>PVKZ01001804.1:0-316504 GCA_004027375.1 Macroglossus sobrinus | reverse complement strand
TGGGATGATGCCCACTTGATTGTGGTGTATAACCTTTTTAAAATGTTGCTGTATTCGGTTCTCTAGTATCTTATTTAGGATTTTTGCATGTGTGTTGATGAGAGATATTGGACGGTAGTTTTCTTTTTTGTGTTATTTTTACCAAGTTTTGGTATCAGAGTAATACTGGCCTCATAAAATGAGTCAGGAAGTATTGCCTCCTCTTCGATCATTTGGAAGAATTTGAGGAGAATAGGTATTAAATCTTCTTTGAATATTTGGTAGAAGTCACTGATGAGGCCATCTGGTCCTGGACTATTACTTTTTAGTAGGTTTTTGATGATTGTTTCAATTTCCATACTGCTGATTTGTGTCTTTAGATTTTTCAGTTTTTGATTCAGTCTGGGAAGGTTGTATTTTTCTAAGTAGTGGCCTTTTTCTTCTAGGTTATTAAATTTGGTGTTATACACTTTTTCATAGGATTCTCGTATGATCCTTTGTATTTCTGCTGTGTCTGTTGTAATCTTCCCTCTTTCAGCTCTGATTTTGTTTACTTGTGTTCTTCTCTTTTATGTTTAGTGAGTCTAGCCAGGGTTTTGTCAATTTTATTAACCTTCTCAAAGAACCAGCTCTTTGTTTTATTTATTTTTTGTTTTGTTTTGTTTAAAATTTCATTATTTCTGCTCTAATTTTGATTATTTCGTTTCTAATGCTGTCTTAGGCTTCCTTTGTTTTTCCTTTTTTAGTTTTTTAAGATGCAGCATTAGGTTGTTTATTTGGGCTCCTTCTTATTTTTGGAGGTAGGCCTATAATGATATGAACTTTCCTCTTATGACCATTTTTGCTGTGTCCCAAAAGTTTTAATGTTGTACTATCACCATTTGTTTCTTTGTATCTCTTGATCTCTCTTTTTATTTATTCCCTGACCCAGTTCTTCTTCAATAGTATGTTGTGTGGTTCTTTCCATTTTCTTTTTGCAGTTGATCTCTAGTTTCAAAGCATTATGATCAGAGGATATGGTTGGTATGATTTGTAACCTTGATATTTGTTGAGACTATCTCTGTGTCCCCATATGTGGTCAATTCTTGAGAATGTTCTATGTGTACTAGAGAAGAATATATAAGCAGCTGTTTTGGGATGAAAGGCTCTGTAAATGTCAATTGTGTTCACTTTGTCTAATCTGTCATTTTAAGATGTTCTTTCCTTATTGATTTTCTGTTTGGATGATCTGTCCATATCCAACAGTGGGGTATTTAAGTCCCCTACTACGATAGTGTTTTGGACCGTTTTTCCCTTTAGTTCTGTTAGTAATTGCTTTACATATTCCAGGACTCCCTGATTGGGAGCATAGATATTAATACGTGTTATGTCTTCTTGATGCATGATTCCCTTTATCATTATAGAGTGTCCCTCAGTTTCTTTCTTTACCTTTTTTTATTTTGAAATCTGTTTCATCTGATATTAGTACTGCTACTCCCACTTTTCTCTAAATGCCATTTGCTTGAAATTTCGTTTTCTACCCTTTCACTTTGAGTCTGTATTTACCCTTGCAGCTGAGATGTGTGTTCTGGAGGCAGCATATGGTTAGATTTTGTTTTTTGATTCATTCTGTAACTCTGCCTTTTTTTTTTTTTGGTGAGTTCAGTTCATTTACATTTAGGGTGATTGTTGAAATATGAGATCTTCTTATAGCCATTTTATCTTCTGCTTTCTGGTAGCTCGGTGTTTCCATTGCTTCCTTGTGTTTCTGGGGGGTTTTTTGGTGTTTGTTTGTTTTTTGGTTGGATATTGTGGGTTTTCTCTCTGATTCTTCTTGTTTTATGTTACATACTTTAATTCTGAATATTTGGTGTGTGGTTACTATTGTGAATATGTATAGGATAGTTTATATATATACTGTCATCCATTTTCTTCTGCACATGCCTTATCTCCTTTCCCCTTTGTGAATTTGGATCTTTGAATCCTCCCCTTTTCAGTCATTGTTATATTAATTTGTCCCTATGTATGCTGAATGTTCATTACTATCTTGCTATAGCAATTCTTTTCTTATTTTTAAGCTTATAATGCCCTGATCAGAGGGTTGCACTCCTCTGCTTCTGTTTCTCTGATAGTCACCTTACTTTTAATTATGTACTTTTTTTGTCATTTTGTTTTAGGCGAGTTGATCCTTTTCAGTATTTCCTGTAGTGCAGGCCTCGTAGCGGAGAATTCCCTCAATTTTTGTATATATGGAAAGGTCTTTATCTCTCCTTCATATCTAAAGGATAGCTGAGATGGATACATTATTCTAGGCTGGTATTTCCTTTCACTTAATATTTTGAATATTTCATTCTTCTCCTTTCTCGCATCGTTTTTGCTGAGAAGACCAACAATAATCTAATGGATTTTCCTTTATAAGTTACCATTTTCTTCTCCCTAGCTGCCCTAAGAATTCTGCCTTTGTCGTTTTGATTTTTTATAATTTTAATACAATATGTCGTGGAGAAAACCTTTTTAGGGGCAGATAATTGGTGACTTCCTGAATTCTAAGCTCCAGTTCATTCCTTAGATTTGGGAAATTCTTGTCAATTATTTGTCTGAAAATTCTTTCTAATTCCTGCTCCTGTTCCTCATTTTTGCTTGATAGCTAGTTCTTGTATTCCTCTTTTATTATTTTTTTCATTCTTCGGTTTCTCTCTCCTTCCTTCTGATTTGTTTCTAGATTTCTGTCTTCGATATCACTGACCCTTTCCTTCATTTGGTCTACTCAATTTCCCAAACTAGCTATTTCATTTTTCAACTCTTGCAGTGTGTGTGTGTGTTTTTTTTTTTTATCTCCAGAAGATCTAGTGTGTTCTTTTTGAGGGTTTCAGTCTCCTTGCTCTGCTCATCTAGTTTTTCCAGTTCTTGAAATTATTGATATGACTCGTTTTGGAACTCACTGAGTTTTTCCAGAAGAGCCATTCTGAATTCTGTCATTTAAGTTGCATATTTCTATGTCTGTAAGCTTATTTTCTGGAAAATTTTCTCTTTCTTTCTGAGATGCCTTGTCATCTTGGTTGTTCATGGTGTTTAATGAACTTTTTTTCTGCCTGGGCATTAAGGGAAATATATTCTGCTTTTTTTCCAGAAAGAAGATTTACTATATAAAAGTCTCTCTTTAGCCTGCTACAAAGAAGGTGCTTTTCTTTTGGCTTCCAGTAGGTGGCGTCTAAGCCTCTTGGATACCTGCTTTATATAAAGCCTTAATAATGACTTGTATTTTCTCTTAGGTATTTAATCATGCTCGCTAATCAGTCTCAGTCCCTGTCAGTGTTAGCAATAGTTTCGGCAGCGTTTGCTTAGATTTCCCTAGGACTCTGTGGTGCTCAATCTCGGAGGGTATGGTTCAAGGGGCTCTCTGGGTTGGGGGTTCAGGACTGCGGCTCAGTCTGTTTTTCAACTTCAGCTGGTAAAAATCAACTGTTGTTTCTCTGCCAGCCTGCTTTTCTGCTTTCTTCCCACATGACTGGGCCACACCACTGGCTTCATGGAACTCAGAATTTTCCCTGGCTAGGAATGTGCCGGACTTTCTTCCCACCTCCAGCTTCTTTATTTTTCCTAGTCCATCACCCTAACATCCAGGGTTCTGACCTTGGTAGCTCTTATGTGCAGATCCCACTCTCAGGCATGCTGGTGTGTAGTTTGGGTGTTTCTGTTAAGTTTTAGAGGTTCAGTTTATTGTTGTTTCAAGGGGAGAGATCTGGGGACATCTCTCCCTCCACCCTGTGTCTCAAAACCACCTAAATTGTCTTGAACCATTTTATAAGTATGCTTCAGGTATCAGAAATTCATGATGGAGTTAGAATTATAATTTCAATAATTTTATTGCATATTTTCTGAGTTCCTACTATACTAGGTACTGTAAAGAACTGAAAGATAATAAGGTATAGCCCTTTCCTTCAGAGGTCACAGTGATAACACCCTTTATTAATGGAAAGCTTTTCCCAGTATTAGAACTTGTTAGTAAAACCTCTTCAGAGTAATGCCATGGTATAAACAATGTACAGATGTGTTAATGCGTTTACTCAACTTCTAGTTTTGTGGGAATCCTAAATCTTAGGAGAATTTGGTAAAAAGCTATAGAGAAAACTTGACTTAAAGATTATTTACATGTAAAATATTACTCTCAAAACAGCATTCATAGGAACAGAATTGGGTTATATATGGCTATTGCAGGCTGGGACTAGTAGCAAAGGTTATGTGGTAGAGAGGATTCAGTAGCTGGCATTGCTGATAATATAAGCTGACACAAATTCATAAGAAATCTCTTTTAATTTAAAATTTTATTTTTCTTTATATTTGTTGTAGAAAACTGGACATATAACAAATAGTATAAGTGAGAAATGATTACTCATAATATCATAATTCAGAGATAATATAATTCAGAGATAACTGATATTAATATTTTAGTGTACTTAACTTTAATTTTATGCATATATTTTTAAGAGCTTATTAGATAAATATACAAGATAATTTGAATAATATTTGCCATACATATTGGCAGTTTCCATCTTGTTTCATGGTGCATAAATGTTCCATCACATGGATACAATTTAAGCAGTCCATTGAACATTCAAGTTGTACCTGTATTTTATTACTATGAATAACATTGGAAAATATCATGGTAAATATCTTTGATAAGATTCCTCATTATTAACTTTAGATAGTAGATCCTTAAAATGAGAGTTTAAAGCATGAACTCTTAAAGATAAGCAGTATTATAGACTGTAAAAATCTTCTGCACAGGAATTAGGAGCCCCAATTTGTTGTCCTGGTTCTGTCGGCCTTGCGACTTCAGGAAAGTTAAATCATTCCCTGAAAGCCTAATAAAATTAGATATTTAGATTAAGATTCCTAATTCTAATGGTCCATGTGCCTGTTAGCATTTCTTGAGAGGCATTGGAGCTAAGGATTAACTTCATTTCTTGTTCATTTATTCACTCAATAGATTATTTATAGAGGACCTATGATATGCTAGGCATTCACAGTATATACCCCCTGCGAAGTCAGCCATATGAAGTTTGTTGAAGTGAACCCTGGGAGCTCACTTCCAGAGATGAGATTCCTGGCAATAGAATTGACTGGCAGGTAAAAGGGGGTGAGTAACAGAATTGTCTCACTTTTCCCCACATATCTATAAGGCCAGCCACCACACCAGGTATATCAATTGCTCTGCCTTTTTGATACTTCCATAGCTTCATTTGTTTGGGTCTTAAAAGTTTTCCACCTTGGGAAGGAATGACTAGTTAAACTGGTATAATTAATTTTTCTTATCACTTGACATATACTAATAGTTGGGTATAAAGAAAATTAGGGCACTGGAAAAATATGTGAAGGTACCAGGAATGAAGAAAGGGAAGCAGTTATGGGAAATAGAAAGACCCCAAAACAAACTCCACAGACCTACTTTTTTGCCTAAGGTATTTGTAGCTGAATTATTGTTAGTGGCCACACCAAGGTTACTTATTTCTGGTATATGGAATGTTAGACCAGTCTGATGATAAACTGATAGCTCACAGCCCAGCCCCAACCATAACCAAAACAACCAGAGGCAGGTACTAGTGGTCCCAAGTCAGAGCATCCTTAAGGAGTAAGTTCAGCTGTTCTGGGGCTGGCTGTATTGGGTCCATGATAACTAGGAAACCCAATAAGGCCAGGCCTGATGCCTTTCTCACCCATGTGCCAGGACAGGTGCTGTTAATGTCTTTATGTTCATTTTGACATTATAACTTTTAACCCATGGCACCAGAATGGCACACCCAGTGACTGAGTTCTCCTAGAATTCCTAATTATAACTGACCATGCTCCAAATCAGTATATTGAGAAGTGTTTTTTCCCTAATGTTTTCCCCAAAATACATTCATCAACTGGATCAATAAACAGACTCCTCTACATTTAACATATTGCAGTGCACTCTTTCCATAAGCAGCCTGAGGTGACTTCAGAAAATAGTTTGCTACTTATTTGAACCAGAAAACCCCACAAATGCAAATCAAAAGGTTCAAATATTTGTGTTTACTTTAAGAACACTCATGAAACTGCCCAGGCCACCAAGGTATGCATATCCAGAAAACCACCAAGTATCTGAAGGATAGCACTTTACAGAAGTAATGTGGGCCATTCCATTGTTACAGTGGCACAGTTGGTAGATGTGCCCAGGCCAAACAGAGGGGCTGGACACAAGGTTGATGGCCTAAAATGAGTGCTGAATTTTTGCTGCACATACTTAAAAATGCAGAGAGTAATGCAGAACTTAAAGGTTTAGATGTAAATTCTATGGTCATCAAGTACATCCAAGTGAACAAAGCTCCCAAGGTATGGCACAGAATTTTCAGAGCTCATGGGCAGATAAACCCTTATGTGAGCACCCCTCCCCTGCCACACTGAGATGATCCTTATCGAAAAAGAGAAGATTGTTTCTAAACCAGAAGAGGAGGTTGCACAGAAGAAACTGAAGAAACAAAAGCTATGGCCCAGAACTATATTCAACATAAAATAAATTCTAATTTTATATATATTCTGGATAAGAGAACCAAAATTTAAAATAGCTAGAACAAAAACCTTAGACTTTTACCATCCCTAGTTGCGGGGAGTAGGGAAGAATATTACAGCAGATGGCAGATGGCAGTACTCTGCTTCTCCTGGTATCAGAGCAAATAGGGAAACAAAAAGCAAGAATGAACTGTAGTATCTGCTGAACCCCCACACAAATTTCACATATATTTCAGTGAACCATAAAACTAATGTATGTCCAAAGCAAAGGGTTTAGTAAAACAGTGTAAATCAGAACTATTTTCTAAAAATGTTGAATATGAGTAAAACCTAACTATTAAAATAATGGCCAACAAGAACTTGAATCTCATTTTGGTAAGTCAGAATCTATAACCAGGAGAGTCTTCTAAAAGGTGAGTTTGGATGAGGGGAAAAAGAAAGGCACACTTGGTCTTAATGAAGTTCTGTGTGTGGCAAGAGTGAACCCCAAAGTATGAGGAAGGGGGAGTATGGAGACAGCAACACATGGGGTAAACACAGGTGGCAATAGCAGTAGAAGGTGGTGGAAAACCTTCAAACCCCTGGAGAATCAAGTTGAAGTACAAAAGGCAGAAGAGATTCATTACACTTTATTGTTGATTATTATGGATTGATGCATAGGATGTATATGAAATTTGATTCACAGGACCTTTCAAGTATGAAGTGCTCAACAAATGTTCAATCTAAATTGAGTCTACTACATTGCACAGTACAATATGATGAAGGTTAGAGTAATAGAAGAGAGATTAGAAATTATGTGTGGATTCATTTACTTGATTTTTGCCTTAAAGGCATTCACTAAATCAAAGGAATAAACCATTAGAGTCTTGCTTCACTCAACCAAGCTTTCAAGCATCTCTAATTAGGGAAAGGATTTGTTTTAAGCTTATAAATATAAACAATTACATGATCCCATGCATTATTGTCAAGAACAGGACATTTTGTTTCTCCTTTTTCAAGGTCCTTTCTTTTCAGTCCGATGGGGCAGTACTTCTCAAATTGTGATCTGTCTGGTTGTTCTATCTTCCTCAGAAGCATCTGGGAGGTTGTTAAACATGTGGACTCCTGGGTCACACTTAATCAGAATCTCTGGAAGGAAGGAGGCAGAAATTAACTTTTAATAACTTTCTAGGAGATTGTTTTACACCCTCTAGTTTTAAAATCCCTGAGCTAGGAATAGAAGACCAAGCAGCTAACTCATTTGGGCAAAGGCAGATAAATAGGGCTATGGATTTGCCCAGGCCAACAACCAAATATGAGTGCATTGGTAAATGTTAAACATTCAACTCTGCAAAAGAAAGCTCCAATTTTTACTATCTGCCATTTCCAGCATATAAATACTCTCACCATAGCCAATTTCAAGCTACCAGTGTGACATCACTTAATGTGGACATGAGATGTACAGTAGTACACTTCTATATAATATTTCTACCAAAACAGATGTAAATAATCTCAAGATACAAATAATAGTAAAAGGTAGGAAAATAATAAAGAAGTGATACGTTTTGAGTATTTTCTTTGTTTTTATTATAATTTATCTTGTAATTTAAAATCTAATTATGACTATTTAACAAATGGCTTGCTAATTTAATGATCAGCCCTCACAGGTATAATGGCACCAGCACACCCTGCTTGCGGCCATTACTGAAAGACACACAACCCTCCTTTGGCCTGTGGGCTAATCATGCCACATGAGCAATATGTGTGACCGCACAGAAACCACTAGGCAGCTACTTTAGCCTCATTCAGAGGCCTGCCCTAGAACCTGAGCTAAAAAGAAAAGTCCACTGGTGGTTGAGCCAACCAACAGGCAAAATGTCCTCTACATCTTATACTCTAGCCCAGGATTTCTTTAGTGTCAAGCACAGACAACCCACATTAGGTGGGGCGGGGGGAGAGGAGGTGTGCTTAGAATTCAGAGTACTGGGCCCCACCCCAGACCTCCTACATCAGGATCACAGGGAGCCAGGCCCCAGAATTTGTATATATACAAACTCAACAAGCATTTCTGATAAGCACTAAATTTCAGAACCCTTGGGATGGTGCAGCTATAGTTAAAAATGAGTACACAAAAAGATACAAAAAATAATGTGTTTGGAGTGATGTCAGAAGCATTGCAGAGTAAAAAATGTTCCCAAATCCCTCCCCTTGAAATAACAATAAGCTGAACATCTAAAACTCAACAAAAAACACCCAACCTGCACACATGTACATCTGAGCCAAGGATCTATGTTTAAGAACTACCACAGGTCAGAACCATGGGAGTCTGGCATTTAGACTGGGAGAAACATAGAAGTTGCCTCTTGCAGCTGGAGCTCTCAGCAGGAGGAGTGGGGAGGAAAGAAGGTGCAGAGTATTCCCTGAACAGCCCTGCCTGAGAGAGCTATGAGCTCCACGCAGTGGCGGTACCCAGGGATCAGAGCAGAGAAGCAACAGCTGATTATTACCAGCCATGGTCGCAAAACTTGAGGCTGAGCCACAGCCCCCATCCTCTAAGCCACAGGGCACATGCCCCCATATCCTGTAAGACTGAACACTGTGGAGCACCAAGGGAATCTCAGCAAAATCTACTGAAACTGTCGCTAACACTGACAGGGACTAAGATTGAGGGTAGCAAGCATAGTTGAATATTTATAAGAAAAAAAAAGCCATTATTAATACTTTGTATAAAGCAGAGATCCAAGAGGCT
The DNA here is from genome assembly GCA_004027375.1 of Macroglossus sobrinus. Classification (NCBI taxonomy): domain Eukaryota; kingdom Metazoa; phylum Chordata; class Mammalia; order Chiroptera; family Pteropodidae; genus Macroglossus; species Macroglossus sobrinus. The sequence continues at coordinate 307,284 of PVKZ01001804.1, read as the reverse complement.
TAGACGCCATCTACTGGAAACCAAAAGTAAATGCCATTTTAGAAACAAGCTAAAGAGAGACCTTTATGAAATAAATCTTTCTGGAAAAAAAAAAAAGCAGAATATACTTCCTTTGATGCCCAGTTGGAAAAATGGCCCATTAAACATCATGAACAAACTAGATGACAAGGCAGATCAAAAAGAATGAGAAAAACTCTAGAAAATAAGATTAAAGACATAGAAATATGCTCCTTAAATGACAGAGAATTCAGGATGGTACTTTCTGAGAAAAACTCAACAATATCCAAAATAGTTCATGTCAAAAATTCCAGGAATTAAAGGAAAAAATACTAGATCAACAGAGTGAGTTTTTAAGAAAGGAAGTTGAAACTCTAACAAAAAATAAAACTTCTGGAGATGAACACACCAAAAGACAAAGAAATAGCAAGCTTGAGAAATAGAGTCAATCAAATGGAGGAAAGGATTGGTAGTATCGAAGACAAATATCTAGAAATAAATCAGAAGGAAGTAGAGAGAAAACAAATAATTAAAAATAATGAAAGAAATACAAGTTTAGCTGATACCATCAGAAAGGAAACAAAAATAATGTACATTGTCGAAGGGGAGGAAAAGGAGCAGGAATTAGAAAGCATTTCAGACAAATAGTTGACAAGAATTTCTCAAATCTACAAAATGAACTGGAGCTTGAAATTCAGGAAGCCACAGAACACCCAATTATCTCAACCCAAAAAGGCTTTCACCAAGACACATCGTATTAAAATTATCAAAAATTAATACAGAGAATTCTCAGGGCAGCCAGAGAAAAGAGGACAGTAACCTATAAAGGAAAACCCATTAGATTATTGTCAGACATCTCAGTATAAACTGTAACTATAAGAAAGGAATGGGATCAAATATTCAAACTATTAAATGAAAGGAACTACAAGCCAAGAAAAATGTATCCAGCTAAGCTCTCCTTTAGATATGAAGGAGCAATAAAGACCTGTTCAGACATACAAAAATTGAGGGAATTCTCCACTACAAAGCCTGCATTACATGAAATATTGAAAGGAGTCAGCTCACCTAAAAATGATGTAAAAAAAACATAAATAAGAGTAAGGTGACTAGTAGGCAGATTGAAGCAGAGTAATGTAATCCATATTAAGAACAAGGCATTATAAGCTTAAACAATAAGAAGAGATTTGCTATTGCAAGATAGTATGAAGGTTCAGCATACATAGGGAAAATATGAGACAACAATAACAGAAAGGAGAGGATTCAAAGATCCAAATTCACAAAGGAAAATGGAGAAAAGGCAGATAACTATCCTTTACATATTCGTAATGGTAACCACACGCCAAATACTTAGAAATGAAGGATATAACATAAAAAGAGAACCAGAGGGAAAATGCAAAAAAAATTTTTAAAAAGTAAAAAAGAAAAAGCAAACACGAGGACAAAGAAGTATGAACCACCGAGCTACCAAAAATCAAAAGATAAAATAGTTAAAGAAAAATCTCACATTTCAACAATCACTTGAAATGTAAATAGACTGAATTCACCAATATAAAGGCACAGAGTTGCAGAGTGGATCAAAAAAATAAAACTCAACCTTATGCTGCCTCCAGCACACATATCTCAGCTCCAAAGACAAATATAGACTCAAAGTGAAAGGGTGGAACATGATATTTTAAGCAAATGGCATTCAGAGAAAAGTAGGAGTAATAGTACTAATATCAGATGAAATAGCCTTTAAAATAAAAAAGGTAAAGAAAGATACTGAGGGACTCTTCAAAATGATAAAGGGAATCATGTACCAAGAAGACATAAATAACCTACTGTCATAATAAAGGCCACATACGACAAACCCTCAGCCAACGTTATACTTAATGGTGAAAAACTAAAAGCCTTCCCTCTAAGATCATAAACAAGACAAGGCTGTCCACTATCACCACTGTTATTCAATAAAAATTGGAGGGGTTAACACATCTGCTTTACAAGCAGAAGGTCCTGGGATCGTGCCCCAGGTGGAGCCACAGACCATGTCCCTCCAGTGCACTGGGGGCACCAGGCCCTGGGTGCATGCCCACAGCATGTGGGAGGAGACACCCTGCCTTCAGAGATCCAGTTCTTAAGGGGAAACAGCAACATCCATAGGTCAGGGGTGGAAGTGAAGGGGGAGATTAAAGCGGGGAAAACAAACAAACAAATAAATAAATAATTGGATATCCTAGCGAGTGCAATCAGGTAAGAGAAAGATATAAAAGGCATCCAAATAGGAAATGAAGAAGGCAAACTGTCACAATTTGCAGATGACATGATTCTCTATATAGAAAACCCTAAAGACTCCACAAAAACACTACTAGAAACAATAAGCAAATACAATAGTTTCTAGATACAAAATCAATGTTCAAAATTCCATAGTGTTCCTATACTCTTATAATGAATTATCAGAAGAAGTGAAAAAAATAATTCCTTTTGCAGTTGCAACAAAAAAGTATAAAATACTTAGGAATAAATCTAACAAAATGTGAAGGACCTATATGATGAAAACTATAAGACCACTATAGACTAATGGTTACCAGAGGGCAGGGGAGTGGGGGAGGGTGGAGGTAGACAGGAGAAAAGGGATCAAATATGTGGTGACAGAAAGAAATCTAACTATGGGAGATGAACACACAGTGTAAACAAATATATGCCTTACTGTTAAAGTGTACAGCTGAAACATTGGATTTCTTTAACCAATGTCACCATAAAAAGTTAATTAATTTTTAAAAATTAAAGAGATACAAAGAAATGGAAAGATATTCTGGGTTCTTGGATTGGAAGAATCGACATAGTTAAAATGACCTTATTACCTAAAGCATTATACAGATTTAATGCAATCCCCATTAAAATCCCATTGCCAATTTTTAAATAAATAGATTTAAAAAATCATATATGGAAGCACAAAAGACCCCAAATTACCTAAGCCATCCTGAGAAAAAAGAATGAGGCTGAAGGCATCACTCTGTGTGACTTCAATTTTACTACAAAGCAACAATAATCAAAACGGTGTGGTATTGGCAGAAAAACATACACACAGACTAGTGGAACAGAATTGAGAGTCCAAAAGTATTTATATGGACAAATAATTTTTGACAAATGAAAGCCAAAAACATACAGTGGAGAAAGGAAAGGCTCTTCAATAAATGGTGCTGGGAAAACTGGGAAGACACCTATAAAAGAATGAAATAAGACTGTTGTCTATCACCACACACCAAAATTAACTCAGAATGGATTAAGGACCTAAATATAAGACCTGAAACAATAAATTGCATAGAAGAAAACATAGGAAATAAACTCTAGAACCTTGGACTTAAAGAGGGCTTTATGAATTTGACCTCAAAGGCAAGAGAAGTAAAAGCAAAAAATAAATGAATGGGACTCCAGCAAACTAAATAGTTTCTGCACAGCAGAAGATACCATCAGCAAGGTAAAGAGACAACCATCTGAATGGGATAGTATATTTGACCAAGTGATCAAAACTAACATAACTAGTGAGGTGCAGATGGACAATATGTGTCAATATGTGAGACCCTGAGAAGGACTCAGCATCATTTAATTTTGTTAATATTAATAACATTAATATTTCATCTGAAAATGCATCACCTGAATTTAATCATGAGGAAATATTAAACAAACCTCAAATAACAAACATTCTGTTGGAAAAAAAAGAGGGGTGTGAAAATTGTATTATTTAAAAATGTTAGTTTCATAAAAGACAAAGTCTGAAAAAAAGACAAAGTCTATAGAAATATTTGCAGATTAAAAGAGATTACAGAGACATGATAATTAAATATATACCTGATCCTAGACTGGATCTTATACAGGAGGGGGAATAATGCAAGAAAGGATATCATTGAGTCAATTGACAAAATTAGAATATACATGGTGGATTACATGAAATTGTGTATTAAATTTACTGAAGTTGATAACTGTACTTTGGTCATGTAAAAGAATACCCCTATTCTTATGAAATATACACCAAAGTATTTAGAAGTAATGAGTCATAAATTATATAACTTATTCTCAAATGGTTCAGAGAAAAATATGAATATAATGAGAGAAAGAGCATGTGCAAATGAGCTATAAGGGTAATAATAGGTAGTTTTTATACTATTCTTATTGTAACTTCCTTGTAATTTTGAAATTATTTCAAATTTAAAAGACTAAAAGATGTGGTTGTAAATCCTGACTATGCCCCTTAGATCTCTGAAAGTCTCTGTTCATAATTGGTACACTGTCATTTGGGCTCATGAATATATTCCACCTACCCTAATGAATGGAATATGCTGCAAAGTTGCATGGCAAAGTATGCAGAGGTATAATTTTGTTGTAGGGAGAAGGTAGAGATGAGAATAGTAATTCAACACTGCAGATACTCTTGCCCACACACCAGAACAGGACTGAGGTGTATATGAAGGTCTATGTGTGTTATTCTGATTATAATTATTCATGCATTTGTGGCTTATTTCAATATGACCTATCTCTTGCACTGGATAAGAGCTCCTTGAGGTCCAGATGGTGTCAGATTTGGCTCATCATTGAATCCCCAGCATCTAGAAAAGTGCCTAGTATGTGGTAGATGCTTAAGAAATATCATTGAAATAATGGATGAATAAATGGATCTCTGTATGTTTCATTAGAATTTTTACATGATCTACTTCTCTTTATAAGATCTCAGAGTATTTCACAGTTCAGTAATAATTGTCCTATATTCACTTAATAGAACAGAAGTCACTGTTAGGATTTATAAAAACATATTACAAAAGGACAAAGGTTTACTTAAAAGATTCTAGGCTATTTAGAGAAACATGTTGGAGTGAAAGACATCCCCAAATATCTCCCCTTGAAACAATGATAAGCTGAACATCTAAAACTCAACAAAAAACACCCAAACATCATATAACACAACTGAGCGTGGGATCTGTGCTTAAGAGCTACCACAGGTCAAAACCCCAGGTGTCAGGGCAGTGGTCTGGGAGAAAAAAAAGAAACTGTCTCTCGCAGCCACCAGAGCTACCCATAGGAGGAAGGGGAGAGAAAAGGTGCAGTGAGTTCCTTGAGAAACCCTGCCTGGAAAACTTCTGAGTACCACCCAGCCAGAGGCAGGTCCCAGTCGTCAGCACAGAAAGCAGAGAAGCTGGATGGCAGAGAAACAAGAGTTGATGTTTACTGGCCTTGGCTGCAAAACCGAGGCTGAGCAGCAGATCCCAACCCTGAACCCAGAGAGCCCCTTCCCACATACCCTCCAAGACCAAACACCACGGAGCTCCAGGGGAATCTGAGCAAATTCTACCAAAACTGTTGCTAACACTGACAGGGATGAACTGAGGGTAGCAAGCGAGAGTAAATATCTATCAGAAAATAAAAGACATTTTTAAAGCTTTTTATAAAGCAGGGATCCAAGAGGCTTAGATGCCACCTACTGGAAACCAAAAGAAAAGAGCCTTCTTTGCAACATGCTAGAGAGAGACCTCTATATAAAAAATCTTCTTTCTGGAAAAAAAAAAAAGCAGAATACATTTCCATTAATGCCCAGGTGGAAAAATAGTCCATTAAACGCCATGAACAACCAAGGTGACAAGGCATCTCAGAAAAAAAAGGAGAAAACCTCCAGAAAATAAGCTTATAGACATGGCAAAATGCAACTTGAATGACAGAGAATTCAGGATGGTACTTCTGAAAAGTTTCAATACAAGTCATATCAACAATTTAAGAAACTGAAAAAACAACTAGATGAGCACAGCAAAGAGATCGCAACCCTCAAAAAAAAAACCAGAATAGATCTTATGGAGATAAAAAACACACTGCAAGAGCTGAAAAGTGAAATAGCTAGTTTGGGAAAATGAGTAGACCAAATGGAGGAAAGGATCAGTGATATCAAAGACAGAATCTAGAAATAAATCAGAAGGAAGAAGAGAGAAAGCAATTAATGAAAAATAATGAAAGAGAAATTTAAAAACTAGCTGATATCATCAGGAGAGGCAACATAAGAATAATGGGCATTATTGAAGGTGAGGAAAAGGAGCAGAGATTAGAAAGCGTTTACCGACAAATAGTGGATGAGAATTTCCCAAATCTAAGGAATGAACTGGAGCTTGGAATTCAAGAAGTCAACATAAAACCCAATTATCTCAACCCAAAAAGGCCATCAGCAAGATATACTATATTAAAATTATCAAAAATCAATGACAAAGGCAGAATTCTCAGGGAATACGAGGAGAAAAAAATGGTAAATTATAAAGGTAAACCAATTAGATTATCCTCAGACTTTTCAGCGCAGAAAAAAGCCTTAGGCAGGATACAACATCCATTTATGATCAAAATACTTGACAAAATCAGTATTTAAGGGGAGTACCTTAACATAATAAAGGCCATGTATGACAAACCCTCAGTCAACATTGTACTTAATGGTGAAAAACTAAAAATCTTCCCTCTAAGAACAGGAACAAGGCAAGGCTGTTCCCTATTGCCGCTGTTATTCAATATAACATTGGAGGTCCTAGCAAGTGCAGTCACACAAGAGGAAGATATAAAAGGCATCCAAAAAGGAAACAGAAGTAAAATTGTCACTATTTGCAGATGACATGATTCTCTATATAGAAAACATTAAAGACTCCACAAAAACACTGTGAAAAACAATAAGCAAATACGTAAAGTCTCTGGATACAAAATCAACGTTCAAAAATCTGTAGTGTTCCTATACTCTGATAATGAAGTATCAGGAAAAGAAGTAGAAAGAAATCTTTTTGCAATTGTAACAAAAAGATTAAAATACCTAAGAATAAATCTAATGAAACATGTGTAGGACTTATATAATGAAAACTACACGATCTTATTAAAAGAAATTGAAGAAGATACAAAGAAATGGAAAGATATTCTGTGTTCTTGGATTGGAAGAATCAACATAGTTAAAATGACCTTATTACCTAAAGCATTATACAGATTTAATGCAATCCTCATAAAAATCTCATCGGCAGTTTTTAAAGAAATAGAACAAAAAATCATCAGATTTGTATGGAAGCTCCAAAGACCCAAATTGCTAAAGCCATCCTGAGAAAAAAGAATGAGGCTGGAGGTATCACTCTGTCTGACTTCCAATTATACTACAAAGCAACAGTGATCTAAATAGTATAAAATTGACAGCAAAACAGACACATGGACCAGTGGAACAGAATCGAGAGTCCGAAAGTAAACCCAAGTAATAACAGATGTTGGAGAGGATGCGGAGAAAAAGGAACCCCCATACGCTGCTGGTGGGACTGCAAATTGGTACAGTCACTATGGAAAACTGTATACCAAAGACTTGAAAGCCCATATTTGAAAAGATAAGTGCACACCGATGTTCATAGCGGCATTATTCACAGTGGCCAGGATATGGAAGCAACCAAAGTGTCCTATGATAGATGACTGGCTAAAGAAGCAGTGGTACATATATACAATGGAATATTACTCAGCCATAAGAAGAGATGAAATACTGTCATTTGGGACAACATGGATGGACCTTGAGATAATCATGGTAAGCAAAATAAGCCAGACAGAAAAAGTTGAAAATCACATGATATCACTTATATGTGGGATATAAACCTAAAAGTAACAAACAGGACAAACAGAGACTCACAGACAACATGGACTATAGACTAGTGTTTACCAGAGGGTAGAGAGTGGTCAGGAAGGGGTAAATAAATTTTAAGAAAAAGAAATAAAAAATAAAATATAATAAAAGTTTTTAGAAGAGGAACTTACAAGCTGGAATTTAGGTCTGACTGTAGTCATAGAATATATCTGGAAAACCTTGATTAGAAAGGTTTTCTAACCTCTGAGGACACTTGATTTCTGCCATTTATCTAGTAAAGTTGAGTAGAGATAACACACTATCCCATCTTTACTGTCCATTTACTTAGTCATGTTGAATAAATGTTCAGTTATATATAAAATGGGCCTTATTCTCAGTTAAACCCATATAGGCTCCCTGTGCAGTCAGAATGAGATGTTCTGTGGAGAACCAAATTGTTCAGATAGAAGGAGAAATCAAATGCCTACCTCACAGAGAATCAAAGGTATGTCCCAAAGCAGAGACATATGAGCTATAAATGTAAAATTTCACTGAAGACTTTGATTTTATTTTAAATTGATGTAAGTTTTGCTTTTTACTCTATAATACATCTGAATTTGTATGTAAAAACACCATTTAAAATTATTCATCATTTAGTAAAATGTACACTCCAGGAAATATACCTTGTTGCTTTACATATAACTTTTTTTCTATCCATCCTACCCCACACTTCCCTAGGCTTGTTTATCTTTGTTTGAGAAACAGGCCTTTCTGATCCTTGTGTTAAAGCTATTTAACCGGATTATAATATTTAGATCTGCCTGGCTAGACTTTGCCACCTCATGCAGGAGAGAATTCTCAAAAGGGACGCAAGAAGGGAGTTAAGGGACTTTTAAACAAGTGAAAACCAAACAATTGGAATCAACAAAACAGAAATATTATTCCAAGGGTGTAGGGTAATTTCTTCAGGAGCTCTGTTGTGAATGGTATTGAAAGAAGCAGCTCTTTAGCTGTTCTGCCCCCACTGCCTAATCTGAGATGTCACTCTAAACTCCCATGCCTCTGAAATCCCCAGCCCCACAGAAATCACCCAGTCTGTATGCGCAGTGGAAATGTGTCTGCCTGGTAGGGTATAGGTTGTCCAATAGAGAAGAGGCTTGTTTTTATAATTACAAGAGCAATTCTTATTCATCATGTTACAAATTGTAAAAATGCCAGAAAAAAAAATAAGCTGATAACCCAGAGCAACTCCATTTTGGCATATTTCCTTCCAGCTTTTCTTCTTCCCTTCTTTTTTTTAACATAATAGATATCACATATGTACATTTTTATCTTGATTTCATCTCTTTAATATTACAACATTTTCCTGTGTCCTTAAGTATTCCTCCAATGATTCTGTTTAATGATTAGACATTATTTCTGTTTCTAGATGTGTCAACCATTCTCTTAATGTTATAGGTTTTGATTATTTCAAATTTTTCAGTTTTCTAAATAACATTTGAACAATCGTCTTTGCTCACATATTTTTGTCTGCATTATTAGGGAAGTGTCTGAGGATGGGGACTTAAACTAAATGCACATTTTAAAGTCTCTTGATACATATTGTCTATCAATGAGGTTTGTTAGTTGCAAGCAACAGCAACTGACTAGGAAATTAAGCAGAAAAGAAGTTTATTAAAAGATATTGAGTCTTTCACATAATTGTTGGGAAGACTGAATAATCAAGGCTAAACTTCCAGAAACAATGCCCCAAATCAGGTCATAGAACGATCTTGATTAAAAAGATATCACAATCTGTGTAAATGGCAAGTCCTAGAATGGTGCATGTATGGCAGCCTTGAACTTCACTCTAAAAAAAAAACAACCCACTATCCTGCACTGTTGCCAGCACCAAAAAAAAGCAGGACTCCTTTCTTTCTTCAACTGTGTCAGCAAAAACAGAAGCTCCATGCAGAGCGTGCTTTAACTATGATTCTCACTGACAGATCTAAATCTCCAGAAAACAAAGCTGAGGTCACATGCTTGCAGCCTAGCTGCAAGGGACACTAATAACTTGAGAAGGAACTTAAACTTGGAATTTTCACTAGCTGCAAGGGACACTGATAACCTGAGAAGGAACTTAAACTTGGAATTTTCACAAAAATAAAATGTAAGGTTGCCGATAAAATATAGGATGTCTCGTTAAATTTGAACTTCAGATAAACAACGAATACTTTTCAATATTTCTCAAACATTTATGGGGCATACAGATACTTGAAAATTTCTTGTTGTTTATCTAAAGTTTAAACTTAACCAGGCATCCTATGTTTTTATTTGTTAAATCTGGCAACTCTAATAGAAATGCTTTTCAAAAGATGATGGGTAGCCACTAGTGACTATTTCAAACACCCACCACAATATCACATTTCCTTAGCAAAAAGAAGCCCTAATAATGAACAAGAGTTTCTAACTCATCAATATTCTTACTTCAAAAAAATGTTTGCTAAGTTGATAGGCAGGAAATGAAATTTATTTTAATATTTGTTTTGATTTATCTTTCTTTGATTTTTAGTGAGGCTGAACAAGTTTTCAATCCTTCATAATTTTTATCTTCCCCTCTGTAAGTAGATCAATCTAATGCTGGTCATTTACCTACTGGGGTATTTCTGTGTTGGTTATGAACGAGCATCAGCCCTTCATACAATAAATATATTATCTCTGTGCTTAATTTATTATTGATCTTTTAATTCATGATTCTTTTATTTATAGTTTTATATGATCAAGTCTCTTCCCCCACCACACACACACACATAGAACAATTTTCCCTATCTAGAGATCAGATAAATATTCATTTATAATTTCTTCTAGTTTATTATGGTTTGATTTTTTTTTACTCTTCAATGTGCAATGTGATTGTTAGTAGGACTTATCTAACAATCCAAGGGGGTTCTTTTTCAAAGCACTTGTCATTGTAGTCAGTTTCTCAATTCTCTACCTGACAGCATTGAGCCCTTTAAATTCCTCTTGTTAGCATATTTCTGTGACTTTAAACCAGCACATATGAATAAAGACAACAGTGTCATTTAGACACTTCTACTTGCTCATTTTATACATTTGGACTAGTAAGTAAAGACATTCAAATGCTCTCTCTTTACCCCTAAGAATTATATGTGAAATTCGAGTGACTCAAATGATGATGAGGTTATGTCTTAGGGGTCCAAATGGCCTGCCTCTATATAGATGTAGACAACTGAATCAAAGAGTATGAATGGTTTCTCCCATAATTTTGACTTATCTCTAAAAATAATTCAATTATTACTATAAGATATTATTAATATTGATTTAATTTATTTAGAAAGAGGCAATACATAATTTATAGCAAGATTTAAAGAAATACAAACACCCAAATACAATTCAACATCTTCTTTATTAAACCTTAAAAATCGCCAAGGACAGCTTACCCTAACACTTCTGTTTCATCTTCTTTTCTCACATGATGCTTAGGGTGTTATTCACCAAAGAACCTCAACTGTAATACTTTCTACCATTCTCAGAAAACACTTAAATTGTTGTTTCACACCCAAAGAACAATCAACAAAATGAAAAGGCAACATACAGAATGAGAGAAAATATATGCAAACCATATATTCAATAAGGGATTAATGCCCCAAATATATAAAGAACTCATACAACTCATTGGCCAAAAAATAAAAATAAATTCAATTAAAAATAACTAAATAGACATTTCTCTACAGAAAACATACCGATGGCCAATAAACATGTAAAAAGATGCTTGACATCAGTAATCAGAGTAATACAAATCAAAACCACAGTGAGATATCACCTCACAAAAAATTAAAGAGATAACAAATCTGGTGAGAATGTGAAGAAAAGGGAACCCTTTTACACTTTTGGTGGAAATGCAAATTTGTGTAGCCACTATGGAAAACAGTCTAGAGGTTTCTCAAAGAATTAAAAATACAACTATCATATGATCCAGCAATCCCACTTCTGGTTATATATCCAAAGGAAATGGAGACAGGATATCAAAGAGATATCTGTACCCATATTCACTACAGCATTATTCACAATAACCAAGATATGGGAACAACCTAAGTGTCCATCAGTAGATGAACAGATAAAGAAATGTGGCACATATATACCATGGAATATTATTTAGCCATGAAAAAAAGGAAATCCTGCCATTTGCAGCATAGGTGGACCTTGATTGAAAGCATTATGCTCAGTGAGACAAGTCAGACAGAGAGACAAAAACTGTATGATATCACTTATATATGGAATCTGAAAAAGCCTAACTTGTAAAGCCAGAGAGTAGAATGGTAATTATGAGGGGATAGGGGATAGGGAAATTGGGAAGATGTTATTTATGTGTACAAATTTGCAACCAGATGGTAAATAATTCCAGAGATCTAATGCACAGCATAGTGATTATAGACAACAATACTGTATTATAAACTTCAAAGATGCTAAGAAACTATATCTTTATTGTTCTCACCACAAATAAAGAAATAATAATTATAAGATGTGACACTACTAGTGGTAATGATATTGTAATATATCAATGTATCAAACCAATGTGTTGTACACCTTAAACTTATACAATGTTACATATCAATTATATCACAATAAAAATAAATTAAATTTTTAAAAAAGGTAAATTAAAAATAAATAAAGTGAGAGAACATTTCAGGAAGCAGGAAGAAGTAGTACAAGATCCTGAGGTGTTGCATTTTCAGAGATTCTAGTCAAAAGGAGACTTTTTGCTTAGAGGAGAGGGAGGACATGCTCTGGGAGATAGGGCAACAATACCTGATATTCTACTACTAGCATCTTCTAGATGCTAGTAGCCAAAAGAAGTATATACTCACACATACAAAATTGGTATAATACTGCATTTACAGTATTTTAAAATTTCCCTTTAAAAAATTAATATTACCAGTTTTTTTCAAATCATTAAAGAAACATGATTTTAAATGGCTATACTATGAGACCAGTCAAGATGGAGTAGAAGGTAGAAGCTGTGCACACCTCCTCTAGAGACCACACCAAAATTATAACGAAATTACAGAACAACCAGCACATGGAGTCACCTGAAGTCTGGCTGAACAGAAGCCCTACACTATGGACAAAAAAAGAGGTCATCTCAAACCGGTAGGAGGGGCAGAGATGATGCAAAATGGCTAGGTCCCACAACCACATGTGGAGATCATAAAAATGCTATCTTGGCTACAGAGCCACCTCCCCCTTCTGAGGAGTGAGGGGTCTCGCCCCCACATTGGGCTCCCCAGCCCAGGGTTCCAGTGCCAGGAAGAGAAGTCCCCACAACCTCTGGCTGTGAAAATCAGTAGAGGTTGCGGCTAAGTGAGATGGAGGGCTGCAGGAAGCAGAGACCTTTCTCTTAAAGAGCCCATGCCCAGTCTTAACACACTGATGGACTCACTTGCTCTGAGCTTCAGCACTGGGGAAGCTTCTCAAGGAGAGCCAGGGACATACAGGGAGGCACTGAGCTAATAGGCTTCAGAACAAGGGTTGGAGGGAGGCTTTCTCCTGGACAGAAGTGCTGGCAGTATCCATTGTTCCTTTGTTGAGCCTTCTCCACTCCCAGCCATTAGACGCAGGTGCCACCATATCTGAGTTGCCATCAACCTGAATAACACAGGTCACTCTGCCCAGAAGATTCCCTGAGACTCCACCTCTCCCAACTTGTGAGCCCACCCATGCTGCTTCCAGTGGTTTATTCTACACAAATGTCCTGTCTTGGCTCCTGCTGTGGGCTTTCATAAAATCTCTCCAAAACGCTCATAAAATCCAGTGAAGCATCATCTGTCCTCCAAGTGCCCTGTACCTCTTGCTGAGCAGTCCCAAGCTCTGCACTAAGTAGCAGCTGACCTCAGTTTCTGGCTTGACTTCTCAAGGCACCTATAAACTCAACACAGGTAGCAGGCCTATGTGGATTGCATGGTGACTCTTTACCAGGTGGCCCCAAAGATGCATAGGCTGCGAATGAACTTAGCCTGCATCTGGACCCCTCCCAGGACTGTGCCACTGGGCCCCAACAAGACACCTACTACATAAGGCCACACTACTAAGACTAGGAGACTTAGGAGCCCTACTTAATACATAGAAACAGACACAGGGAGGCAGACATAATGGGGAGACAAAGAAGCATGTCCCATATAAAAGAAAAGAACAAAGCTCCAGAAAAAGGACTCAGCAAAATGGAGACAAGCAACCTACCAGATGCAGAGTTCAAAACACTGCTTATAAGGATGCTCAGTGAACTTAGGGGAAGAGTAGATGAACTTAGTGAGAACTTTAACAAAGAGATTGAAAACATAAAAATAGAAATAGAAAACATAATAGGAAGCCAGTCAGAAATGAAGGATATAATATCTGAGATGAAGAGTACATTAGAGGGAATCAACAGATTAGGTGAAGCAGAGGATTGAATCAGCAATTTAGAGAATAAGGTAGCAGAGAATACCCAATCAGAAAAGCAACAAGAAAAATGGAATCCAAATATATGAGGATAGTTTAAGGAGCCTCTGGGGCAACGTCAAGCATAACAAAATTCTCATCATAGGGATACCAGAAGAGAAGAGATAAAAAGAGCAAGGAAATAAAAACCTATTTGAAGAAATAATGATGGAAAACTTCCCTCACCTGGTGAAGGAAATAGACATACAAACACAGGAAGTTCAGAGAGTCCCAAAGAAGATGAACCCAAAGAGGCCCAAACCAGGACACATCATAATTAAAATGTCAAAGGTTAAATTCTATGAGAGAATCTTAAAAGCAGCAAGAGAAAAAAACAATTAGTTACCTACAAGGGAGCTCCCATAAGACTATCAGCTGATTTCTCAACAGAAACTTTACAGGCCAGAAGGGCTTGGCACAAAATATTCAAAGTGATGAAAACCCAGGACCTACAACCAAGATTACTCTACCCAGCAAAGCTATCATTTAGAATCAAAGGACAGATAAAGAGACTCCCAGGCAAGAAAAAATTAAAGGAGTTCATCACCACTAAGCCAGTATTACAGGAAATGTTGAAGAGATTTATTTAAGAAGAAAAACTATATATGCCAAAATATGAATAAAGAATGGCAATAACTACATATCTATCAACTAGCACTTAAAATGAAAAAGAATTAAATGCTCCAATCAAAAGACAGAGTAGCTGAATGGATAAAAAAACAAGACCCTTACACAGGCTGCCTATAAAAGACTCACTTCACATTAAAAGACACACAGAGACAGAATGTAAAGGGATGACAAAAGATACTTTATAATGGACCTAGAGGGTATTGTGCTGAGTGGAGTAAGTCAAATAGAGAAAGACAAATGCCATATGATTTCATGTACATGCGGAATCAAAGGAACAAAATAAAATTTTAAAAAAACAAGAGAAACAAACTTATAGATACAAAGAATATTTTGAGGATTATTAAATGGGAGGGTGGTTGGGGGGTCAGTGAAAAAGGTGGAAGGGATTAAAAAGTACAAATTGGTAGTTACAAAATAGTCATGGAGATAGAAAGTATAGCATAAAGAATATAGCTGATAATATTATAATAACTGTGTACAGTGTCAGAGGAGCACTAGATTTCTTGGGGTGATCACTTTGCAATTTATATAGATGTTTAATCACTATGTTGTATATCTGAAACTAATATAATATTGTATGCCAACTATAATTAAAAATTTTAAAAATACATTAAAATTAAATAAATGACTATACTATAACAGATTTAATAGTTATATGCAACATGTAGATTTATTTTCAATTTTTCAAGATAATGTTATTCTAAAAAAATTTTTAAATAATGTTGTGATTGACATTTGTATACAAGTTCTTCTAAAGCAACAATATTTAAGTTTTTAAAGAAAGGTTTTTTTGGTAAAATTAATATATGTGATCTTGATTTTTAAAAAATCAAAAATTTTTTCCTAAACACATATACAGTAGTTTTTCTATGTACCAAATATGTAACTACTGCTTAAATATTTATAGCAGCCTTAAAATTATTTTCTCATTGTAAGGTAGTTTCTGCCTTTTGTTCTTTTCTACCCTGATGGAAGATTTAGGGACCGTTGTCACTTTTTCAACTAAAAGAATTATAGATCTTCAGTTTAGCACTCTTTCAACAAAACTCTGATGCTCTTTTCTTTTTTATGTCTTCTTTTTTCTTCAGACACCAAGTATTTGATTCCAGAAAGAGAGATTCTGACCAAGTTAATTACTAACACCTATAGTGGGCAGAGATTATTGCAAAAAGCTAACTCAGCCAGTCTACAGAGTAACATCATTGGCTAAGTATCTATCTCTGGTCCAAATCATCAGCTACTATTAAGGAACAGCCCACGGCAACTTGCTTCAACAGGGAATTATGGGATTAGATTAGAATAGCAGGCATAGTCGATGCTGAGATTTATATGTCTAGCAAGGGAAGAGAAGCTTCCTTTCTCCATCATTGGGTACTCTACAGAACATTTATGTATAGAGGTCAATACAAGCACTCCATGGGTCAGAGAATTTCACTTTGATCTCTCACAAACATCTCAAACTCAACATGTCCAAAACGTTACTCTTGATCTCTTCTCTAAAGTCCTCTGCAATCCCTACTAGTCCTTCCCATATTAATAAGTGGCATAGCTGTCCAGCCAATTTTTAAAGCCCCGAATCTGGAAGTCATCCTTGGTCCTTCCTTTCTATCTTGTCCTGACATCCATTCTTCAACAGGCTCTATAAGTACTACATCCAAAAAAAAAGGTTATATATATCTTCTGTCTGCATATTTTCATCCTTATTTCTTCCACTCTAATCCCAACTACCATCATCTCTCACCTGAGCTACAGTAATTGCCTCCTAACTGGTCTTCTTGGTTCCATTCTTGGCCCTTATAATTTATTCTTCACAAAGCAGCTATAGTAATCTTAGAAAAGCATAAGAAAGAAACAAAAAGTGTAAGAATTAGGAAGAAACAAAGCTGATGTTACTTGAAGATGATATGATTGTCTCTACAGAAAATTCAAGATAATCCACAAACTATTAGAACCTATAAGAGAAGTGAACAAGATCGCTGATACGAGATCAATGCTAAAAATTCAATATGTTCTCTATAATAATAATGGCTAATCCAATAAAAAAAGAGGATAAAAGATCATACAATAAGACTAAAACTATTAAATAACTAGCTTTTTGTTAAGTAAATTTAACTAAAGATATATAAAATCTTTTGGTGAAAATTATAAAATGACATTACTAAAGAGAGAGGTACGCCATGTTCAGTATACATGTTCATGTTCATGATCTGTAAATCAATGCAATTTCAATAAAAACCCCTACGATTTTTTTGTGAAATTTAATAGGTCTATCCTCCAATTCATATAGAAAAGTGTCAATAACCAACACATTTTGAAGAGGAACAATCTGAAAAATTTTCATTACCAGATATAATAACTTATTATAAAAATATAGCAATGAAGACATAGTGGCACAGGGATGGATAAGAGGTTCAATGGAATGGAACAGAGAAGCCAGAACAGACTCATTCATATATGGAAACATGATATATGACAGAGGTGACTTTAAAAATAAGAAGAGAGAAGATAGACTTTATTAAATGGTGCTAGATTATAGGTTGTCCAAACTGAAAGAGGTTAATAATATTAGAGCACTACAACACACTGTGCACAAAAATAAATCCAAATCTGATTAAATACTTAAATATGAAAACAATGTTAAAGTTTTTAGAAGAAAGTTTGATAATACCAAATAGTCATGAGGATGAGGAGAAAGGGGGATTTTCATAAATTGCTTGTGCATGACCATCCATCACTTTGAAGAACAATTTGCTAATTTATGGGAAAGGTACAGAAGTGTCTAGCCAATGCTAATGGGCCTGCCTTTACATACTCCAGAAAGCTCTTACATAGGTGCACAAGAAAACATGTACAAAAATATTCATTCTTTATCATCTGTGATGGTAAAAAACTGGAAATAACTTACAAGTCAGTTGGAGAATGGGAAATAAATTGTAGTATATTCATACAATAAAATAGTGTATAATAGTTCAAAGGAATAAATCAGATATATATTTTTAATATTGATAACACTAAAAATTATGTTGAATTACAAAAACAAGTTGGAGGATGATATGTATACTATACCATTTATGTAAAACTTTAAAATACACAAAACTATACTATATATTGTTTATGGATAAATGCATATGTAGTAAAAGTATAAAACCTTGCATGGAAAGTTAAACAACAGAATTTAGATAGTGATTACTTCTAAGGGATTGAGGAAAGGTACAGAGGAGATTTCAAATGTATTATTGTTTTATTTTTTTGAAAAACTGAAAAAAATGTTCTAACTATACAAGGAGATGGATGTTAACTAAACTTATTGTGGCAGTCATTTCACAATATATGTATGTGAAGTCATTATGCAGTATACCTTAAACTTATAGAGATGTATGTCTATTACATCTCAATAAAACTAGAAAATTTTGTAGAAAGAAAAGAAAAACTCTGAGGCCAAATGGCAACATATTAAAATGTATCATGTCTGAGTGGTTTTCAAACAGGTGTTTATTGCCTGCTCTTTTTTGTGTTTGAAATATTTCATAAATTCAAAACATTTTTTAAAAAAAGAATCAACAAGACTAGGTGACTGGTAGAGTGTTGGTGTAAAGTCAAGAGGGGAATCAAAGATGACTCAGGTTTCATGTCTGGTAATGATGTCATTGGCAGGAAAAAAGAAGCTAGGGAAGCTGGCTTATGGTAGATAAAGAGCTTTATTTCTGACACGTTCAGCTTAAAGCAACAGCAGAACATCCAGCTAGAAATGCACATTAGGATGTATGAAACTGTAAGTGTGGAGATGAAACTAACCTGCCAAGAAGGAGTAGCAAATCAGAACATTTGCCCTGAGCCCCTGTCTTTCCTCCTGTCACAAAGACCAGTCGTCCATAAGAATGTTTAATGGAGAAGAGATTCCAGAGGGTGGGGAAGAGGAACAATGAGTATTGAGGAAAGGTTATCGAATATGATGATGACTTTCAGGTAAGAAGATTGTTTCACACAATGATGAGAGTCCAGGTGGAAGGAAGCTAAGGAACAAGTGAGTGGCAATTAAAGAGGAAAGCAGTGGTAGCCATTCATTTTAGAAGATGGACAATGAAGAGGGGAGAAACTATAGTTTAAGGATGAATATATTTGTAGCAAAAGTAGAAAAACTTTCATGGGAAGTGCATCACAGACTTCATGTATGTATATATGTATATGTTCACATGTATACATATACATATGCACATATATATGTGCACTTATATTCATATATGTATGAATATATGTATATAAGTACCTTAGTCTGTTCAGGCTCCTGTAACAAAATACCACAGAGTGGGTCACGTAAAAACAACAGAAATTTATTTCTTATAGTTCTGAAGTGCTGGAATTCTGAGATCAAAGTACCAGCATTGTCAAGTGAGGGACCTCTGCCAGGTCACAGACTTCTCATTACATCCTCACATGCTGGAAGGGGCTAGGGAGCTCTGTGGGGTCTCTTTTATAATCCCATTCATGAAGGTTCTACCCTCCTGACCTAATCACCTCTCAAAGGTCTCACTTTCTAATACCATCACACAATAGCAGAAAAAGAAAATCTCAGGAGTACTGTAAGGACAAGACGTCAAAAATACATTGACTCTGTAGACATTTTCATCCATTTCAAGAGAAAAATGAAAGCAAAGTTAATAGTCATTAAGGATTAGACACAAAAACTAAATCCACTAAGAGGGAAAAATTGCTTTCTAATTACTAGCAGCAAAACAATACAGTGGCAAGGCAATGAATGTTGAGAGATTTGGGCTCTGTTACATTCACAAATCAGGAGACAAGAGCAAGTGACTATCTAAAGTCACTGAACTGGAGGAAGTCCAGAAAATTAAGTAGAGAACCAAGGAGATGGAGTAGTTTCCACAGGATAATAGACTAAACGGTATTTTCTATATGTATTTGACCAAGGACACTCGGAAATCATCGCGTGCAAGTGGAATTCCACCAGGAACTCAAGATATAACGCTCATTTGAATTAAAGTAAAAAACTAAAGAACAAAAATGTTTTGCTGAGAAATTACTTGCTTTAAGAAATGATTACAATTTGATTCAAACACTTTATAAACTTTATAATAAGATACCAAAATACCTATGATAACACACTTAGAAAGTTGAATTATTTTCTTTTATTAAGAATAAAATATATTAAGCTCAGATACCTTGTATTTTTAAGTTTGTTATAAAATATGATGTATTAAAAGTAGTGTTTAAAAACAAGAAAAGTGCTTTTTGTGTATTTTTATCACATATGTTCTTCATATTATAAATGATAATGCTGCATAAAAACTTGATATCATTCAGTCATTCAACAAATATTTATTGTGCAACTACTATGTGCCAGGCACTGTTCTAGATTCTGTGGATATAGCAATGACTAAACCAGACAAAAAGTTCTGCCCACAGAGAGCTTATGTTCTACTGGGGAGAAACAAATATTAACAAAATATATTGGTAATAAGTCCTTTGGTGAGAAAAGAAAACAAGGAAGAGAAAAGAATGAGTGTGGGATGGGCGTGGGTTGCTATTTTAACTAGGGTGTTCAGAGAAGGCCTCACTAAGAAGGTAGCATTGGAGCAAAATGTTGAAAAGAGAGCAGAGAGGGAACCATGGGGATATCTGAGGTAACAGCATTCCAAAAAGAGGTGACAGCAAGTGAAAATGCCTAAAGGCTGGAGCCTACCTGGAATATTTGAGAATCAGCAAAGAAGCCAGTAGGCTTGATGTGAGTGAATCATGGGGAGAATAGAGAGGAGAGCAGAGAAATCACCAGAGTATGTGAACAATTGTAAGAACTTTGGCTTTTGCTGAGTGTAATGAGGGAGCCAGTGAAGGGTTCTGAGCAGAATGACTTTCATTTGAACAGGGTCGCTGACTGCTGTGTTGTGAACAAACTGAAGGGGCAAAGGCTGCAAACAAGGATACTATGTGGAAGGCTGATGCATTACCTAAGTAAGAGATGGTGGTGCTTTGAACCAGAGTATTGGCAGTGGAGGTGGTGAGAAATTGCCTTATAGTTTGAAAGTTGAGCTCCATTTGTTGATCAACTAGATGTAGGGTGTGAGAAAAAGAAGTCCAGGATGGCTCCAAGGCTATGACTCTGAACAACTGGAAAAATGGAGTTGCCATTAACTGAGGTGTATAAACCTTTGAAATGATTTTGAGGGAAGATGAGAAGCTTTGTTTTGGACATATTAAATTAGCAATACCCCTACTAAATCCAGGTAAGGCAGTTGAGCTGACACTTGGTTGTACAAGTCTGCAGTTCAAGGAAGAGATCTAAGCTTAAGAAGTAAATTTGGAGGTTGTCAGCATGTAGATCTGTGCTGTATAATACAGTAACCACTAGCCACATGTGGCTATGAAACACTTGAAATGGGGCTAGTCTGAATTGAGATGTGCTGTAAGGGTAAAATGAGCACTAGATTTCAAAGATTTAATACAGAAAAAGGGAAATATCACATTAATAATTATGTGAAATTATAATATTTTGGATATATTGGGTTAAAGAAAATACATGAAAATACACTAAAATTAATTTTGCCTGTTTCTTCTGACTTTTTGAGCATTGTTACTGGAAGATTTACAATGCTATGTGGCTCACATTATATTTCTATTGGACGGTGCTGGTGCAGATAGTATACAGAGCCATGAACACTGAATAAGGTCATCAAGGGAGTGAGAGAAGTAGCTAGAGAATAGGTCCAAAGACTAAGCCTTCAGGCATGCCAACATTGACTAAATAAACGCACACACACACACACACACACACACACACACACTCACCCTTATTGAGCTAGAATTGTAAATAATAAAATACTCATTTTATATATACATGTATGTATGTATATCCATGTAACACATAATGAACACATAAACAAAACAAGCAAAAACCAGAGTCTTATGGGGCTCAGAGTCTGAATCTAGCAAAGATCTAGCAAATCCACCCTCTTATATTTTGTTTTAATTGTAACCTAATGTGAAGAAATCATTTGAAATTGCTATAATTGGAGCAAAGGGAGAAACACAAACACCTTATTTTACAACATCATTACTCTTTAAATCAGCTGTTTCAGAATTCATTATTTCACTCTAGATAACTTCTGAGTGTTTAGAAATCAAAGACTGTAATAGTTTATATTGACTTGTAATTATTCTAATTCCATCTTTGCTAGATTCAGACTCTGAGCCCCATAAGACTCTGGTTTTTGCTTATTTTATTTATGTGTTCATTTGTTTGTTTGTTTATTTGTTTATAACATTTCTTTCAACCAAAATATCCCAGGGGAGTGAGGAGAATGAGTTTATATAGCACAAGGCCACTTGCAGACAGCTGAGAAAACTGTCCCTACACACCTCCAGGAGGCTGCCATTAGAATAGCCTAGGATGTGACTGGTGCCCTCTAGAATTGCTCAGTGTGGCAGCCCCAGTGGTGCATGTTTAAAATGTCATTCTGAATGTCATAGAAACTGCAATAACTAGGCAGATAGTATATTTCAGTATGATGTCTAATTGGTAAATACTGGCTATGAATTAATTATCGTGTTTTCATTTTTCTGGTATCTTTTATGGATGTTCAGTAGATGTTTGGCATGCCACCATTTTAAAATGCAGAATATTATATAATAATGACAACTATATGAATGTGTTCCTTTAGACATCACCATTCCCAATACTCTCTGGCTTCCTGGGCAGTCTTTCTTTGGACTAAACCAGCACTTAAAGCAATTTATCAGGGTATGATTAACTTCAGGCTTTTAAAGTAAAGAAATCCTGAGTTTGGAGAAACATGGCGGAGTGAGAGATGTCCCCAGATCTCTACCCTTGAAATAACAATAAGCTGAATGTCTAAAACTCAACAACAAAAAAAAAAAACACTGAAACAGCATATCGTACAACTGAATGTGGGATCTGTGCATAAGAGCTACCACAGGTCAGAACCCCAGGAGTCCAGAGGTAAATTGAGAGAAACAAAGAAGCTGCCTCTTACAGCTAAAGTTTCCAGTAGTAGGAGGGGGAAGGGAAAAGGCATGGTGAGTTCCCTGAACAGCCCTGTCTGGGAGAGTTGTGAGCTCCACATGGCCAGTGGCAGGGCCCAGTCATCAGGGCAGAAAGCAGAGAAGCGAAACAGCAAACAACAATTGATTTTTACCAGTTGCGGTTGCAAAACTGAGGCTGAACAACAGCTCTCAACTGCCAACCCAGAGGGCCTCTCCCCTGATACCCTCTGAGACCAAACACCATGGGGCCCCAAGGAAATCTGAGCAAACACTATGAAAACTGTTGCTAAAACTGACAGGGACTAAAACTGAGGGTAGCGAGCATGATTAAGTAAATATCAGAAAATAAAAAGGCATTTTTAAGGCTTTATATAAAGCCGGGATCCAAGAGGCTTAGACACCACCTACTGGAAACTAAAAGAAAAGTGCCTTCTTCACAGCAGGCTAAAGAGAGACCTTTATATAATAAATCTTCTTTCTGGAAAAAAAGCAGAATGCACTTCCATTAATGCCCAGGCAGAGAAATAGTCCTTTATACCATGAACAATCAAGATGACAAGACATCTCAGAAAGAAAGAGAAAAATCTCCAGAAAAATAAGCTTATAGACACTGAAATATGCAATTTGAATGACAGAGAATTCAGTATAGTACTTCTGAAAAAACTCAATGAGATCCAAAATGAGTCATATCAAAAATTTAAGAAATTGAAAAACAACTAGATGAGCAGGATGAGATCTTCAGCAAGGAGATTGAAACCCTCAAAAAGAACAGAATAGATCTTATGGAGATAAAGAACACACAGCAAGAGGTGAAAACTGATGTAGCAAGCTTAGGCAATAGAGTCAATCAAGTGGAGGAAAGAGTCAGTGATATTGAAGACAGAAATCTAGAAACAAATCAGAAGGAAGAAGAGAGACATGAAAGAATGAAAAATAATGAAAGAGAAATACAAGAACTGGCTGATAACATCAGGAGAGGAGACATAAGAATAATGGGCATTATCATAGGCAAGGAAATGGAGCAGGGACTAGAAAGCATTTTCAGAAAATAGTTGACGAATTTTCCAAATCTAAGAAAGAAACAGGAACTTGGAATTCAAGAAGTCAACAGAACACCCAGTCATCTCAACCCAAAAAGGCCTTCACCAAGACATGTTATATTAAAATTATGAAAAATCAATGACAAAGAATTCTCAGGGCAGTCAGGGAGAAGAAAATGGTAACTTATAATAAAGGAAAACCCAGTAGATAATCCCGACACTTCATAATGATAAAGGGAATCATGCACCAAGAAGACATAACACTTATTAATATCTATGTTCCCAATCAGGAAACCCTGAAATATGTAAAGCAATAACTAAGAGAACTAAAGGAAGAAACAGACTCAAACACTATTATAGTAGGGGACCTAAATACCCCTCTGTCAGATATGAACAGATCATCCAAACAGAAAATCAATAAAGAAATAACATCCTTAAATGACACATTAAATCATCTGTACATAATTGACATTTACAGAGCCTTTAATCCACAAACAGTTGCTCATACATTTTTCTCTAGTGTAAATGGAACATTCTCAAGGATGGACCACATACTGAGACAGAGAGATAGCCTCAACAAATATAGAGGGTTGAAATCATACCAATCATATTCTCTGATCATAATGCTTTGAAACTAGAGATCAACTGCAAAAAGAAAGCAGAAAGAACCAGAAATCATGAAGATTAAACAACATCCTACTGAAGAATAACTGGGTCAGAGAAGGAAATAAAAGAGAGATCAAGAGATACATAGACATGAATGATAATCATAGTACAACATATCAAAACTTTTGAGACATGGCAAAAGTGGTCATAAGAGGAGAGTTTATATCATTACAGGCCTATCTCCAAAAATAAGAACAAGCCCAAATAAACAACCTAATGCTTCATCTTAAAAAACTAGAAAAGAAAGAACAAAGGAAGCCTAAAGTCAGCAGTAGGAATGAAACAGTCAAAATTAGAGCATAAATAAATAAAATTGAAAACAAAAAAAAAATAGCAAAAATAATTGCAACAAAGAGCTGGTTCTTTGAGAAGGTTAATAAAATTGACAAAACCCTGGCTAGACTTACTAAAGATAAAAGAGAAGGACACAAGTAAAATCCGGGACGAAAGAGGAGAAATTATGACTGACATCACAGAAATACAAAGGATCATACAAGAATACTATGAAAAAGTAGTTAACACCAAATTAACCTAGAAGATATGGCCTTCCTAGACTGAATCAAGCAGAACTGGAAAATCTAAATAGACCGATCAGCAGTATGGAAACTGAAACAATCATCAAAAACCTGCAAAAAGTAAAAGTTCACGAGCAAATGGCTTCACCAGTGAATTTTACCAAACATTCAAAGATTAAATGCCCATTCCCCTCAAACTCTTTCAAAAAATCAAAGAGGAGGCAATATTTCCCAACTCATTTTATGAGGCCATCATCACCCTAATACCAAAACCTGTTAAAGATAACACAAAGAAAAAAAACTAGAGACCAATTTCTCTCATGAACACAGATGCAAAACTCATGAATAAGATATTAGCTATCCTAATACTGCAACATATTGAAAACATTATATACCACGATCAAGTGGGCTTCATCCCAAAGGCACAGGGATGGTTCAGCATACACAAATCAATTCATATCAATAGATGCAGAAAAAGCCTTCAACAAGATACAGCATCCATTTATGATGAAAACTCTTAACAAAATCAGTATAGAAGCAAAGTACCTTAACATAATAAAGGCCTCTATGACAAACTTTCAGCCAACATTATACTTCATGGTGAAAAACTAAAAACCTTCCCTCTAAGATCAGGAACAAGGCAAGGCTGTTTACTATCGCCACTGTAATTCAGTATAACATTGGAGGTCTTAGTGGGTACAATGAAGCAATAAGAGAAAGATATAAAATGCATCCAAATAGAAAACAAAGAAGTCAAACTGTCACTATTTGTGGATGACATGATTCTCTATATAGAAAACATTAAAAACTCCATAAAAAAACTACTAGAAACAATAGGCAAATACAGTAGTTTCTGGATACAAAATCAATGATGAAATAAATATTCATAGCATTCCTATACACTAATAATGAAGCATCAGAAAAAGTGGAAAAAATAAGTTCTCTTGCAATTGCAACAAAAAGAATAAAATACCTAGGAATAAATCTAATGAAACATGTGAAGGACCTATATAATGAAAACTATAAGACCCTATTAAAAGAAATCAAAAAAAGATACAAAGAAATGGAAAGATATTCCGTGTTTTTGGATTGGAAGAATCAATAGTTAAAATGACTTCATTACCTAAAGTATTATACAGATTTAATGCAATCCACATCAAAATCCCATTGGCATTTTTTAAAGAAATAGAACAAAACATCATCAGATTTGTATAGAAGCACAAAAGACTCCAAATTGCCAACACCATCCTGAGAAAAAAGGTCGAGGCTGGAGGCATCACTCTGCCTGATTTCAAATTATACTACAAAGAGATAGTAATCAAAATGGCATGGTATTGGCAGCAAAACAGACACATGGACCAGTGGAACAGTATCGAGAGTCCAGAAATATACCCATATTTATATGGGCAAATTATTTTGACAAAAAAAGCCAAGAACATACAGTGGAGCAATGGTGCTGGGAAAACTGGGAAGACACCTATAAAAGAATGAAATAAGACTGTTGTCTATCACCACACATCAAAATTTACTCAAAATGGATTAAGGTCCTGAATATAACACCTGAAACAATAAAATGCATAGATGAAAACATAGGAACTAATCTCATGGACCTTGGTCTTAAAGAGGATTTTATGAATTTGACCTCAAAAGCAAGGGAAGTAAAAGCTAAAATAAATGAATGGGACTACATAAAACTAAAGAGTTTCTGCCCAGCTAAAGAAATTGTAAACAAGGTAAAGAGACAACCATTCGAATGGGAAAATATATTTGCAAGCAACGATAAGGGCCTAATATCCAAAATATATAATTAACTCATACAACTCAATAACAACAACAATAAAAAAAGGAAGGAATCCAATCAAAAAATAGGCTGAGGTCCTGAATGGATACTCCTCCTTAGAGAACATACAAATGGCCAACAAATATTTGAAAAAGTGCTCAACATTGCTAGCTATTAGGGAAATGCATATCAAATCCACAGTGTGAGACCATCTCACACTTGTTAGAATAGGTAAAATCAACAGAACAAGTAATAACAAATGCTAGAGATGATGCAGAGAAAAAGGAACTCTCATACACTGCTGGTGGGACTGCAAATTGGTACAGCCACTATGGAAAACAGTATGGAATTTCCTTAGAAAGCTAAGAATTGATCTGCTGTATGATCTAGCAATCCCTCTACTGGGTATTTACCCCCAAAGACTTGAAAACCCATATCTGAGAAGTTATTTGCACACCAATATTCATAGCAGCATAATTCACAGCGGGCAGGACATGGAATCCACCAAAGTTTCTTATGATAAATGATTGGATAAAGAAGCAGTGGTACATATATACAATGGAATATTACTCAGCCATAAGAAGAGGTGAAATACTGCTATTTGTGACATCATGGATCTACCTCTATATAATCATGCTAAGCGAAATAAGCCAGACAGAAAAAGTTGAAAATCACATGATATCACTTATATGTGGGCTATAAACCTAAAAGCAACAAATGAACAGGACAAATAAACAGAGACTGATGGACATGGACTATAGACTAGTGGTTACCAGAGGGTAGTAGAGAGGAAGGAGTTTGCAGGTAGATGTGGTAAAGGGGGTCAAAAATGGAAAGAAATCTAACTATGAGAGGTGAACACACAGTGTAAATATATATACACCTTACCGTTAAAGTGTACAGTTAAATCTTATTGGATTTCGTTAACCAATGTCACCATAAAAAATAAAGAAAGAAAAAGTAAAATAAATAAATAAATAAGGTAAAGTAATTTCTGAAAACAGACAATTTGTATTATATTGGTACAGTTTTACAAGCACAACTTCTCTTTTTATTTTTCATTTGGAAAATTTTATGTACCATACAACATATACAAAAGCAGAAAGGATAATATGAAATCCCCATGTACCCATCACCCAGCTTCAATAGTTACTGACTTTTTGTTAATCTTGTTTTATCTACCACTACCATTCTTTTGCTCTAGCATTTTTGAGCTAAAATTTGTGTGACATACAGTTAACCATTTTTTATTGCACACATATATTTAACAATACAGTTTTACATAGAACGCTAAGCATACTTTCCTTGTATTTTACAGAGAGATTTGAAACGTGGACTTTCTATACATGTTAATTCCATAACACAGATAAACATAACTCCTAAATAGATGCATTACCTTTTGTTGAGAGTTTAAAAGGCTTAATGGCAATAATGAAGGAAGGAGAAAGCATAGGTTTTACATAACTGAATGAAAAATAAACTCAAGAAATAGTCAATAAAATTTAATGCCTCATGCGCCCTGAAGGAGGTGGTGCCTGATTTGGCAGGGTGATGGCTCTGTTCAAATAATCTCCTATCCAGAACTTCTGCGACTATGGGGTCATGGAATTGTCTCCCAGACATGGTGCAGCCAATCTCTTTTACTCAATAACCAGGTATTTTAATATCCTTAAAGACAATTGCAAAATTGAAATGTTGAGCATCTTTTCTTATGCTAGTTAGCCATTTTCTGTCTGGAGAAATGTCTACTTAAGTCCTTTGCCCAGTTTTCATTGGGCTGTTTACCTTTCTCTTGTTGAGTTTTAAGAGTTCTTTATATATTCTGAATACTAAACTCTTATTGGATATGTAATTTGCAAATATTTTCCCCATTCTGTGGGTTGTCTCTTCATCTTTGTGATAATGTACTTTGATGCACGAAAGTTTTTTTTTTTAATTTTGATGAGGTCTTATTTATCTATTTTTTCTTTGAGAATCATGGTTTTGGTGTCAAACCTACCACCATTGCCAATGAATCCATTGACAAATCTGAGGTCATAAAGATATATCCTTATATTTTCTTCTAAGAGTTTTATAGTTTTAGCTCTTATAATTAGATCATCAATCCATTTGGGGTTAATTTTTATATAGAAAGTGAAATAGGGGTCCAACTTCATTCTTTTGCATGTGAAAATCTGATTGTCCCAGTACTGTTTGGTGAAGAGACTATTCTTTTCCAACTGAATGGTCTTGGCACTTTCTGTAAGCAAACCCTAGACATCACATCATTTCATTTATAAATACTTCTGTTTGTATTTCAAATCTGTAAAGCCATATTTTTAACATAACCTTCATGCCATGATCATATCTAATAAAATTATTAATTCTTCCTCAATATCATTTAATACTGAGTCTATATCCAAATATTTCTTATTGTTTTAAAATTCTCTTAAAGCTGACACAGTTCCTTTCATTCGGATATAGTTCCTTTCATTCTGACATATCAGTTAGGACCTGAATCCTGCCATTGTCATCACAGATGACAGTTGAAAGGAAGTAAAAACAGTTTAATCTTTCATTCTTGGTACTGGCTGTTGCCTTTTACTTGTTTTAATGATAGTGTTCCAGTTATCAATTGCTATATAACAGATCACCCCAAAACTTAGTGTCTTAGAAGAACACTTACTTTATTATCATTCACGGTTTTTGTGAGTCAGGAATTTCCAAAAGGACAGTTCTGGCTCAGAGTGTTACATGTGATTGTGGTCAGTTGGTGACTGGAGCTGAAATTTTAGGGGCACTGAAGTAGCAGGGGCACTTGTCAGGTATTCTTTTCACTTAGTCTTACTTCAAACCCTCTCCACCTGGCTGGTCCACATGGGCTAGTCTGGGTTTCCTCACTGCATGATGGCCTCAAGACAGACTACTCATAATGTAAGCTGAGGGCTTTAAGCAGATTTCTAAAATAAATGGAGAGACAAGGTACCACTTTTTATGACCTAGCCTCAGAAGTCACATGGTGTCACTCTACCATAGTCATAAGCCCACCTGAATTCCAGGAGAGGCAACATAAACCCCTGGCCTCATGTGTCTGCAACCAGTGCAATTGCACAGGACTCCACACTCAGAAGGGGTCCACGCTTGATTTAGTGTTCTCCTATCATTGTCTTAAAATTCTTAATACATTTTGAGCAAGGGGCCCGGCAGTTATACTTCACACTGGGCCCAGCAAATTATGTAGCTGGTTTTATCTTGGATACAGAAATGTCAAAGTCTCATTGTAAGAAGAACATGTAGGATGGGAGATATTGTTGTGGCCATCTTTGGGAAACAATCTGCCACAGACAGCTGATGTCTGTTTGAGGGCTTACTGTGTGCCACACACTTTATTTCATTAAATTTTCACAAACATGTAAGCCAGATATGAAATATTATTCTCATTTTGCAGATGGGGTAAATGACCTGTTCATACTTACTCTGTGAGAGAATGGGAAACCAGGATTTGAACCTTGTTCAGTTTGACTCTTGTATCCTAGTGCTGACCCACTATGCTATCCTGCTCATATTGATTATAAACTTTCTCATAGTCCCTGACCGTTTGGGTTGTTGCACTCCTGTTACTTCTCCAGGGTGGTCAGATAGCAGAAGTCATGCTAATGCCTGGCACATAGTAGAACCTCAGTAAACCTCACTTCTCTAAGTATGCCCCCAAGTCTTGGTTGCATTTATTACCATTAAGTACCCCCTTTTTTTTGTCATGAGAAGTAAAGGCCTTTCTAGTCAGTAAATATTGATTGTACACCTATGAGATGTCAGGCTAGGTGCTTTCTCTAGCCTGTGACATGATCCTATCTCCTAAATGATTTGTTTTCCTGTGTCTGAATTAAACCCAGTCTTGCCTCTTATACAACAAAGCAGTTTAAATAGAATCTAATCAGTAGGTGATTTATAAAGTCTGCTACAACTCTAAGCATCTGCCCTCCCTGTCCTTGTTCCTGCTCTGATCCTAGTCCCTGCAATTTCCTGAACACATCTATCTACTCTTTAAGGCTCCTGAATGTCTGTCTACCTTTGCTCTTTTCAACTCTACTCCAGAGATAATTCCACTCAACTTGTACAACACCAAATATTCATCTTCTTTCCCCAGCCTAGACTATTCAGTGTCATTATGAGTTTCCTATACAAGTAAGTACAAAGTAACACCTACAACATTTGAAATACTTTCTACAACATTTGAAATACTGAATACCCCCACATTTTCATTTTCAGAGACATATCATTAGCTTCCTGTAGGGGAAAAGGATCATCCTTAAATCCACAAACACTTTATGGTACAGCATTTTTATTAAACTCTTTGAAGGAGGCAAATTTAGAAAAAGTAAAAAACAGAGAGTGAAGTTTGTGGCTTTGTCTGGGGAATAAGGAACTTCTCAATATTCCAAGTGGTGTTATAGGCTGTTAATATATATTCAATAAGATTTATATTATCTCAAATGTCTTATAGTTGCAGTAAGACTTTTAACTTTTTCAAATACTCATATATTGTATCCAATCTGACACCATCACTATAAATTCATGGATGATGGAGCCATAATGAGATAAAGATGGAGTTTCTCTCAGGGCTGTTCAAGTTATCTGACACTATATGGTATATTGGAAAAAAGAACTAGAAAACCTGGGTTATACTTCTGGCTCTGCCAACTATGATGTGACTTACCTTACTCAGTTTCTTCATCTGTAAAATGGGAAACATAGTCTTGGCTCTAACTACCTCTCAAGATTGTTTAGACAATTGAAGGCAATCGAGGATATCAATGTGATTTGAAGACTATACTGCTGTTCACAATTACCATTTGCTTGTTACAAACTTTAGTTTTAAAAGATTTTTATTAAAATATAGCTAACATACAACATTATATTAGTTTCAGGTGTACAGAATAGTTATTCAACATTTATATAACTAAAGAAGCGATCACCATAAGTCCAGCAACCATCTGATACTGTACAACACTAGTAACCATGAATATATTATCTTTGGAAAAGCCTCATACAATACATTTGTTTATTAATTTTAATAATTTATATTTATATGTAAAAACTGATATGTGATACAGTTATTGGCAAACTTTTAAACAAGTTGGATATGTGAATCTACTCTTTCAACCAATAGTATGAAATCTAAATGCAGATCATGCATGAATTTCTGATGAAAATTTAGCATCTAAACAATGGAAGGGTGATGTACACTCCAAATTATAAAGAGTTACTATGAAAAAAGTTTAAAAATTCACATAATTTTATATTGATTGAGCATTGAAATGATAGTATTTTGGACATATTAGGTGAAAGAAAATATACTATTAAAATTAATTTCACTGGTTTCTTTTTACTAAATGTTTACTTGGCTACTAGTAAATTTAAAATTACACATGTGGCTCACATTATATTTCTATTAGACAGTGTTGCTCTAAGCATTGAAAATCAGTGAACAGAACAGACAAACTGTCCTGTCTTCATGGAACTTAAACTTTAATGTGGAAGACAAACAATAAACAAAATAACTATGTTAACAAATATGGTATATTAAATGGTGACAAGTGCTTTGGAGAAAACTAAAGTAGGGTAAGTTAGATAGGAGATGGTAGGAGGGTTACAGTTTTAAACAAGGAGATCAGAAAAGGCCTAACTGAGAGGCTGATGCTGGGCACGGTCTAAAGGAGTTAAGGGAGTAAGCAATGAAGCTTTGTGGGGAGAGCCCTCCAGGTAGAGGGAACAGTAAGTGTAGAGGCTCCAATGATGGGCGATGCCTGATATTTCAAGAAACCATAAGAAGGGCTGTGTGGCTTGAGCACAGAGTGCAAGGGGGAGGATCAATAGGACATGAGATCAGAGTTATGGGAAAGGAGATATAGTGGGACAGGTCATATAGACTCTGATATGCAGCTTCTGACATTGCCCCTGAGGATCCCCACCCCTTGGTTTTAACACTCTTGTATAACCCCTTCCCTTGATCTTGGGCTGGGTCTAACAAATAGAATCCAGCAAAACTGATAGGATATCATGTCCAAGATTAGGTTCTTAAAGACTGTGGCTTCCACTTGCTGGTGGTCTCTCACTCTCTCCTATTTGCTCACTTTTATGAAGCCAGCTGCCATGTTATTAATTGTTCTATGGAGAAGCCCATGTGGTGAGGAACTGAGGGTAGCCTATGGCAAACAGCCAATGTGGAAATGAGGCTCTCAGTCCAGCAACCTTGAGGATCTGGATCCTGCCAACAACCACTGAGTAAGTTTTGTAGCAGATCCTGGCCCAGCTGAACCTAGAGAGGAGTGAGGTTCTAACAGAAACTCTGATTACAGCCTTTTGAGAGATCCAGATTCCACACCTTAATATCAGCCTAGTGGGAGACCCTGATCTAGAGGACCCAGCTAAGCCATGCTTAGATTCCTAACCTACAGAAACTGTTAGATAATAGATGTGTGTTTGCTTTAAGCTGCTAAATTAAGGGGTAATTTGTTGCACAGCAAAAGATAACAGATAATACATTGCATCTTGTAGGTCACCCTATATAAGAACGGGGCATGAGGCTTGATTACAATCATTGGCTGGTGTGTTACAAATAGACTGTAGGAGGGAAAATGAGATAGAACCATGGTCAGTTGAGAAGCCATTGAAATAATCTAAGCAAGAGATGCTAGTGGCTGGAGGCTAGGGCAGTATTGGTAGAGGTGGTGAGAAGTGGTTCAGTCTTGGATGTATTTTGAAGGCAGAATCAACCAGATTTGTTGATGGATTGGATGTGGAGCATGTGAGAAATAAAAGAGTTGAGTCTAAGGTTTTTGGCCTTAACAACTAGAAAAGAACTGTCATGTACTGAGAGAGAGGAAACTATACAAGGAGTAGCTTTGTCAAGAAAGAATAGGAGTTAGTTTGGGTTATGTTTAATATGAGATTCCTATTAGGCACCCAAGTGGTGATGATGAATTGGATATACAGTTCTGGTGGCTGAAGCTGGAAATATAAATTTGAGACTCTGCAGCATTCAAACGATAAAATGTGAAAGTCCCCTTGCTCCCCACTCCCACTTCCCACCCATGAGGCCTCCACTATTAGCTCATGTATAGGGACATAGATACACATATATTATTTTTTATAAGTAGATTTGTTCTGCAACTTTATTTTTTGTCAATTAATATCTTTCAAAGCTTTTTCCATCTAAGTACATAAATATATATCTCCTTTTTTAACAGCTATAGAGAATTCTTCAGAATGGATAAATCATGTATGTTAAATTATTCATTTATTCACTTGACAAATATTTTTTGAGCAACCATTATGTACTAGGCATTGGTTTAGGGATTGAGGATGAAGCAGTTATTTATGTATGGTCATTTAAGCTGTTTCTAATACTTTGCTATTACAAACATTGATACAATGAGCATCATTATGCAGGCATCTCCATTCACATGTGAGAGTTTTTATTTGGCATTGATTTGTAGAGGTGGAATTTCTAGGTCAAAGGGCTCAGTGGCATTTCTAATGCTTGAATCTCAAGTTCAATTAAGATAGTGTGAAAATGGCAGGTAAATTTGCCACAAAATCAGATATTTAACAAATGTGGAAAAGAAATCACCCAATAAAATGCCCTATTAGAAGCTGTATGAGTGCCCCTGAAATTTCCCTTTACTATGTGTGTGTAGTCATATCCAAATCCTACTTATCCTCAAGGTCCTGCTCAAATACCCCTTCTTTTGGGAAGGCTTTCATAGACCCTAATCAGATGTGATCTCACCTGCCTCTTTACCTCAATTATGGTCCTTATCACATACTACCTTGTATTGGAAGTGCATTCTCTACTCGACTTTTTTTTTTTTCTTTAAGGGAATGGGCAATGTCTTTAATTTACCTTGCATCCTCCCTCAGGGCATAGCACAATGCTCAATGTTTATGCAATTAATTAGAAACCCTAAAGCGAAAGGTGATACTTACATTCTAGGAATGAGCATGGAGTCTGCACCATCAGTGTGACATGTTCTTCCAATGGCTCACAGAGCTCTTCAGAAAATTGCCCACTTCTTCAATTCCACTTCATACCACTCCCCTTTTTTCAATATTTCAGCTACACTGGTCTTTTTTTTTTTTCTGTCTTTGAACACACTAAGTCCATTCCATTCCTAGGCCTTTGTGCTTGTCATTTCTTCTGCCTGGAGTGTTTTACCTCCTGATGTCTGTTGCCTGCTTCTTTTCTTTCAAGACTCAGCTCAATTTTGATCCCCTCAGAGGCCTTCCTTGACCATTCTAAATTAGGTCTCCAACTCCAATTACTCTCTATCATATCACCTTAACTTAATTCTCCACACACCATTTATCTTTCTGAAATTAACACTTTCATTTGCTTGCACTAAAATGTAAGCTCCACCAGAAGAGGGATGTTGCCTGTTTTGTTCAACCCTGTGTACTTTCAGGGGCTCCAATAGAGTCTGTAGAAATAAGGACACTTTTGGCTGAAAGTAACAGAGTATTCAACTAAAAGTTGTAGAAACCAAAAGGTTTTACTTGTGTCACATAAAAGGGAGCTCAGAGTCAGGCAGTACTAGGGTAGGTTCAACAGTTCAATGCCATCCAGATTCTGAGTTGGCTTTTCTGTGATGATCTCAGCCTTCCCTTTTGGATGCAAAATGGCTGCCAAGGGCAAATGCATCAAAGACAACATCCCTCTCAGGAAGACAGGGAACAGAGGTCTCCCTGCTCATCCCTTTTTAGGTGAAAACTCTCAGAAGCTCTCCTCCCACACTTCCTTTTCATATTCCATTGGCTCAAACTAAGTGGGAGTCAAGACCATCACAGTAGTAAAGGTGAATGAGATTATCGTGATTCTTTTAAAAAACAGTCATCATTTAGCACCTGAACCTGTGCCTGTCTTCCCCAAGCCCTGTGGCTCTGTCCTATACCGGAAGCATATCTGGGTTCCCTTAGTGAGGAAAAAAGTGGTATAGCTGTTATGAAGGTTAACCAAAGGTGTGGACCCCACAGGCATTCAGGAAATGGAAAGCATGAATTTGTGCTGATCCTACATTTAACAATTAAAAAATTTCACACACACACACACACACACACACACACACACACACTATACAAAGCAAAGATTGGTGATACAAACCTTCTGCCTTTAGAGAACTTCCAGATCCCAGGCTCTCGAGGACCCTCCATCTGTGCTGTCAGAACTAATGTGATAGCTGCTGAAATAGACCTGCTGCTTGGCATTTGAAATTGGGAAAAGTGGGTAAAGTGGCCTCTGGCAGTGGTGTTGATACAGGACAGGGCAAATTTCCCCAAGGAGTGGGCAGAGACCAAGCCCTGCATCAAGAGAAGAGGGTCCTTTAGTGGTGAGTGTACAAAGTGTTCAGTCACCTGCAGACACCATTAAGTCGTTAACAATGAGGTGGCTTAATACCTAAGATGGCCGACAGCTGATGCAATCGAGACCTCACACTGCAGCAGGGACCTTCTGGGCATGGAAAGACCCTAACCGCGGGAACAGAACAATGGAACACCATGCCCGGCACATCTGGGACCAAAAGAGCCTTTAAAAACAACTCCCTCACCCCCTGCACACACAACTTCTCTGGCCCCTAACCCCGGGACCAGTGAACCTCGCCCACAGACCCCCAATAAAACCTGTCCAGTACTTTGCTTTGGTACTCTGCTTTTTATTCGATTCCAGCCTATCACAAAGAATTCAACACACTCTCCAACAGTTAGAAAAGGTGTAACACTCCATAGGGAGAGCGTGGTCTCATCTCAGAGGCAGAGAGAGGGGCTGAGAGAGACTCAGTGGGACAGAGATAATAGAGATGAGGACAGTGAGAGAGACAGTAAAGAGTACCAAGAGAAAGACATGGAGTAAACCCAAAGAAAGGGTCTAAGAGTGGTAAAGAGAAGGGCAGTGAACACGAGTGTTTGGGGGAATCCAGTTTATGTATCATTCTTTAGTTCCCATTTCCTTTGATATGGACATACCACAAGGAAGGGGAAGAGTTTATAGTGTGAAAGGCCTACTGGCAGAAAGTTCCCAGCCTTTAATCCATAGGTTGCCCATGGTTTTAGCCTTAGAGAATGAAAGATTTTATATGTGTATGGCACATACACCTTCACAGGTGTGGAGAATGGTTTGTTAGCAATCCCAGCAGAGATCTTCCTTTGTTCTGAAGGTGTCCTCCTGGCCTTGCTGCAGGGCTGATCAGCATATTGCAGTCTCTGAATGTAGTTTGATTTAACATTTTAATTCTCTTGATTTCTCTCTACGTTATTTAGGAATTCTTTTAGAAAGTCTGAGTGGTTCCCTAGAAATTATGAGCCATTTTCAAATTCACAGCAAATGAAGTAACCAGACAGAAATTGCCACCAAGAAAGTGGAGCCTCTTTCACTTCCCACAGTGGAGAGGCTTTACAGGGTCACTAGTACTTCAAGATTCTCATCCTATTTCTGCCTTAAGCATGTTTGTTTTACATTTAGTTAGCTGTTCTTTAATTATTGAAAAACAATTTCTTGGAAAGTGAAGAGGATAAGGAAAGAAGTAGGAAATGGTGAGGTGATAAGAGGACACATGTAAAAGCTTCTACAAGACTGGTAAGTCCTCCAGAACCCAGCCAATTGTGTTCCCAGTGCCACCTCTACCCCATCCCCAGCACACAGGCCCTACAACGAGCTCTTCCGGCCCTGCTGATGATGGTGAGATTCTGCCACAGCAAGTTTCCACTTCTCACAGCCTGCTCCCTCTTGGGGTGGCCTCCTTGAGGAGGGCCGACTGGGTAAGAAAACATTGTGGGAGGGAGAGGACCCAGGCGAGTTGCTCAAGCCAGCAGCAAATCGCTCTCCCACCTTCAACTTGGGCGCGGACCCTCCCCGGCGAAGCACACAATAGACGCTGCTCCACCTTGTTTCCCAGCCCCAGGTGGCCTGGACGCTGGGGGCTTGTAGGGTGGGGGTGGGTGGATGCTAGGGTCTCAAGGGCACTGCAGACTCTGGGGCGGCAAAGGAGCACTGGGGTAGAGCACGCCCCACACTTGGAGACACTTCTTTATCCCTTAACACACATGTGAATAAAGAAGCAGCCAGATATTCCCTCCCGGATGTGGCTGCACCAGCAACAGCTGCGGGCGGAGCCCGGGCGGTTGCCACTTCCCCCTCTTCCCTCGTGACCTCGCCCTCCCACCCAGTTTTCCCTCCGGGTCCACACACCCTTCCTCCCAGACACGCCCTCCTCCTTGGGCTGGTTGCTCGCAGGGCTCAGGCTCTCTAGGGGAAGGAGCGGCCGCCGCCCCCGTGGGGTTTGACAGCAAGAGAGCGAGAGAGTGCTGGAGAGAAGGAGGGGACGAGGGAGGAGTCGCGCGAGCGAGCGAGCGAGCGAGCGAGGGAGGGGCAGCGGGCGCCGCGCTGTGATGTGGTCGGCTGGCTGGCGGGTAAACAGACGGAGCAGCAGCGGCCGCGGCGGGTTCGGCCCCGGACACTGAGTACGCCCGCCAAGACCTGCGCCCGCTGCCATGGCTGAAGTGCGCAAATTCACCAAGCGACTCAGCAAGCCCGGCACGGCGGCTGAGCTCCGGCAGAGCGTGTCAGAGGCTGTGCGGGGTTCCGTGGTGCTGGTGAGTGGCCGGGGCATGGGGCGTCTCGGGGCCCGCGCTCGAGGCGAGAACAAGAGGTGGCTTCCCGCGCGTCGGGGTCGGGACAGGGACAGCGCTTGGGGCGGGTTCCCAGTGCGCTCCGCGTTCTCGGTCTCGGGTTTAGTAAGTTTGCGCACTGGCCACGGTTGGTCGGGTTCCGAATCCCGGGTGGCAGCTGACAGCGCTGCGGTTGCCGGGCGCGGCGGGAGCGTACGCTCGGCTGGACGCCGGCAGGATCTTGATGGTTTGGACCCCGGGCACGGCCTGGGCGTGGAGTATGAGCTGGGATAGCAGTCTCCGTGCAACCCTGGACACGACAAAAAGAGGTAGGGGCTAGGCATGAAGAGAGCTTGATTCCCTCCCTCCTGCCGGCACCTGAGGTAGCCTGGGCGAAAGGATGCGATAAACGTTTTGCACGCGTGCGCGCGCACACACACACACACACACACACACACACACACACACACACACACACCGTGTACACAAAAAAGAACCCCACCCAAAAAGCTCTGGGCGCCCAAGCTGTGGCGGGCGGTGAGAACAGAGGAAGCAGCTACTTCCTCCCGCTACTGGGGAGAGAAAGGGTGGTGATGGGTGTTGAAAGTGGTGCTGCTGCTGTTGCCGCGGAGGGAGGGGATTGGAAACAACGGGGTTCCGGGGCGAGTGGGCGCGGGACAGCAGCGAAGGGCGAGGGTGTCCCCTTGGGATCCAGGAGCTCTCCAGAGGCAAGGAGATGTGGGACTATGGGGAAGAAGGGATGTGCCAGTTCAGGGATGGAGGCCCTGGGGTTAGCGCCCCACCGTTCAGAGCCGGCGGATGGGGTTTGAAAGCGCCCTGACCTCCTGGGAACCCTCCTATCGTGCACTCAGCCTCATTCGGATTGTCCCACTGGAGGGAAGCAAACCGGTGCTAAAGGGCACTTGCCCCTTCTGTTTTCAAGACACCCATTGCCAATTTCCTGGACTAGCAAGCAAACCCTAAATAAGCAATCAGACTGGTTAATGAGTGTTTGTTACTTTGTGTTTTTGTTGTTTATTCGTTTTTGTCTCTGCTTTCCTTACAGGGTGTCGTCTGTTGTGTTTAAATTTCACCATTTAAGAGTGGGCTCTTTTTGTTTAAAAAAAAATTATCAGAAGGAAACTTCACAGCTTTTCCTTGTAATTTTTCCGTTGATCTTGTAGAATCCAATAAAGCCAACATTAAAGGAAGGCCAGGGGCTTGATCCCAGCAGTGGGGAAAGTTGACATTAGTGGGAGTTCTGAGGAGGATCAAAGGTAAAATATATACCTATGAGATATAGATCTGATCATAGCAACAACTGTGCAAAGCCAAGTGACTAAAGAAATCTATCGGTTACTGGACCCTTGGAAATTTAATCCTGCTGTTTAGCAGAGCTTTGCCCAGAACTTTAATGTTGTTTTAATGGACTTGGTTTACTGTATGTCTCACTAGTTTTAGAATGAAATCTTGTTGGTTAAGATTGGAACCTCGATTGTCATTCACAGCCGGTTAAGAGAGGAGGCGAGCTGTGTGCAGGGCATTTATACCAGGGCTCTCTCTTGGTTGATTGTTAACAAGTAATTCCATCTACCTTGCACAGAAAACGTTTTCCTAAATTTAGGAAGAAAGAAAACCTTGCCTGAGCAGGGGTGGCTGGCGTACCACATTGTGTGTAGGGGAGCCTGTGAAGTGGGCAAATGGTCTTAAGAGAATAAATGGGACTCAGCAAACCTCCACTGGGATCTGACTAGCATTTGACCTGCCACCCTCAGCAGCAAAAAGTTAATATTAGCATTCTTAACCAGGCTTTTAGGTTTTAAAAATAATTTTGTGTAGCACAGGTGCATCTGCCCCTTCCTAACCTTTGACTCTGGCAAAGCTGGGAAAACTGTTAGTGTAAGGAGAGTCTTCTGGGACATGCTGCCCAGCCTAGCTTATTTGAGACCGGGGCCGCAGATTTTTACCAGGCAAGGCACAGGCATGATACTTATTACTACTATGGTATGTGATCCACATTAAGATTTTGGGAGTGGGGGAGAACTGATTCTAGGAATCTGAATCAGCCAATATCTATTGAATTCCTATTGCATGCAAGACACAATGCTAGATGCCCTGTAATTATAAGTGAATGCGGATGACTTTTTCTCCATTTGTTTTCATTAGTCTCAACCTGGGTTGAGTATGTGTTTATCAGTAGAACAGCCAGATTATGTACACAACTCAATTTTAGATTATCCATAGCACCTTAGTGAATATTTTTAAGCAGTCTAGTCAATTAAGAAATAAGGGAACAGTCTTAAATGGAGTGTATTCTCCACTTAAATGGCTTTGTTAGCCCCTGTTTTTCTGACACAAAGGGCTGAAAGCCAGTGGACCATGTTGTAGCCACCTCCGTAACTTATGATTC
This sequence comes from Macroglossus sobrinus, assembly GCA_004027375.1. NCBI lineage: Eukaryota > Metazoa > Chordata > Mammalia > Chiroptera > Pteropodidae > Macroglossus > Macroglossus sobrinus. The sequence goes on along the minus strand of PVKZ01001804.1, from coordinate 266,528 downwards.
TATTTTGATTTAAGCCTTAACGTCTTTATTAGGGATATCGGAAGTGGAATTTACACTTGCTTGCTGTAAACCAATGACATTCACATTAGAGCTTCAATATGGAATCACGTGTTCATTGGACTTCAGTGTGGAGTCATTGCAGCAGCAGGACAAGATTTCCTCTGGTGTATCTCTCACTAGAACTTGAAAGACCCACCAAAATGAACAAATATACAGTATTTCCTGTTTAGTTTTTTTTAAACAATTTATACCCTTGTTAGCATTTTGCTAATGTGGGGGCTAAAAATATATATATTTTCTTCCCATATTCTAAGTTATTCTACCTCAGCTAATAATCAGATTAACAGATGGATTAACAGGAGAAAATCAAATTTTAATATATGCTCGTGGGCAATTCACATATACATGAAAATTTGAAAGACATTGAGGCAACATTGGGTATATGGGACATTTTGGACCAAAGGATATGGGGGATGAGGAATTAGAATTCAGAAGTGAAAATGGGTTTTCTACAGGTAGTTGAGGAAGAGTGGAACCTAAATGGAAGAGTAGGCACCTTCTTGCTAATAGGAGCCATGCCTGAAGCCCTTCTATTTACCATACTTAATTCAAATTAGGCTAAGTCAAACATCTTGAGATTTCCTTCCTGGAGCAGTTTTTTTTCTGTCTGAATCTCCTGGACAGGAAAGGGAGGGTCAAAGGTTCTTTCTGAATCTTGTTTCTTAATAAACAGGTTAAAATCAGTATCACCAAAAGACAGCTTTAGAGTGGCAGTCCTTTGGTTTCTTCACTAACATTCTATTTTGCTCACTGTTGGAAAAATTAAGGCATAGGCTATATATAGCATGTAGTTGTGTATTCAGACCTTCATTCATTTATAAGTACTTCCACGAATCTGTTAGCTATATAATGAAGCAGAGACTATTTTGTTGCTGCATTTTCCTGAAAGTTTGACATTTTTACAAAGGTCAGTTTTAACCCAGGAGAGGGATAATTACAGAATTAACCATTGGCAGGGAATTCAGTGTATGTGATTGAGAAGTGTTTACATATATACATGTTTTAAATGCAAAGTTTTAACACTTTTTGTTGTCATTTACGATAAAGCAATTTGTGTCTGGCTCTCTCCTTAAGAGGAGTTATTGTGCCTGGGAAAGTCAACTAGTAGGTGTTTAAAGACTGCTTGCTGCTGCTGAATTTACCCTTAATTCCATGTACACCAAAGGATCAGGAAAGAGTTGCTAGATATTACCGGTTGTAGCCCCTTGAGACAGGGTAATGTATGCAGCATCCCCTGGCTGGCATCAGCCAGATCGCGTATAGTAACTAGTAATGCCTAATAAAGAAAAATTCCCCTGAAGCTGAGAATGGCTGAAAAGTGTCTGCAGCTGTTGACTCCCCCACCTGGCACACACAGCTACCTTTGCATGGAATGTTTGTTAGGTTGGAATTTAGGGAAGGCTTGAAAACGAATCAACTCCCCTGTTCTCTCTCCCCGGGGAATTTGTGGAAAGTATTTAATATAAGACAAAAGAACTGATACTGTGTAGTAAAGCCAATTTCAATGAGCTTCTTGACCAAGCATTTCCACTTTAGAGACTTAGCTTGGATCTGAATGAGCAGAGTCAGGAGAGTTACCCAGAGTCTTGGTGCCTAAACATGTAGTGGTCTCACAATTCCTGTAGGCTTTTACAGTTTAGGAGAGCTTGCAGCAAGCCACTCCTGGAGGATCTATCCAAAAGCCTAGTGGAGAGTTTGCTGTGAAACCAGAGGCCTCACTGAACATTTTTTGAAGTACCAAATAGTAGAATTTGTTTTCTAAGATGAACATGTTAAATTTTACGAATTATTTCTTTTCCTATTCTAATTATCAGTAAGCTTTCTTTTTGAAATGTTTATTGCTTTATTACATAATAAATGCATGTTTATTGTAGAAGAGTTAGACAAAAGAGAATAATCAATCACCATCTCATTTACTCAGAAGGAACTCTTAATGTTCTAATGTATATATGTCAAAACTCTTCTTTCTGTCTTCTTTGTGTGTATATATGAAAACATGGATTCGATAAGTGTATCATACAAACTTTAAAATATTTTTTTCACTTACCAGCATCTTACAAATATTTCTTCACATCAATAAATAGAAATCTGTAGAATTACACTGTAGGTGTACCATAGGTAATCATCCTTTATTGGTTGATGTTTTGATAATTTCTGGTTTTGTGGCGCTATAAACATGAGCTGTCTGGTACAGTATCTACTAGACACCTGTGGGTATTTAAATTTAAATAGAATTAAAAAATTTAAAATTTCAGCTCCTAAATTGCACTTGCCACAGTTCAAGTGCTCAGTAGCCACATGTGGCTGGTGGCTACCATATAAGGACAGCACAGACACAGAACATTTCCATTATTGCAGAAAGTTATTTTGAACAATGCTGGTATATAAACATTAATTGAATGAACATCTCTGAGCAGGCATTTTCAAACTTGCTAGATTGGCCCTTTTGGATAAATTTCTAGCATTTAAATTGTTTGCTCAGATATCAGACACACTTTTAGTATTAAAAATTCCTCTTAAACATACTGTTAAATTGCTCTGCAGAAAGTTGTTGCCATTTACTCTTTCACCAGCAGAATATACAAGTGTTCATTTCTCTTCTCCCATGCCAACACTGATTATTAATATTTTTAATCTGTGCAGTGTGATAGAAAATAAATGATACATCATGGTAATGATTTACATTTCTTTGAGAACTCTTGAAGTTGGATAGTTTTTTGTTTGTTGATTAGCCACTTGTATTTCTTTTTTGAGGATTTGAGTAAAGCTTCCTACAGACTATTTCCTTGTTTATAATTCTTGCAGTAATGGTCTCCACCCCCAAGATTCTGTTTCGATAAGTCTGGAGTGGGGCCAGACATCTGTATTTTTAAGAACTACTACCTAAGGTGATTCTGATGTGCCTAGAAATGCTGATCTCGACCACTTGCCCATTCAAAGCAGGAATGTCCCCTACACATACCTCCTTAAACACTCCCTGCCTTTTAGAGGGCTATCTTATATGTTAGAAAAGGTTCTTGAGCTGAAATTTACTCATAAGTTCCACAACAGACTAGGCCTAGCTCTGCCATTCACAGCCACACAGGACAACCCTTCAGATGTTGGGCCTTCATTTATTTCCTTTATTCTTCACAATACTTGCTTTCAAGATTCTTTTCACCATTCTAGTCATCTTGTTTGGACTCTTCCAAGGTCTCAGTGTCCTCCTTAATATGTGGGAGGCAGAGCACAGGCTCAAGAGTCATACCTGGGCTTGAATCTGACCTCTGTCATACGCTTGCATTGTGAACAGAGGCAAGTAACCAGATCTCATTTTCCTCATCTGTGAAATGGGGATAAATAGTTGTACCTACCTGTGGAGTTCTCATGAAGATTAAAGAGTGCAACAATGGAAAGTGTCATGCATGAGTGAAGCATAAAGGTTAAAAAAAAAAAGACCTGGTGGGAAAAAAATGTATTCTGGAAGTGTCTATCACAGAATACAATGGGGAAGGGGACAATATTTCATATTCTGCCTATGAGCCAAGAAGTCAGGAGCTATATGTTCATCTCTATTCCCAGTGCCTGGAATACAAAATCAACAGGATTTGGTGACCCTTGAAAGGGGAAGGAGAAGGACGGAAGGAAGAAGTGGGAGGAAGAGAGGAGGAGGAGTCAAGATGACAGATTTCTCAGCTCAGATGAACTGGAAGAAAAGATTTCTCAGCTTGAGTGAACTGGGGGAAAAGCATGTTTGGTGCTAGTGGAAGGGAAAAGAAATGAGCAACCTCAACTTGAGAAAGTTGTCAGGGCAAAACCAGGTTTCAGTTAAGCAAGGCAGTGGGGAGAACATTCTAGGGAAAAGCTCACCATGTAGTGTTGTGTTTTGATAAAAGACTACAATTCTTGAGAGCAGAGAATTGTTCCAAGTTGGATCAGGAAGGAGCGGGGGCGAAGGGTGGGGGTGGCAGAGAGCTAGGGATGAGTGGGCAGAGATGACATTGTAGGCGAGATTAACTGAAAAGGTTTGCACCTTTGGGGGTGATTAGGGAAGTGGGAGGCAGGGTGTGGAAGAATGGTCTGGAGGCCAGCCCCAGACTTTCAGTTACAACAGTGATGGTAAGTTAGGTCACCCCTGGGCAGCTTCCCTGCCAGTGTTTGAGCAATGGGAGTGACAGCCTCCTCCCCCAGGTGCCTGAAGAAGCTGAGTAGAATGTTTCTTGTGCTTACAGGACTCAAAAGCCAGGAAGGGAGATCACATGTATGCAAAGAACAAACAGAGAAGATAGAAGCACATAGCAGGAGGCTGATGGCTCAGCCTTTTGTGTTCAGTTAGTTACAACATCTCTGCTCCCGCCCCTCAAGCTCTTTTGTGATCCTTAATGTTTTTCAAGAGTTTGGTCCTTTCTGGGTTCACCAGTCAGTGTTCAAAAAGCCTTTGCTAATGAACAGTGTTAATCTCCATTGCATTTCTCACATTTATTTACTACAGTGGCCTTTTTCACCCCCTGTGAATGGGGAAAGTAAATGGTAGGTCTAACACTGAGAAATTCATATATAATGTACATGTATAAGCCACTTTGGCATTCCTTTACTTGACCTTTGTGGACTGTACAAAGTGCAAATTCCCAGGGCTCCACCTCAGGGCTCTCCCTCCTGCTTGTTAAAATTCAGAGGAGTCATTTATTCACCAACCTGGTTTTGCTTGCTTCTGAGATACAGAATTGTAAGGCATGTTGAAAAATTAGTAGTTTTTCTAAAACACAGAAGGGAACTACAGGAGGGAAAAGTAGCTAGAGTTGTTTCCTCGTTACTATAAATCCTAGTGATAATTTTATGATGCATATCTCTTTGAGATTTAGATCTCTTGATTTCCTTTAGCTTTTGTCAGGAGTGCAGAGGGGTTCATGGGTAATACTGGCCTGCTGCTTAGTTTATATCAATGGAAAGCCAGATGCTTTGTTGATTCTTGCAGGGCCCCACCCTGGAGACTCTCAGAGCTGTAAGTGGGGAAAGGAAAGGGACAGTCTCATTTGTCTGGAATTTGCCTGGAAGCTCATACTTGTTAGAGCAGAGTGTTTAGGAGTGGGCTCTGGAAGTACACTGCCAGGTTCGAAGTTCAGCTTAGCTACTTACTAGCTGGTTGACCTTGGGCCAGTTATTTAACCTTCCAGTGCCTTGATAACCCTCTTATGGGCTTGTCTAGAGGCTTAAAGGAGTTGTTGCATGTGAAGCACTTAGAGCAGGACTTGGCACATGGAAAGCACTGGATGACTGTTGGCTTTTATTGTCTTTCCCAGGTTTTATGGTAAGAGAAGTCTTCTGTGTATGTGTTACAAGTCAATAAAATAAACTGGCAGAAGGGAAGCAGATAGCCTTGCTTTTTAATTTTATTTCCTTGCTCTAAATCATGCCCCAAAGAGTGAGCTACATGGCTGAACCAGGAATCATATACTTTTTTGAAACGGAAGCTAACAGAGCACTTTCCATTAGGTTCTTGATAAGATCCATTTCTAGTTGGATTTGGTTATATTGCAGAGCCCAGTGGATGTGAGCTAGGGCTCTGGGTCTTTGGCAGTTCTCATCTTCAGACTAGGCTGATGATTGAGTTCCAGTCTTCTAGTAGGGAGGAACACCCAGTCCTGTGCCTACAGAGAAGGTCCTCCAGTCTGGGAATTTGCCTGTGTGGCCTCTGGTGGAAGCGATCACGTTTATGACAATCTATTCAGTGTGGTTTATGCAAAGTGGTGGATAGAAGAGAACTGGGCTCTGTGTTGAAAAATAGAACTTCAGTGCCCTTTCTTTTCCCTTTCAGAACTATATTGACATCCCTTATACTCGTTAATTCTCATTTTAAAAAATCAAATGAATATTGAAATTTAAATGCCTTTTTAAAGCTCTAATTTGGAAACCTGTATTTTAGTGGAACAATTTTAAAGCCTAAAGTTCTCTTAAGAAATTAATGTATTTTTATATTTGGCTATTCTGGTTTTGTGGCAGCAGGATGATTTCTGTTAGGAACAGTGAGTACAGGTTTTCAACTTGGTTGATAGCGTGGAAAATATGCCAACTGTTCCAATGACATGTGGTTTACCTATTGTCTTTGCACAGCATCACACAATCATGCCTAAATTTGTTATTAATGATTTCCTGCAATTCTTCACCTTATTTTTATTGCCCATTGAGTTTATCGTTCACAGGAAGCTGTATTTTTGCCTTTTCCTGATAGCTCATGTCAGATTGTATATTTTAAGGTGCTTACAAATGTTTGAAGATATGCTGATACTTCAGCTTTTCCGTCATGTTGCTTTCCTAATGACTGAAATATTTTACTGAGTGAGATTTAACTAAGAAGTCAAGTGTTCTTCCAAGCCTCTGAGACAGGACATCTTTATTTGAAGGGTTTCAGTGAAGTGTCTCTGGAGGCTGGGGAATGTCCTTATAGGAAATGTTTTTTAGACAATGACAAGAACTTGTATTTTTATAGCCTCAATCTTATAAAGAGTTAAAAATGTTATGCCTGTGGCCTCTTATGTTCTTACAGGTTGCTATTAAACACATACCACATTATCAGCACCTCTTCGGTGAGTGGAGAAACAGGCACGGTTTCAAGTCAGGCAGGCTGTAGGTCATTCGTATTTATCATGCTCTGTTGCTTGTGGAGCAAAGAAGGCTCTCTCTGCTAACGTTCCCCCTGGGGAGGATGACTCTTCCACTACTAGTGACCTACATGACTGCTTGCAGAGGAAATGGCCTCTCTCCACCCCTTCCAAATGAAATGGTCTGGCAAAATCCTCACTAGAAGAGCCAGAAGAAAATTTCATAAGGCTTCTTGCTTCAGGTCTGTAAATGAAGGCCCATTCCCTCTCCCTGCTTTTCTCCCTCCTGTCTCTGCTTGTAGCTGGAGCTATGCTGATGTCCAGACCTGGCTTAATACCGCCCCAGAGTCCAGAGACCAGCCTGGGTCTACGCAGGTGACATCAGAGGACTTTCACATTCAGAGCTAAGGTTCTCTGGGCCCCAAGTCCTATAGGATGGCTGCTGGTTCTGCCCTGTTTAAAATTCATTTCTGTTCACTGAGTTTTATCTTCTTCCTTGTCCCCTTGTGTCACTGTCTCAGTCACTTTGTCCTTGTCTTGACCCCCAATCTCCCCGTATTTAATACTATGCTTTGGTTTTCTGGCCAGTTGCCCAGCTCCCGTAGGAGTGAGGTCTGGTCTTGTTACTGGTGCTGAGGAGGGATATCCCACCCTCACCATGTTTTTATAACAGCTTGAGCTCAGCACCGGTAGGACTGTGGACTGAAGAGGTGAGTGTCTGCTCAGAGAAGTCAGAGGAGGCAGAATACCTGGAATGATGAGTTCCAATCAGTGGCCTTGCTGAGGGTTAGACTAAATGCATGGCCAATTAGTTTTCTGTGACTGCTGTAACAAATTGCCACACACTTAGCGTTTCATAACCACACAGATTTATTATCTCACAGTTCTAGAGGTCCAGAGTCTGAAAAGAGTTTTACTGGACTAATGGTAATGTGTCCACAAGGCCTCATTCCAACAGCTCTAGTAGAGAATCTGTTTTCTAGCCTTTTCCAGCTTCTAGAGGCTGCCTTCATTCCTTGGCTCATGGCCACTTCCTCCATCTTCAAGCCAGTCATAGTGATCAAGTCTTTCTTATATTGTATCATACTGACAAGGCTGCTGTCATTACATCTTTGATTCTCACACTCTGCCTCTCTCTCTCACTTAGAAAGTACCCTTATGATTTTATTAGTCCCACTTGAATAATCTCCTCATCTCAAAATTCTTAACTCAGTCATGTCTGTAAAATCCCCTTTGCCATGTAATGTAATGTAGGTTCCAGGGATTAAGATGTGGACATCTTTAGGAAACCATTATTCTGTCTCCTGCTCAGGTATTGCTGGAGATTGAGGGATGGTGGAATCCTGGGATCTGATGGGTTCCTAATGTGGATATTAACATTATGGTTTGAGGAGAGACAGGGATCTGATAGACTGGCAAACTATTAGCAAAATCTTCACAGAAAATTGAGGAAGCACAATCCTGTTTGAGAATTTTGGCTGAAAAAAAAAGCAATATAGGTTTGTAGTCTGCAATTTCAATTTGGATGTTTCCTTAAATCCTTCATAATTAAAAATTTTCCCTCACAGAAAACTCCCTCAGTCTGGGGTTCTTGTATGTGGGTACTGCTTTCATACTTGAGGTGTTTCATGATACAAGCTGGCCAGACACTTAGCAGGCACTTAGCCAGCTCAAGCCTATGGAATATTCCATCCTCAGTTAAAGAAAAGAGTACAGAGGTAGAGTGCATGCACAAGTGACAGACAGACAGAGACAGAGGAGAGAGGGAGGAAGAGAGAGAGTATCTGTGTCTGTTTAAAAGAGAAAGGGATGGTTGCATATCACAGAGAATAACTCTTTGGCTGACAAGCTCCAAGACATCTCTCCTGTGTCCTGTGTGAAAAACACTTCACCTACCCTGAAGGTCAAGTTAGCCTGGGCATGGCCTTCCCATACTTCTAAGGTAATTGCAGGACCCATTTCCAGAAATGGGTTTCTAAAACATATGATTGGAGAATCAGAGAGAAGCACTGGAAAATCTCCCAGATTCCCTCTAGCTTCATCATGATTTTAATTGAGATGAATTGAAATTTCCTCTCTTCACCAAAGCCAGTCACAACCATCTTAGTGACACGCATCACAAAAGCTCCCTGGTTGATTACACTTGCACCAGCGTTCCTCACTGGTGAATAAAATATCCATGATGAGCTGATGGCAGAGAAAGTTATTGCCCCGAAGAAGTATTCTGTCATAGGTGTGGATCGCATTTCCTATTTTTACATCAGTTCTAATTGGCCATGGCTATATTTCTTCAAGGCCTGGCCTATCTCTTTTTTAGGCCTTTGAATAACTGACCTGGCTGTGATGCATTAAAATCCTTATGAAACCCTTAGATTTTGTTTCAAAGTCTGTACAGAGAAAATATATGTTAACTACCTTCACTTTCTCCTGTTCCCTTTGTTTTCCCTTCAATAGGAAAAAAATTTCAAGTCTCCTTATAAGCCATCTCAATTTAAAAAATTGAGTTGTCTTTAGTGGAATTATTTTAACTTTTTTTCCTAATATGTTTGTACACTACTGATCTCTAAAATGTGAAAGGGTGTTTATTAACTGTAGTCCTATTTAAATTTTCTTTAGAAACTTATGTTCATTTTTTTCAAATGAGGCTCTATCTCTTCAACCTAGCTTATTTTATTATTATTTCATATTATTTTATTGATTTACTACTTTTTTATTTGGTGTTTTTCCTTATTTACTGGCCCTCATTGGGGTTTCATGCCTTCTGGGTAGTACGCATTCCATCCTGAGTTTCATGAGAGTCGATGCCTTAGAACTTGGACATCTGGGTCTGTGGTATATATCAGAAGGAACTAGAAAGCAAGTGTATTGTTGGAGAGTGAGCTAGAGAGAGAGAAAGGTGTGCTGAGCTATGGAAGAGAGCTGCCTTAACTAAAGGAAAATATAGATACTTTCCTCAGTTCATATTCAGATCCCAAAGGAAATGCTTTTAGAACTGTTGCTTGAATTGAAAAGAAGCAGATAATCTATTTCTACTGATTTCTTTTTAATGGATTATATCTACTCAGGGCAAGGTTGTGGAGGGAGTTGTGACTAGGGGAAGGCTAGACAAGGACTTAATCTGAGGAAACTAAAGGATAAAAAAAAGTTAAGATGGAAGGAAGTTCTTTTTTCATTATAATAGACCAAGTGACCAGAGATTAAAATATTAACAATGTTTAATGAAAGTAGCGGTACACTTTTATTTATTTTAAATTTATTATTATTATTATTATTATTATTATTGTTATTATTATTATTTATGTCTATAGCATCTGGTCTTCCTAGGTGGTCTCCCATCCAAGTACTAACCAGGCCTGACACTGCTTAGCTTCTGAGATTGGACATCGGGCTTGTTCAGGGTGGCGTGGCCATAGACCATGGGCTGTGGCTCCACGGAGGCGTGAACTCAGGACCGTCTGCGTGTAAAGCAGACATGCCAACTGCTACACTATGGAACTACGTCAAGCGGTGTATTTTTAGATTCAGACAGGAAGAAATCAAACACTTCAGAAGTTATACTAGGTAAACAAAACAGTTTTGTCTGGGACCAAAGAGCTGACTAGACATCTATTCAGGGGAGGGAGGTGGTATACACTGTCAACTTGCATAATTTAAAACTCCAAATCATTTAGTTAATGTAGAAAATACTAGTATGCAGTTCTCCACTCTATATGATAGTTGGAACCCAATTCTCTCAATGGAGGGCAACCTTGTGACCACCTGTAAAGGCCAGATTTCTTTTGGGGAGTTTAGGGTGAAGGGACTCATGTGACAGGTCACTTGCCCTCCCTTCCTTCATCTTCAGGTAGAAGGGGGCAATAGCCCCCACCTATTCCAGACCCATATTTCTTAAGGCTTTAATCCTGATGGTCAGGAATGGTAGCAATGAAGGCTACCCCTCTGAGCCCTTGATACTTCCACTGAGAGTGGCCCACATTGTGGCTGGCTTCCTCTTGCTATGTTGTCCCCTCCCTACCACGTTGCTTTCTTCCCTTTTCCACTATACCCCATTGTTCTCCCTTCATACTGATTTTCCTCAACTGCTGCTTCTGGTGTTCACCACTCTGTACCGTCACCTTCCAGGGAAATCTTCTGTATATCTGTCTCCTTGGTCCAACCCCACCACCATAGCTCTCTCAGCCCCTTTGCTTTCCCTTCTGCCATGTGCATTCCACTCTAAGCACATTTCCACTATTCTCTTCTCATCCTTTTTTCACCTCTTTCTTCCCTCTCTCCTTCGTGTTTGTCCAAAAAGTGTTCTCCATGGGACAGGGCCATTACTGTGTTGTTGTTAAAAAACCTTTTCTTTAGCCAAGGATGGAAAATTCCAAAGGCCTGAGCTAGTGATGGTGTCTTTTCTGCAAATCCAGTGACTTGGAAGCTAAGGATATGTGGAGCTACACATCTGGCAGGTTGTTCCCTAAAATGTCCTGGGTTTGGATTTAGTGCCAACTAAAAGAAACGGAGGTTCTATCTGTGGAATTATGGCAGAAACCTGAAGAGTTTAAGAAATATAAGTACAGAGCCCAGTTTATGTCACTTTTTTTTTGCTGGGTTTAATTGGGAAAGAGTAGCCTTCAGCTTAGTAGATCTTACAAAAGTGAAACCTTCCACCTGAGAGACACATGAAGTTCCTGTGGCTCAATTGAACGGAGGGTTTTGCTTTGTTGGGGGTAATTCTATCACAGAGGCCATGCATGATTCAGAGCAACCAGGTACATTTATAGAATTGTTCTTCAGAGCTGGGGGACAGAAGCATCCAACCAACTGACACCAGGTGGAATTCAGTAGGTATACTCCACTGCCATATTTCCTCCATCTGTGGAGAAATCATTTAGGCAAGATTTTGTCCAGACGTCCCTAGGGGTTTGACAGAGTTCACCATTTTGACTGTAAGCAAAAGCGTTATTGTCTTTATAGCTAGAAGCTGACCATCATTCTGCCTCTTAGGAAAGGATGAGGAAAAATACTAAAATTCCCAAACCCACAAAGATACCACCAACTCTTTATGCATTGGCTCTACATTACTGGGAATGAGCACCATATTTCCTAGCAGGCCTTCTGTTCCTTTTGATCCACCAGGAAGGCCCATCTCACTTTTGAATTCTCTTCTCCCACCACATCCTTTCCCGTGGCCTGTACTCTAGCCACGCTGGCCCACTGCCACTACACCAAGTACATTGAACACTTTCTTACCTTCATACTTTGCTCATGCTGACTCCTCTTTCTAAAATGCCCTTCCAACTCCTTCCCTGCTAAAGGGAATTATATCTGTCCTTCGGGATTTAGATCAGATCCCCCCTGCAATTTGGAAAATAAATTGCTCCTTTTGCAGGATTGTAGCCTCCTTCTTGTTGTATTGGTTTCCGTGGCTGCCATAACAAATGACCACAAAGTAGTTGGCTTAAAACAACATATTTATTCTCTTACAGTGTGGAGACCAGAAATCCAAAATTGGTATCACTGGGCTACACTTCCTTTGGAGAATTTAGGGAAGGATCTTTTTCTTGTCTCTCCTATTTCTAGTAGCTTCCAGCATTCCTTGGCTTGTGGCTGTGTCACTTCAGTCTCTGTGGTCACATTGCCTTTTCAGTTTTGTTCAATTTCCCTCTGGCTCTTTCTTACAAGGATGGCATTTAGGGCCCACTCCACCATCCAGGATGGTCTCATCTTGAGACCTTTGATTCAGTTACCCATGTAAAGACCCTTTTGCCATACAGGAGCATTTGCAGGTTCCAGGAATTATAATGGGGTCATATTTTTGTGGGGACATTTTTTATCCTATCCCACTAGTTCTACAGTTTTAGAGAGGATTGATTTTATTCTGCCTCTGCACTATAGTTGAGAACTTCCCTTAGCCATTAGCACGTGAGTGCTTGAAGGAGCTGGCTGGAGAGTGGAAGGAGCTAATGCATAACAGAGTGCCCGAAGGGCCCAGCAATTCCTCTGACAATCTCTGTTACCTTAAGCAGTCTATTTAACTTTGTGAAACCTCCTTGTTCTCATTTGTAGAAGGGAAATAATAATATCCACCTGAATGAGCCTTGCAGTTTAGTAAAAAACAAAACAAAATTCTCAAACTTAACCTAAATGTTAAGGACAGATATGATTCCTTTTAGCAGGGAAGGAGTTGGAAGGGCATTTTAGAAAGAGGAGTCAGCATGAGCAAAGTATGAAGGTAAGAAAGTGTTCAGTGTACTTGGGGTAGCGGCAGTGGGCCAGCGTGGCTAGAGTACAGGCCACGGGAAAGGATGTGGTGGGAGAAGAGAATTCAAAAGTGAGATGGGCCTTCCTGGTGGATCAAAAGGAACAGAAGGCCTGCTAGGAAATATAGGTAGGTGCTTATTCCCAGTAAGGGACTGAGCAAATAAAGGTTCATACAGCAGAAAACAATGCTGTCATTAAAATGACATCTATATTACAGACATGGAAAAAGGTTTAGGTTTTGAAACAGTATGCAAAGTATGGTCGTATTTTGGCAAAATAATGCACATGTGATATATATGGATTTAGTGACTTAATCACTCCGTGCCTCAGATTCCTCATCTGTAAAATGGAGATAACAATAGTATTGACAAGGTTGTTTTAAGGATCAAGTGAAATAAGACAGTAAGGTACTTAGAACAATGCCTGGAACATAGGGAACACTGAATAAAATATTAACTATTAGTATTTTTGTTATACTCAAAGAAAACATTCTCAAAGTGAGTGCGTGTCAGTGTGTGTGTATACTGTGTATATGCAGAGTGTATATCTCTGGATGGTATCTTTTTATTTTGTTGAAAAATGTTTATTTTACATTGAGCATGTATTTTTATAATTGGAGAAAGCATTCAAGATAAGTTCTATACTTTTTAGATTGGCTATATTTTTGTGATATATACATATATATATTTTGTGCTATATTTTTTGCTATATTTTTGTGATATATTTTGTGCTATATTTTTGCTATATTTTTGTGATATATATAGATTTTGTGCATATATATATATGGCACATAACATGGTATCAATAGAGTAATTAGTATGGTGCTGTTATTAAAATACTTTCTCCTATAATCCTTTGGCTCTTTGCCCATTGCTTTGTGCATCTCACATTCTCTGCTGAATCAATAAAATTAGGATGATCTAGAAATTAGAGATTTCAATTCCCATTTGCTCTCCATTTTTATCTGCTAAGTATTCCCCAAATTTTGATCACAGTGCATTCTTTATAAAATGAAGTTTGAAAGGGTACATATATGTATTTACACTCACACACATGTCATATATGCCTGTACATTTACATATATTAATGCAATTAATATTTCATACTTTACAATTTTTAAGAGGCAGAAATGACTACCCTGAATTTTTTGAAATGTAAATGAAAATAGTTCTTATCCTTCTTGTATGTGAAATGTGCCTCACGTTGTTGCTACTGTAGTCATCCTTTGCTGCCATTAATAATATTAATCACTGGAGGGACTTAAATTTCAAGTAAAACTAATTAATAGGTCATATGCATTGATATAAGGATTTCTGGCCTCAATTTTCCTGATTTTGAACATGCCATATTTTTTTATTTAAAAATAATCTTAGACTTATGGATTTTAAAAAATATATGGGAGAATTACTGATGAATTTGGAGCTTTGAAATGGAAGGTCTTGTTTCTCACATTTAAGATAATTAGATTCTGGTGTACTTCTTGGTAAAGCAGGGTCTCTCTTTCCCCTCTTTTCTATCAGCATGTACATCCTTGAATATATTTTCGGTTGCTTCTGTTCCGTCTTCTCCCCACCATATTTCTCCTTTTCTTTCCAACCCCTAGTCTGATTAGAATATAAAACTGATATGTAAAAAATAGATTCGTTGTGTTTAAACTGAGTTTTGAATATTTGCTCTTGATAACTGAAAAAAATCAGGGGTAGGGAAGCATGAATAGGAAGAGCAGAGGAGATTTTTAAGGCAGTGAAACTACTCTTTATGAGACTCTAACGGTAGATACATGTTCTTATATATTTGTCAAAACTCATAGAGTGTACAACATTAAGAGTGAACCCTAATTTAAATTATGGACTTTGTGTGATTTTGATGTGTCAGTGTAGGTTCATCAATTGTAACAAATGTACCAGTGTGACAGGAGATGTTGATAACGGGAGGGACTATACATCTGTGTGGGTAGGGGATACTTAAGAAATGAACTCTGTACTTTCTGCATACTTTTGCTGTGAACTGCTGGGAAAAAATGTCTATTAAAAATAAGATGCATGGAATATTTTCATTTTTGTAAAGAATACACTTAAACATTATTCTTTTGTGCTTATATGGACCTTTAATTTTTCTGCCTGGCCATGATCCTAATTTTTGTCTCTATCTTTGGTAGTTTGGAAGGTTGCATTCCCAGGTCTCTGGCCAACTTGTTTGACATAATGATGAAGAATTGCAAATGTGTATTGAATAATTTGATGAAAAGTGCTAGATAAAAGCAAAGCAATTGTTAGAGTGGGGAAGTAAGTCAGAAATTTTAAGGTGAACTCCTTAATGTGTGATTCTGGAGGCAATGCTCCCCACCAATGAAATGGGTACCTGAACCACTGAAAGGAAGGTGAACAGGTACCTGCTAATCACATTGAGGCTTTAGAATAGCTGTGCTTGCTCAGTGGTGCCCATGTGCAAATTAAATCATTTAGCATACATTAGGGGAATCTGATTTTTGAATAAACTTGATTGGAATCTTTTGGCAAGGCAAATAATCCTTTGTAATGCAAATGAACACCCACTAATTTATATATTTTGTAAGATAGGATTTAATGCTTTAGGTTTTTATAATTCCTGTGCCATTTAAAATCTATTGTTGTTTTTGGAGAGAGAGAGAGAAGAATCTCTGGGGAAGTTGCTTTAACTCTTTTAACCCCAGAGGAAGCCATTTAGTCAATTATCGTTTCTGGGAACTAAATAGTACCCTTATCATCTGAAAGATTTAAAAAATAGCCTTTGTAAGTGGCTCCTCAATTTCTGAAAGAACATGACTCATTCTTTCACTGTAATCTGAAAGAAATCCAGGTATCAGAAGACACTGGGAAATGACCTTAAGTTATATTTCTAAACATCAATACTAGGTTTGAAATATTAGGAAACCAATATGATGCAGGTTAAAAGTTGATGGTTGGAGTCACTATATTAGGATGTGGTCGAAAGGGCAAGGGATGGAATGGCAATCCCTTTTAGAATATTTCTTAGGGAAATTCTTGCTGTTAGCTTTAAGGGTCTTGAACTGCCTGTACTCTGTGTACCATAGGTTGTCTTATTTTGTCCACGATGCCCTTCCTGCCCACCCCCAACGCCCCGCACTTGATTGCCCCATGTTTATACATGGCCCCAAAATGTTTCTTCTGCCAGCTTTACTTAGGGTTGTTGACACCTCAATCACCTTTGGGTTCATCTTCTGTACGTGACTAGTGAAAGGAAACTAAGTGTATTAGAACAAATCTTGAATTAGTGCTGGGAGATAGATTGCATTCTTGTTCCTCTTAAAACTCATGTTTTTGGCAATGTAAAATGGGGCTTTGGAGGGTGAGGTTATCAGTCTCAGTCAGCCTTTGCCTTTCATTGACCTCAGTGGATGCCACTTAATGGAAAAATGTGATCAGGGTTCACCCTATGGAATCATTGCTTAATATTGTAGATGACTCATTGGAACTAGTGTATGAGAAAATCACTTCCAGATGCGTAGCAGTGACTTTTCCAAAAGGAAGAAATAAACTCTGGAAAACTGGATTAGTTTTTTCTGTTTTTCTTTTTATGCTCCGAGGGCCAAAATCAAATATTCTTGTACGTGGTTAGTCAACATATATTTGAAGTTCTCAGTATGATTCTGTTCACTTGCTTTTAGCCTAGCACCACATAAGTGGGAGGGGAGGTGCCTTCACCCTGCCTCCTTATCCCAGATCATCTTCTGCCCTCTCTACATTTCCTGTCTTCTCACAATGATAAATGGCCTGGAAGCCTTACCTATGCTCAAGATCAGGCCTCATTCCTTATCGTCATCAGCAAACATTTCTTGAGCATTCCTATGTGAAGGCATGTTGCTAGGTACTGTGGAGGATGGCTGAACTATAGTTGGAGAGTAGCAGAAGTAGGGGTAATACAGCAAAGTGACTGGGAATGTGAGCTCTGGTGTCAGTGTATGGGTCGAAATACTTTCTGGTTGTGGAATACTGGGAAAATTACTTAACCTTTAAGTCCCAGTTTCTCTGCTTATAAAATAAGAGTGATGGTGATAATAATACACATTTCATAAGGTAAATGTGAGGCCTAAATGAGATCTTTTGATAAATATTAGGCATCAGCTCAGTGCTAGCTATTATTACTCATCTAATATGCTGCCGTTTGTAGTTTGTGTGTGTTTAAACATGAAAGGAGAACATGAAACATGAGTTGACTGCTGTCCTCCAAGAAGCAACTGCAGGATTTGATTTTTGGAGATGCACTTTAAATCAATTTTGTTCCAGCAGAGAATTCACTGGCTACTTCTATTCAAGGAATTTTTAGTTGGGCCTTGTTAAAAGAGATAATGTATTGTCATCTCTTAGGAAGCACCAGACTACAGATCTTGCAGGTCATGTAATAGGAGTAAAGTATTGGTAAGTAGTAAAGCCTGAGCCTGGAGCTCTTATCAAAGCCATATCTGCTTTAAGAAGGTGTCTTTTTTAAATAAAATCTTAGGTTTTCCATCCAATTGATTTTTTTCACAATTTATCTTTTATCACATTGTATTTGAGCAGTTTTCTATTGAATCAATAAATGTGTTTCTATACTGGGATGTGAAAACATATCTAAAACTTGAAAATTGCATCAGAAAAGGAAAAGATCATAACAATCACTGTTCAATAGAGATTATTGTCTATTCTTTTTGAAGAGTTAAAAATGATTAGGAATTTGTGAAACTGCTACAGAAACCACTAAAGTGGTTGAAAAGCATGCAAACCAGAGTTAAACAGCCCTGGCTTGAATCCTGACTGTATTAGTTTTCTGTTGCTGAGTAGCAAACCACTACAAACTTAGCAGCTTAAAGTAACACTTTTTTAAAAAAAATTATTTTATTATTTCAAATAGATAGTACATTGGTTAGACATTTATGTGGCATATAAAATGATCCCCCTAGTTGCTTAAAGTAACACCTTTTTATTTCAGTTTCTCTGGGTCTGAACTATGGGCAGGACTCAGTGCGAGTCTCTACTCAGAGTTTCACAGGTGTTGGCAGGACTGTTCTCATATGGAGGCCCAGAGGCCTCTTCCAAGTTCCTTCAAGTTGGGATGATTCAGTTCCTTGTGGTTATAGGACTGACTGATTTATTTTCTTGTTGGCTCTCAGTTAGCTTCCAAAGGACACCCTCAGGTCCAAGCCACGTGGGCCTCCCATATAATGACAGTCTGTTTCTTGAAAGTGAGCAGGTGAATCAATCTCTCGCTCTCTCTCTCTCTCTTTCTCTCTCTCTCTCTCTCTCTCTCTCTATCTCTCTCTCTATCTCTATCTCTATCTCTCTCTCTATCTCTCTCTCTCCAGGAAGGGTTCAGTTCTTCTTCTAGGGGTCACTTGATTAGGCCACTGCCTACTCAGGGTAATCTCCTTTTTGATGAACTCAGAGGCAATTTATTAATAACATGATGAGGGGAGTGACATCTCATAATATTCACAGGTCCCACTTACACTCAAGGGGAAGGGATTATACAGGGCGAATAGACTGGGGGCAGGAAACTTAGAATTCTGCCTACCACACTGACTATATCACTCACTTGGGCAAGTTACCTAACATCTTTTTCTCATTGATAAAATTTGAATAATGGTAGTATTTTCTACCTTGTAGGATTATTGTGAGAATTAAATGAGGTAACACATGCAATGCATTTAGCATAGTACCTGATGCTTAGTAATAAATGTTTTCAATAAACGTTCTCTTTCATGTTTTCAATAAAGGCTTTCAATAAATGTTAGACTCGTGTTAGAGGAGAGCTACTTTTTAAAATTTCTCCCCTCTTTTCTTTCACTGACCCCCACCCTAATAACGAAATGGCTATGAAAGTGGAGCATATGGTAAAAGGAGTTCAGGATTTTTTTCTTAATGATTAAAGTACAAAAAAGGGTTTCCTAAGAGTAAAGGTTATTTAACACTGACAGTCTAAGCCAGTTGCATTGGAATGTCTAGATGAAGGCCTTCCTGCAGATATCCTTCTAACTTGATTCTTTGCTAAATGAATTCACGTAAGGACTCAGTTCATGCCCCTCCCTGACCTGGGGTTTGAGGTATGTTTTCTAGTTACCGGAAAGGTTTCAGATATTAGGGTATTTATGAAAAAAAAAGTTTTATAGATCAGTGATCTGTAATTGAGAATAAATACCTTTGGTAATATACTTTGTAGAGCAGGAAATATCAATTTTACAGGACCTGGTACTGGATTTCTAACCTTTAGTCTAAAAGATATTCAACAGTTCAGCCTCACAACAGTTCTGAAATTTTGACTTATTTTATTCACATAAGCTACTGAGGAACAGCTATTTTGGGGGATTTGACTATCTGATAGTTCCAGAGCCATCCCTAGAAGAAAATAAGTATGTATTGCTTCTTCTCATTGCCTGTAGAAATAGATTATACTTAAGAAATACTTGGAAAATAAATTCCCATGTAACAAATAGTTGTTTAGAAGCCACATTTTGCTGGTGGGAGTGGTGGGAGGAGGGACAGGAAAGCAAAGAAACAAAGGGCAGAGACACAAAAAAGGCAATGCCTCCAATTTGCAGAAGGAATCACTTCTGGAGAGTTTGATTCTTCAAGATGGAGCTGAACTTGTGATGTCACTTTTCACAATAATGACATTATCGAATGTTCTATTCCATTCGGTAATAACAAATCTGCCTGTTTATCTTACTTTTGAGAAGTTTGGAAGTTTGAATGTGTTCAGTTTTGACCCAGCCAGAGAAAGAATAGCTTATGAAACATCTGCCAAGTGGAACTGAAGAACCTTAAGAGTTTATAGGATTCCATGTCCCCACCATCTTGCCCAACCCCACTGGGCTCACCTACCACACCCATGATGAGTTCCCTTTGTGTGCTCTCACTAGCACACAAGTATTCTACAGCTTTAGCTGCCTAAGGAGTAGTCAAGTTGTGGGAGGAGTTAATAAGTTACCTCATTGAGAAGACCTCAGTTCTTCCTTTATCCTTGGAAGGGAAGTCTACAAAGAGATCTTAGGATTTCCTTTATCTATATTTTAGGCTGTCTGCCAGCTCCTTAAAAATTTTACTTGTATCTTTTTTAAAAAATTGAAGTTGACTAAAAACTTAAGTATTAGAGGTCACTATCAAGAGAATGAAAAGGAAACCCACAGAATTGGAAAAAAAATTTTGCAAAGCATATATCTCATAAAGGATTAGTATTCAGAATATGTGAAGAACTCCTACAACTAAATAAAACAACCTCATTTAAAAATAGGCAAAGAACTTGAAGAAAAGGAGACATGCAAATGACCAGTAAGATGCTCAGCATTATTAGTCATTAGGTAAATGGAAATTGAAACCACAATGAGATACATCTTCATACCTATTAGGATGGCTGTTATAAAAACGTGGAACATAAACAAGTGTTGGAGAAGATATAGAGAAATTGGAACCCTTGTACATTACTGGTGGGAATGTAAAATGATGCAGGCACTGGGGAAAACAGCTTGGCCAGTTCCTCAAAAAGTTAAATACAGAATTACCATATGATCCAGCAATTCCAATTGTAGGTATGTACCCAAAAGAACTGAAAGCAGGAACTCATACAGATACTTGTACACCAGTGTTCAAGAAAGTGAAAGAAGCTAGACACAAAAGGACAGGTATCATATGATTCTACCTACGAAGTACCTAGAATAGGCAAATTCATAGAGACAGAAAAGAGATTAGAGGTTGCCAGAGTTTGAGGGAGGTTAGATGGAGGAGTTAGTGTTTAATGGGTACAGAGTTTATGTTTGAGACAATGAAATATTTGGAAATGGATAGTGGTGATGGTTGCAAAACAATGTACTGAAAGCTACTGAAGTATACACTTAAAAATTGTTAAAATGGTAAATTTTATGTATATTACCTTAATAAGGGAAAACAAAGTTGATTATTATTGTTTTTTGATTATAACAGCAATACTTGTTCTAGAAATTTTGGGGTTAAAAAGAGAAAAGGAAAAAGAAAAAGTAACCCATAATTCCCACTCAGAATACATAATGTTTTCACTTGACCACATTTATTTACTTTCAACTACTTTCCCCTTGTCAGTAAAAATGACAGTCATTTTCTACCACTTCTTGGATAGCTGGTACAATATTACCTACTCATTCCTCTGTGAAATTTTGATGTCTTAAACAATCCACAAACAGAAAAGAAATCAGAAAGGCCTCTGAGTAATGAAAACCATAGCTACTGTGGCGGGCCGTCTGTTATAAAGCCTTTCCTCAGCAGCTCAGTGGTTCTCATGGCTGTGACCACATTATAGGAACAGCTGCTGGCAAGAGCACAGGGACCTAGGGTGGTCAGCAGGTCTAGCTTCTAGCTACAGTTTTATGAAAAGTATATAAAAGTGCTTGAAAGCCTTTGGTTTCTTCTCATGCTACACATTAAACCTTGGAGCAGCTTTCCATTTAGCCATCATTCACATCTTCCTTATACCAAGTGGGCTCTTATCTCTTGTGTCCACTTTTAGTCCTTCTGTCCATTGACTGCCTCAGGGCCTTCCAAAAAGAGCTCTGGACTTGGGTCCCTGAGGGAGAGAAAGATGCTGAGGCATCACAAGGGGCTGCCTCTGCCTGTTTGCCTGATGACCACCTCACAGCGTGGAAGCAGCTGCTCTTAGGTTGTGGTGTTTACAAGAAAGCAGAGAATGCCTTTGACATGGCCAAAGGCTGCAGCTTCTACAGAAGATGCTAATACATTCCTGAATTCCAGAAAACTCTTTCTGGGCTAGGCCTGGATTGCTTCCTCAGAGAAACCTCCAGTGGTCAGAAGAAAGAGGAAAAAGATGAATGGCTTAACAAGGAATGGGCGACTAATAGATACACAGAGCTCGTAAGCATTTCATTGCACTCTGCCTTGAATTCTGGAAAGAGATTTGCTTTCCTGCTTGAAAGTGGGATATTATTTAAATGTGGAATGAAAAGCATTGGAGAGAGTGAATTTAGATGGCAGAAATCCTTCAGTTGCCCTGCTTATGTATATTTAAAACAGAAGCAATAATCCTGTTTTGTCAGAATTATCTTGATTGTAAAATACGTAAGCAGTGGTGGTGAAGTAATTGCACCAATCTTCCCCTTTAAACCAAAGTAGAATTTCATATGCAAACAAGTGCCATCCTTTTACTAGTAACCACCATAGGAGGTCACAAGTCCTCCCTTACATCACTGCTGAAAACACAGGGAATTACCCCCAGAATGAGTTTATGGATCATGTGAGATGACCAGAGCCTATCTCATGTATTTAATCATTAGGTGAGTCTGCATTTTGGTAATAAAGGAAAACCATTTCATTTTTTAAAAACCTGAATTCTAATAGTTTAACTGCATTTCTCCAAATCTGTAACGACATCATTGTCATCTGCTTTTTTATCCCTTTCAGTTGATGGAGGTCCAGTCATCATAAGCTAAAAAGTTCCCTTTCTTAGGCTGGGGCTTCACATAACCTATTGAAATCCCTAGAATTTTTAAATACTTTGTGTGAGAACTTGGATAAGGAGTTGTCTCTTTTATTTTGGAGTAGTATATCACATACATAGCATGTACTCAATAAATATTTGTTGGTAAATGTGTCTTGGAAATCAAAGGGATTTTTGAACACGCATCGCAGATTCTTTGTACCATGTTTCTCTTATATTATTTGTAACACTACCAGAAATCAACAGTATGAATCCAATGTGGAAGGAGAAAAAAATAGAAAAAAGATGGCAAAATGATAACAGTGGTCATCTATGGATGGTGGGATTCTAAGTGACTTACATTCTTTCAATTTTGGGGTTAAAAAATTTTTTCCCCACATTTGAGGAGGTTTTATTTTTTCCAGTTCTGACAGTTTTTTTTAATTGAATAAATTGCTGTTTAATTTTATGTAAGTTTAAGGTAAACGATGTGTTTCTTTGATGCATTTATATATTGTAATAAGATTGCTGATGTGATATTTATCACATTCATTACATAATTATAGCACAATATTATGGTCTATATTCATTATACTGTGCATTAGATCTCTATAGCTTATTTACTACTCATTACAAGTTTTTTATTATTGAACACCATCATTTTTATCCCCTCTACCTTGGATTAAAATTTTTTTCAATGAACATATATTGCTTTTATAATTACACAAACCAGTAAATCATATATAAAAATAATGCAACTTTTTTTAATGAAGTTAGTATGGCAGTAGATCTTACACATTTTTGAGTCACACTCTGAGACTCTGGAAAACTCTGGAGCTTTTTCCTACAAAGATGTATACAGCATTTTCCATAGAAGTTCAGAGTTTTACATCCCATGTAGCCCATCCAAGGATCACTTTAAACCCCAGATTAGGATCCACTTTAGGAATGGAGAAGATAGCACCCAAAAAGGGGTCAGCTGTCAAATAAATGTGGAAGGATATAGAGTTATATGTTTATTGTTAAAGTCTGTATGGGGACATCTGATTTAGTAGCATAGCCCTTGCATAAGGCTATACAAATTAGGGCACCATTGTAAGGGAAAATTTTCCATTTGTGAAACCTCAGGTGTCCTATTCTGTAGGTCACAGTGAGCTAACCAGGAGTAAATAAAAGCCTTTGAGGTGGGACTAAGCCCAGCTCAGCCTAGGATTTGTGTCTGTGGAAATAAGGCCCCTGAACACCCCAGTTAGGATTTTCTTCTGGCAGCAGCAAAGAAAAACAAGCAGGGGGTTTGATCCAGGGCCCGTACTTGGCCATGGGTGTGGTTCAGAATGACTAGGGGTTTGTGGGAGGGCCATGGTGTCTAGGTTGAATTGAGAATGAAAGCAAGACAGGAATGCACTGTCATATTAAGAGAATGGGTTTATGTTAGTCTAGTTGGAGAATGTACTTGGGAGAAGGTGTAGAGATCCTTTGGGAAAATAATAGTTTTGTCTTCAGGACAGTGGTTCAACCACATGCTCTAGGTAGAGGCTGTATAGGCAGGGTTCTAAATCTAAGGTTTCATGGCGGCATTTGCAAGGGATAAGGGTTAGCATTGCAAAATGCTTAGATAATGGCATGGGAGAGTGCTTCTTGCTAGTGCTCCTGGGCATGTGTATCAGGGGTACACTCTGGATTACTTTTAGGTGAAGAAGCAAGAAAATGTACCCATAGGTACATTCAACACACAGTAAACGTGAGATGGAGGAAGGTAGGGAAGGAGAGAGAGGCTGTTCAGGGGGAAGTTTGGCAATGGGAAGCTATTACCAGCACAGAATTTTGCTTGAGTCATCAGCTTTCTCTTTGGTTTAATTTGCCTAACTAACATGATTTTCTACTTCTGATACTTTACATTTCTTCGTGTAGGTGTGCCTGGTTCTGTGAAAGTTTCATATATGGCATTGTGAATTTACCAAAAGAGAAACTAATGGGTGATGATTCACATCATTAAAATGTGCAGTAGCAGAGTTCCTTTGGACAGCTATCCAGTTGTGTGTATTTCAGTGAGTATGTTGTAGATTGTGGTTATCTTGAAAAATTGGGAGATGCAGAACATTTTAATGCTGAGGCTTAGAAAGATTTTGACAATGGATTAGTAGTTTGCTCATTCAGTCATTGAAGATAGAATTTGGGGGAGCTGGAGACAAAGCAGTGAAAAAGATCAAGACTGCAATCATTCTAGTTGGGGTGGGGGAGACAGGAAAAGAAATGGATGGGTACTGCACCTCAGCACCTCATGATAGGGCTAGGATACATATACTAGCTCTGGGTTTGAGGAGGTAGGCAGGAGTGGCCATTTGTACCTGGATAGATTGGCAGCTTCATGGAGTCTTGGGGTGGGGTTGTGGAGAGAACTATGTAGAGAGATCAAGATGAGCAAAGATGAGATAACAGGGCTCATTTAGGAGATCTGTCCACTGTGGTTGAGGACATGGACTGGAGGCTGAGGGTGGAGGCCAGATTTTATAAGCCTTGAATAACTTGAGCTTTCTTCTGTAGGTACGATGAACTGTTGAAGGGGTTTAAACAAAAGAGTACTGTGAACCAACTTATTTTTCCACAGAATTGTAACCATGTTGGATCAAATTAACGTTTGAAAAGGTATTGGAAACAAACTAAGTGCAGATCGGCAGGGAATCTTTTCACAATGAAATTTGTAGGCTGATTTAATCTCTGTTACACAAGGAAGATGCAAGTATTTCTCTGAAAGACATGCTCTTCACAGACAAAGCTCTTACTTTGTTTCCCTCAGTAGTTTTGTATGCAACTCTAATGAGTAGTTTTCCACAATTCAGTGTATTGCTCCTGGAAAATATAGACAGTGGGGCAAATTTTCAGACTGTGCTGTCATTTTGTGGATTAATTTCCATTAGTGATGACCTTCTGGCTTTCAGTGCATAATAAATATGAGTAAAACATCTGTTTATGTCATTCCCCTGCTTAAAAACCTCTGCTGGCTCCCCATGGGTTACACTAGGAAACTGTCCAAACTCATTGCCTTGGCATATGGGGCCCTCTATAAGCATGCCTTTTCAGCTCATCTTGGTCATATCTCCATATTCCATTCATCTTCAGACTCTCTAAGCACATGCTGTTACTCCTCCATGCTATTACTTATGCTCTCTTCTTTGCTTGGAATACCTTTATTCACCTTGACTGCCATGGGCATTTTTATTCAGTCCTTCAAGGCTCAGAGCACTTTCCTCCTCCTCTCTGAGCCTCCTTCACCAGTGGCATTAATCTCTCACTTACTTGGATCCCCACATACTCTGTGTCCCCTGTGCTGGCCCTTACCGCATCATATTTTAACTCTTTAGGGGTTTGTCTTTTCCTCAACCCCATGAATTCATGAAGGGCAGGGCTCACATCTTTGTTTTCTCACTTTGTAGCCCACTGCCTGGAATAGGGCTGATGCTCTGTGACTGTATAGAACTAAACCATGTGTTTTGGATTTCTGTTTATGAGAGCTCCAGAAGAGCCTTCAAAAAGTAACAGTGCAGCAAGCCCCACTTTTGTACCCAGCTTATCAGTGGGCTCTATGGCTACAGCGTAGGATCTTTATACATTAACATCTAAGTATTCTACTGGGGAGCACCATGGTTTCTGTACTGGGAACTTATTTCTTAGTATATATATTGGAGCATGTATGTATGTATGTATGTATGTATGTATGTATGTATGTATGTATTAGGTATAAGGAAATGAAACTTGGTAGGTTATTTTTTCACTTTAAGTTTTCTTAATAGTTTTATTGAGAGATAATTCACATAGCATACATGTTTACAGTGGGGACCCAAATCCAAGACAGGTTATAAATTAGTTGACTGTCACAGAATGAGTACATTCTAATTTCTCTTTGCATGAATAAATTATCCACAATGATTTTGTATGTCTATATAAACTTGTTCTTTGAAAGAATGCCATTGTACAACCAAGGCACATTTTTTTCTTTTTTCTTTTGTCAATAATGGTTTGCTAAAGAACGGAAACAATGTTCTTCTAGTTTTAAAAGGATACTTTGCCATTCTACTCTCTCAATTAAGCCTTTTCATTTTTATCTTTTTGTCTTTATCTTTGAGCCATTTAAATGCTTATTAGTTCAAAGTGAATACAAAAAATCAGAAGTGATTGAATTCAAATCAGTTTTCCTACCTGTCAGCTAGTATATTGAGTAAAGTTATAGTTGTTGGTTAAAATTAAGTTTTGGAGTATAGATTTCACCAGTGTTTTTGTTTATTCATTTGTAGATAATATAAATTATTTGCATAATATTTGACTTGGCTTTAATGAAAAGCACTTGTTAACTGAGTTGAAACTAATATATGTACAGAATTATTTAGTGATTTAAAAATAATATAACTTGGTTGTAGGATTTTAAAAATATTTTTTCAGTTTATAAATAGCAAAATAGACAGAAAAAGGAAGTAATTTGGTGTTTAAAAAGATTTCCTCCCTATGCAAAAACTCTAAAGAGGAAAAAAATGTTTTATTTTTCCTCAGTGTTTCTACGTTAGATTTAATTATCTTTAAAATCTCATTTTTCTGATTCTTAGAACAGGAAATTGTTCTGAATTATTAAAGCTGAGATCTGAAAATTAATTCTGAAAGCCTTAGCAATGACTTGCCCCTCTCTTCTTGTGTGCTGCCATTTTAGCTTGGAAGGCATACGTATAAGATCGCTATTACTCAGTTGGTTATCCTTCATGAACAGAAAGTTTCTGGCTTTCTAGTTTTCAAGGCTCTCTTCTAGGTTCTTTGGAGGATACTAATGTGAATTAGACAGAGTCCCTTGACAGTATCTTACTGTTTTCTTTCTTATTTTTTATTTGATTCTTAACCACTTGAAGTTGAATCTGCCAACTCCTTTCCCCAAAGTAAAAGACCTAAGGGGTTAATCCCTACTCATTGATTGCAAATGATACATTGGGAGCGATAGTTTAGAAATGCAAAATTCCTTATCTAATTATATTACAGGTTCTCTAAGCCAGTCATGCTGAGCATCATCAGGGAGATGAGAAGGCGATATCTCACTTTGGTTAAAATGATAGTGTAGTTTGAGGAAGCTTTACAAATCGTAAAATACTGAGTCCATCCAAGGAAATGAAATGAAAAGAGCAAGGGTGGGGACATGTTTTCTTTTTGTTAAGTCCAGTGGCATAGGTTTATGTGTATTACGGTAAGAGCACTGGCTCAGGAGTCCATCAGATACAGGTTTGAATCCAAGCTCCACTAATGTGTGACATTGGACCTGCCTGAGCCTCAATTTCGTCGTGTAAAATGAACAGAATAAACGATTCTCTATCGCAGGGTTTTTGAAATAATTAAATGAGATAATAGATATGAAATGCTTAACTTTGTATATAGTAATGTTAAATGTAAGTGGTAGAGAAAGTATGAGGCACTGTTACCTCCTCCAGATGATAACAGTCCTAAGGAGACTAATAAGCAAACTACCCACAAAGCAGTTCCATACTATATATGCGTAAATATCACAATGGTCGGTAAAGACTTAAGAAGGGCTGTGGGTGAGAGAGGTTAGAGGTTAGGCTCTCACAGGAATAACGTGAGCAAGGTGTGGCTAGGAATAAGCATGACCCAACAGTATCATGAAAAGTGTGACTTTTCCCTTAGTTGTTATAGTTAAGAAAGGTCAATGTCTTGAACGCAGTTTTTAAAAAGTAATGCTATTTTAAATTAGAAAATATTCTGGAGTAACATGAAATGTGGAATTTAGTTTAGAATTGGTTTAGTTTACAGTTAGTACAGTCATCATCATCATCACCATCATCTTACTCATAACTGAGTTTTGTCTACTACTTTTTTTCTATAGATTATTTCACTTCATTTTACTCAAGAACCACATCTAATTCTCTTGACAATGACAAGTACTACATAAATAATTTTGAATACAATTTGTATGTGTGTTTTCATGCCAATATTTGGCCTGGAAAATAATCTTTATCAAAATATGTTCATATTTATTTTGCCAAGTTAGGTTCTACTAATTCAAAAGATGACCTTCTTTCCCCAGCATCGTCATATTAATTCAAAGCACCTTCAGTACTTGGAGCTCCTACTGGGAAAGAGGGAAAGAAATGAGCTGGTGAAGGTAATCATATGATATAGAAATGAAAGGGTCATAATGAAGTCAAATACTGTTCATTTGAACCTTATGAAAAAGATTCTTATAGTTATGGTTTGTTGCTAAGCCGTGTAGAGTCTTCCCCTAGAAATCTCTAGTCTACAGTAGTGATATTTCTCATTTCTGTTAGTCACAACACAACTTTTGCTACTCCTCATTCTAATGTACCTGTTACCTAGTCTCTGATCTTACCAGAGTTTTTCAACAAAAGTAGAAGACAAGATGAAATTATTGGTGACCACATATACTCATACAGGGAAATCCTTCTGACTGATGTAGATGTGGATAGATGGGCTCATAGACTTTGGCATGCAAAAGCAGTTGTGCAGTTGTGTTGTTGGAACAAGATAGGCTATCAGAGGTTATGATAGGTTCACAGAAGCCAAGTGGAGCTTTAAGTTACAGCAGCTTCAGTAATGAACTTGAATGGCTCACCTCCCCCACTAGACTGTGAGCTTCTCAAGGACAGTCTTGGTTCTTTTTCATCTTAGCTAGAACAGGGCCTGGAATTTAGCAGGGACTTAATAAATATGCTTTATACCAAACACACTTTCTTTTCTGCATTGCCAGAAATGGCACACCCCTAGTGACCATTTTGAATGCAAAATGCTATTTTAAGATAGTCTGCGAAAAAAGTCTCTGTGGAGAAAGCACTGCCAACTCTGCTACAAATCTCTGAAGCAAAAGCGGAGCTGAATGCCCAGGGGAGTGTGGAGAAATTTCCAAGGGAGAGAAATAGAGGAATGATGGGAGAGACTCTTGAGTAACCCCTCTTTTTGAGTATGTTAGTACTCTCCTAAAAGTGTTATTTTCAGTAAGAATATGTTCAGATGCCATTGAAACAGTAGTCTCAGCATTCTGAAAATGAGCTAACTTTTGGGGTAACTCATTCTCTTTCTTAAACCAGTTGTTGCCATGCTCCTTCTTGCACTGAAACCTAATTTGGAGAATGTGGTGGTAGTGGTGGTGTAGGAAGGTTTTTGAGTTGGCCCTGTGCCCCATTGCTAAGCTTTTTGCCTGCTTTTGGTCTCCCTCTGAGTGTGCTACAGGAGGGATTCGGTGAAGTCTGTGTTTACTTTAGACTTGCAGAAGACACATTCTTGGAATTCTTAAAAATTCATATCTCCTTTTTCCTTTTCTCACGATATTATTTTTTTAATTAATTAATTTTAAATTGAAGAAATAATTTCAATCCTTACCTCCCCCTTCCCCCTCCTCCTACCCTCTGGTAACCACTAGTCCATTGTCATAGTCCATGAATCTCTATTTGTTTGTCTTGTTCATTTGTTGCTTTTAGATTTATATCCCACATATAAGTGATACCCTATGATTTTCAACTTTTTCTGTCTGTCTTATTTTGCTTAGCATGATTATCTCGAGGTCCATCCATGTTGTCAAAAATGGCAGTATTTCATCTCTTCTTATGACTGAATAATATTCCATTGTATATATGTACCACAGTTTCTTTATCCAATCATCTATTGTAGGGCACGTCAGTTGTTTCCATGTCCTGGCCACCATGAATAATGCTGCTATGAATATGGGTGTGCAAATATCTTTTTGAATATGGGTTTTTAAGTCTTTGGGGTAAATACCCAGTAGAGAGATTGCTGGATCATATGGTGGATCAATTCTTAGTTTTTTGAGGAACCTCCATACTGTTTTCCATAGTGGCTGTACCAATTAGCAGTCCCACCAGCAGTGTATGAGGGTTCCTTTTTCTCCACATCCTCTCTAGCATTTGATAGTACTTGCCCTGTTGATTATAACTATTCCAACAGGTGTGAGATGGTCTCATTGTGGTTTTGATTTGCATTTCTCTGATAGTGATATTTCATATATTTGTTGGTGATTTGTATTTCCTCTAGGGAATTTGTTTTTTGTTGTTTGTTTTTGTTTTTGTTTTTGCTGTTATGAGCCTTATGAGTTCTTTGTATATTTTGAATGTTAAACCCTTATCAGAGGCGTTGCTTGCAAATATATTTTCCCATTTGGGTGGTT
The DNA here is from genome assembly GCA_004027375.1 of Macroglossus sobrinus. Classification (NCBI taxonomy): domain Eukaryota; kingdom Metazoa; phylum Chordata; class Mammalia; order Chiroptera; family Pteropodidae; genus Macroglossus; species Macroglossus sobrinus. The sequence goes on along the minus strand of PVKZ01001804.1, from coordinate 236,021 downwards.
GTCTCTTTATTTTTTTTCATATCTAAAGAAGAGCTTAGCTGGATATATTATTCTAGGCTGGTAGTTTCTTTCATTTAATAGTTTGAATATTTGATGCCACTATTTTCTGGCTTGTAAGATTTATGCTGAGAAGTTGGGATTATCTACTGGGTTTTCCTTTATTATAAGTTAACCATTTTCTTCTCCCTGGCTGCCCTGAGAATTCTGTCTTTGTCATTGATTTTTGATAATTTTAATATGATATATCTTAGCAAAGGCCTTTTTGGGTTGGGATAATTGGGTGTTCTGTTGACTTCTTGAATTCCAGGCTCCAGCTCATTCCTTAGATTTGGGAAATTCTCATCAACTGCTTGTCTGAAAATGCTTTCTAATCCCTGTTCCTTTTGCTTACCTTCGATTATGCACATTATTCTTATGCTTCCTCTCCTGATGGTATCAGCTAGTTCTTGTATTTTTTTTCATTACTTTTCCTTCTTTGGTTTCTCTCTTCTTCCTTTTGATTTATTTCTAGATTTCTGTCTTTGATATCACTAATCCTTGCCTCCATTTGGTCAATTTTGTTTCCCAAGCTTGTTATTTCCTTTGTCAACTCTTGAAGTGTGTCTTTTAATCTCCATAAGGCCTATTCAGTTCTTTTTGAGTGTTTCAGTCTCCTTGCTAAAGTACTCATTTTGATCATCTAGTTGTTTTTTTCATTTACTGAAATTGTTGATATGACCTGTTTTGGATCTCATTGGATTTTTTCAGAAGTACCATCCTGAATTCTCTGTCATTTAAGTCACATATTTCTATGTCTGTAAGCTTATTTTCTGAAGATTTTTCTCTTTCTTTCTGAGCTGCCTTGTCACCTTGGTTGTTCATGGTGCTTAATGGACTTTTTCTCTGCCTGGGCATTAATGGAAGTGTATTCTGATTTTTTTTTTGATAAAGAAGATTTATTATATAATGGTCCTTAGCCAATTGCAAATAATGTGTTTTTCTTTTGGTTTCTAATAGTTGGCGTCTAATCCTCTTAGATCTCCGCTTTATATAAAGTCTTAAAATGTCTTTTTTTCTTATAGATGGTTAATCACACTTGCTACCCTCAGTCTCATTTCCTACCAGTGATATAGACAGTTTCAGTAGTGTTTGCTCAGATTCCCCTGGGGCTCCTCAGCGTTCTGTCTCAGAGGTTATGGGGAGAGGGGCCCTTTGAGTTAGGGCACGGGAACTTCGATTAAGCTTTGGTTTTCCAACCGGGGCTGGTAAAAATCAACTGTTATTTCTCTGCTGTTCCCACTTTTGTGCCCTGAAGATTCAGCCCTGCCACTGGCTGGCCATGGGGAGCTCATAGCTCTCCCAGACAGTGTTGTTCAGGGAACTTAACTCTACCTTCTCCCCTCCCTCACTTTCTACAGTTTGCTTTGGTAACTGGGAGAGGCAGCTTCTTTATTACTCCTAGTCCACCGCCCGACACCGGGGGTCTTGACCTGTGGTACCTTTTATGTGCAGATCCCATGTTCAGACGTGCTGAAGTTTATTTGGGTGTTTTTGTTGAGTTTTAGATGTTCAACTTATTGTTGTTCCAAGTTTAGCGATCTGGGTATGTCTTTCACTTCACAGTGTTTCTTACCACAATCAAAACTTGTTTCTAAACTAAAAGATTTACCATGAAACGAATGACCTTTCCATGTGATGCCTAAGCAGAAGAAATCCTGGCTGATTTCTTGTTGATAGAGAAATATTTCATTACTGTTATTGCTTTTTAAATGCCATTGAAATTATATGGTCAAGTTTCTAATGATAGTATAAATAGGCTTGCTACTCATGTGTACTTTTTAAATACTTGAGTGGTTGGATGGGTGAATATCTACCTGCACATATATATTTACATATATTTTTTAGGATTACCAGCTTGTTTTAATATTTCTATAGTTATCATTAAGATGGTGAAAGGTCAGTCATCCTGTACAATGGATGCACAGGAACCATCACAAAATTATAAAGTCTAAGTATTTGATGCTGTTACTGACTCTTAATTAGTTAGGATCCTTGTTTCCTCTCCTTGGACCAAGAAACAGACTGTAACCAAATCCGAATTGTTAAGTTTCTTTTTTTAACCTCTGTCCTTTCATTCTGTGTTAGAAATAGAAAATTATCTCAATTTGTTAAATTGTGCATTTTTTCCACAGTTTTAGGGCTTACACATGAACGTTCTTTTAGATTTGGTCCTTAGTAGCTTAATAAGCCTGGAAGAGTGCACTGTATCCCAAACCATGGCACAAAGATGGTATTTTTTATTTTATTAACAGTTAGGAAAATACTGATTTATTTTCTTTTATGGGAACGATACAGACTTACAGTTTCAATAAATACATTTCAATGAAGAAGAAATTGGAAGAAAAATGTGAAGTATAATACAGTGCCAAAGATGTGCCAAAAATCTTGAATATTATACATAAGTAGAGTTTGGGAAACACTGCTAAGAAAAGAAGAAGGATCATCATTTTAAGACCTGAATTTGAATCCTGGTTCTGCTACTGAATGTGGACAGCTGATTGTAAGCCTCTGAGCCAGTTTCTTCATGTATGAAGTTGATAGTATTCTCCTTGTCTGCTGGAAAGGTTTTGGTGTGAAATAGGTAGAATGTATATTGAAAATGTTTTCTTAATATTGCAAAGTGATCTTCAAATTCAACAACAGAAAACAAGTAATACTACTAGCAAGTTATTTCAAGAGTGACTAAGAATCAGTGAATGAGAACTTTCAAAGGCAAACCATTTTTTTCATACATGATGAAAACTGAGTAGGTTCCAAATTTTCTGTTACTTAGGAAGAGAAATCTATAACACATGCTTCCTTTTCTCCAGATTGTATAAATGCCTTTGCCTTTTACTTAACACTGCTACAGAACTGTATAGGAGTGCACAGTGGGAACTTGCTACTATTTGAGTGTTTATAAAATACTGTTTATTAAAAGACAGTTTTCTTGTGTTATGAAAAAGCACCTTTCAGGCCAATCAGTGCTGGAAGGAAAAATTACAAGCCTGAGTGAATGACCTTTTTTGTGTGTGATAGAAGCTTTATTTAGGGTAACTCTATAAGTCTAATAATAAATAGGAAAGTTAGATAAGGGATATATTTAGACCGCAGGCAGAGCCACCATTAAATCATAATTTGAAAAGTCAAAGATGTTCCTGGTCTCTGATATCAACAGAGTTACAAGAATCCTACTGGAAGGGAAATATAGGCTGCAGTTATTTGGAACTGACTCTTACTGTAGCCTCTCTCTTCCATTTCTAGTTCGAATTGTGCTTTTAATGCCTGGGAGAGGGGTGGAAAAATAATGGGAATTGGAGGGAAGGGTGGGTACATGGGGTGGCTCAGCCCCTCCTCTTTTTCTTATAAAGATGAAGTTGGATTCACAGGCCTAGAAGCTTTTTGGAACCTAGAATAGCCACCGCAACTTTTTCTGCAATTGAGCCACCCCTGACAAAGGAAGTAACAATGAAGATCCAGAATGCTTAATCAGTTTTAAATGAAAAGCGAAACCTTGTTTTCTATAACATAAATATATGGTTTTCAAAACACATGGGATGCTGTGAGCTTCATTTTTAGATGACATATACTGTGCATTTAAAGATGTGATTAATTTTGACATGATGCTTTCCATATTAATTTGTTAACTATTTTACAAAGCTGAAGGAGCATTTTCTTTTTTTTTCAAAGTTACTTGGAACAGGTACTTGTAAAATTATTGTACAGAGAAATTAACAGGTACTGATTCAATAGGTTAAACATTGAAATTTGAGAAATGTTTGCGATCTGTTTTGGGGGTTGGTTGTCATTAAAGGCAAGATTTTGAAATCATTTTTTGTGCCTAAGGCTTGCCTTCTTAGATGGGGCTTTATTTTTTATTTATTATTTTTAGATGGGATGAGAACATTTAAGATCTCTCAGCAACTTTCAAGTATACAGTTCAGTATTATTAACTCTAGTCACTATGCTGTACATTAGATCCTCAGAACTTACTCATAACCGAAAGTCTTTGACCAACATTTCCCCATTTTCCTCCATCCTTCTGTCCCTGGCAACCATCATTCTACTTTTTTTTTTTTTAGATTCCATGTATAAGTGAGATCCTACAGTATTTGTCTTTCACTGTCTGACTTATTTTACTTAGCATAATGCCTTCCTGGTTTATACATATTGTCATAAATAGTAGGATTGTCTTCTCTCATGGCTAAATATTATTTCAATGTGTGTATGTGTGTATATTCATTCATCTGTAGGTAGACACTTAGATTGTTTCCATATATTGGCTATTGTGAGTAATACTACAGTGAACATTGGAGTGCAGATATCTCTTTGAGATAGTGATTTTGTTTTCTTTGAATATATGGCCAGAATTGGGATTGCTGGATCATATGGTAGTTCTACCTTTAATTTCTGGAGGAACCTATTTTTCTTAGGATTGTTTAGACTTATTGAACACTGATTCTCATTGGTTACAGTGGTTTACTCTAATTTTTTAACTAATCTTATAGAGGAAGTTTTGAGATGCCCTTCAGATAATGGAACTGCAATATTGCTGTGAACTATTGTGAGCCATGTATAAAAAGTGTTCTCAAAGGATTGTGTGGATATAGTGTACTGGGGACTGCCTCAAATACTGTGTACACAAATATAAATATAACCCTTATTCCATTATGATATTAAGTTTTGTTATGTCTTAAATTCAAGTTTTCTTTATACAGTATTTGTAAAATTTTTAAGAAAAATAATTTAGTTCGACTTAAGTAAAATGTTTAATGAAATCACTGACATGTACACACCTTAGTTTAGAATAATGTGTTGAGACATGGCTCTGGTTGAATCTTAATAACTCAGAGTTTGTTCAATGATTTAATGAATGTTCCAGGTTCTGGGGTTATAGCAGTAAACTAATAGGGAATTTCCTGCCTTTAGATAGGCAAAGAGTTAAAATAAGATGGTATATAAGATTATAGTAAATTAAGTGAAGGAAAAGATGATAGGAAGGTAGGTGATGGGACCCTATTTCAAGTTCAGCACCTTAAATATTCGTATCCTCGTGAATTTCTGAAGAGCAGGAAAGCTGCAGGAGCTAGGAATAACAGCCTTTCTAGTCACAGACTAAAGTTTGAATTCAGCTCTGAAAGTGGGCAACTTACCCAAACTCAAGTGAGCCTAAGATTTCCTCATCTGTAAAATGAGGACAAAGATTAAACTTATTTCATGGGATTGTTATGAGTATTACATGAGAAAATGCAGAGAAAGCACTTGGATGGTACCTGGCATATAGAAAGGGCTCAGTCAATGCTAACCATTATCACTTTTATTAATAAATCGTATTCTAGATTTCTCAGAGTCACTGACCCTGATCCTAGTAACCTTATCCTCAGGCTAGGGCACAACTATCAATGGCCAGGTTGCCTGGAAATCCAACATGGACACACTGACTTTGCCATCTGGTACCTTACCCTTTTATGCCCTGCCCACTGGATCAAGCATCTTCAATACCCACGCTCACCCCAGCTATGCCAGAAGTTGATACACAGCATGGCTGGTACAGAGCAGGGAAGTGAAAGTTAACACTTTCTCCTCTTTAGTTACCCGGTGACAAGCACATAAAGAGTAAATATCAACTGACAGGCTTCCAAATGTACCACTTTGTTTTGTATGTCTGAGCCCAATCCTGGGTGCAAGTGCCACAGCTCAGGGAAGTGCACCACACGGGAGCGCTCAGTTTCTCTCCCTGAGGCTAGAGCCGCAGCTAGAGCCCAACTTTTCCTGGCAGTATTGGGCACCAGTGAAGCCCAGGGCTGACGCCTCCAGGCGGGGTGCAGGGGTTGGGCAAGCGAGCATCACAGGTTTCTGGGAAGAGTGAGTTACCCAGCCCTTGGCATTTTTTGTTTGCTCTAGACTGGATGGTGGACGGCAGTAGGCCGAGGCTTTTTAGCCAGCTGGCTTTCAGTGAGAAAAACAACGGGCTGACAGCAAAAGCACGGTGCCTACATCTTTCTCAATTAAGGTTAGAAAGAAACGGCCATCATCTGACCCAGGCCAATACTCCACAGTCCCAAATATACCACTTTTTGCTTTACTGTAAATTCAGTAAATTTTAAGAAGGCATATGGATAAGCAGAGTACAGTGCTCTCTCTTCAGAACCCTTGTTTTTAGCAGAGAGGTCTGTATGTATGTATGTGTTTAGTGTGTGTGTCTAGTTATGGAGAGTATTTGTCTTGTAAAAGTGTCTCCTTTACATGCTTTTTATTATCTGTAATTCCTTTTGTGAAGTAATGTATCTTTAGCACATGGAGAAAAACTTCTCTCTTGTGAATTTGACCATATTAACTTTCTTTTTGTCTCTTATGAAGGAGAAGACCAAAGTTGTTGAGCCCTTGGACTATGAAAATGTTATCACCCAAAGAAAAACCCAGATTTACAGTGACCCCCTCAGAGACCTGCTTATGTTTCCGATGGAAGATATATCTGTGAGTTCACAAACACCTTTTGAAAGAAAGAAAAAAAAAACTATTTCCCAAGCCAATTCTTACAGTAAGAACGTTTCTTGTCTTGTAGATCTCAGTGATAAGTCGTCAGTGCAGAACAGTACAATCCACTGTACCAGAAGATGCTGAGAAAAAGGCCCAGAGTTTGTTTGTCAAAGAGGTAAGAGGCTCAGAGGCTACAGAGGAACATCATATATTCAAAATAATTATTCCTTTACTGTAAATGGAAAATAAAATTACTATAACTTGACTGACCTAGGTAAAGAGTTTATATGATATGATATGAAGGATATAGCTTAAATACTTACACAAATTGCATGTGTTCTTAGTCTCCTTCTTTTGGGTTTCAATGCTGTTCACACTTGGAGTCAGTGTTCAAGAGAGCATAAGAATTACCATTTATTGCTGCCAGTTGGTTTAGGGAGACAAAGTTAATCCCCAAAGTAAGATCCCAGTACCAACATTCCCAAATGATTTTTAAAAGTCTGTCAGATTATTACCAGATATTTAAAATTTAGAGATTATCTATCATCTATCTATCTATCTATCTATCTATCTATCTATCTATCTATCTAGATATATATTGTTTTCCTACATATGAAATTACATATTCCTCTTTTTTCAGTGTATTAAAACCTATAGCACAGATTGGCATGTGGTACACTACAAGTATGAAGATTTCTCTGGGGACTTTCGGATGTTGCCATGGTAAGTTCAGAACTAAGGGGAAACCTTCAAAAGGAGAATTATTAAACATTTTACCTTTTTTAACCACTTGTGAAACTTGTAATTTATGGTAGAGCAAAACCTCAAACAACCAGCATGATTCATGAATGCAGTATTTTGGGTAATTAAATATGTTTTAACTCTGCTCATTGAAATACTTTCAAAAATGTATGAGTTCACTTTTTGGCTTTGGCCTATCTATATTGACCATAAAAATCATCTTTATTCGATTCTGGATAATGTAGTGAGCATTTTCCAGTGGTGTCAATGAAAAATCTAGATGTTTGGCAAAATTTGATGGCCCCAGATATCTCTTGACAAAAGTACATCTCTTTCAGTTGAGCCAAAGGACTACTGTGAGCACATTGGCCCAGGAACCAGACTGTCAGTGTTCAATTTTATTTCTACCACATACTAGCTAGATGACCTGGGGCCGGTCACACAATCTGAACTCTCCCTTTTCTCATCCATAATACTACCAACTTCACAGGATAGCATACAAAAATGTTTTGGAGAAATCAGACTTTTGTAGCCTTTTTTAGTTTTCAAAGCACTTTTTCAGAGGAGAAAACTGAGTCCTAAGGTGACCAGTCCAAGGTCATATGGCAAACAGATGGAAGAACCAGAATTACACTTCGTTGCTTTTTGACTTGGTGAAAGTTGAGGTTCTGCTACCACTGACAGCTCTGGCATACATTCCTTGGCAATTTCTGCCCTCCTCTGACAAAGTATCTGGCCTTAGTTATATCTTTGCTGCTGGCTGCATGTGTGGTAGTCCTTACGTAAAAGGTAATATAACTTTCATCAGAGGGGAGAATCTGAGTTTGGAAAGGAGAAAAGGATTTTTCCTCCTCATGTCTTGGCATTTTCTTGGTTATGAAAGAAAGAAGTTTACTCATCTTGTTTTGTTTTGTTTTGTTTTGTCTGTTCTATTCAGTGTCTAAGACAATTCTCTTGCATTTTCAGCAAATCTCTGAGACCAGAAAAGATTCCCAGTCATGTGTTTGAAATTGATGAGGACTGTGAGAAAGATGAGGTAAAGATGGGGGCAACTATACAGGTTTCTTCATGGTCACTTTTGCTGTGAGAGATTTCCTTGAGAAAAGATGAGGGAAATAAATGTTTTTTTTTAAATTATCTGTGGCCAGATTTCAAACTAATGAGTGTTTTTTAAAAATTAAAAAAATATTGTTGCATTTCCAAACGGAGTTGAGGAAAAATCAAGTGAAATGGGCTGTGATTTTTACATAAACCTGTTTTCTCACCTGTGGGACATGTTTGTGGAGTTACTTTTCCCACACTGGGGCATGTGGTGTAGTGATTCATCTGGAATCTCCTGTCTGATAGATCCCTCATGGGACAGATGGCCCAGACGTCTGTGACATTTTGAGGTGCAGTTTGCCTGTTTATATAATGCAAGAGATTTTCCAAGAAGACAGCTCATACAGTTCAGTAAATATCGAGTGCCTACTCATACATAACAGCGAGCCTTTTATTTTATAGTTAACAATTTTAAGTTTAATCAAATATCTTCGTGGAGGGAGGGGAATTTTATGATTTAATTAGAAAATGGGGGAGAGTCTAGTTCTCCCTGTCCTCCCAAATATTTGATTAGATGGCTTGCTGCTGTTTCACTGATGGTTTTCACTCTATTTCAGGATTCATCTTCTTTATGTTCTCAGAAGGGTGGTGTGATAAAACAAGGCTGGTTGCATAAAGCGAATGTAAACAGCACCATCACGGTTACCATGAAGGTAAGATGTTATTTCATCATTTTCAGGATATTCTCCTGAGTAGCATGTTTAGAAACAATATTTCTTGAAAAACAAAAACTTTACAATGAGCCCTAGCAAAAAAAAAAATCTTTAATGAGAAGATTCTCACAGATGTATGGAATTTTATAAGTCAGAAACCTCAGGATGAATTTAGAAGTGCAACTTTTAAAAAAAAATGTATTCTGAATCATGAAGTTTAAAAAAAAAGAGAGTGTCAGTTGAATGAATAAAATAGCTTTGAAACAAAAGAGCATCAAAAGTTCCTATGTGGAAATGAATGTAATCATTTGAAGGATAGGGTAATTCATTTATCTAGCAAATAATAATTAGTGCTTATTATATGCTAGTCACCTTGGGGAAATATATGGTTATGTAAGATGGAGTCCCCATCCTGTGATAGCTGCCCCCAGACTAGATAAGAAACATACCAGAGCAACTCACTATATAAAGTAATATTTTAGTAATATCAGGACTAGTGAGTTTTGTAGTTTGGCCAGAATGGTGAATTTGTTAAGGGGTTTGTGTGAGGCAAAGTTAGATACAGCGAGAGGGATAAAATAGTTCAGGGCCTTAAATCCCTTGGACATCAAGTTGGCCTTGTTTGGGAGGCTGTGAAGAGCTATTAAAACCCAAAGGTAAAACTAACAAGTTACTTGAAGAGTCTGAGCAGAGAAACAAATTATTCTCTGATATGAAATATAACTGTTCTTTCAGATATTTAATATAACCATATGGTTTGCTGAGGATGATTCACAATTCCATTAAGTTTTGAAGGTCATTCTATCTTTCACATTGCCTGCAAGCAGAAACCATGGGTGTCTGTCTACCAAGGGAAGACTCAAATTTTATTTTAATTTAATATTTCACCTGCTGCTTTCCATTTAGTGGCAATGTCCTGTTCTCTCTTTCATTTTCAAGCCCTGAAAACAACGAATCCAAGTTGTGGGATGTTTCTTGTGTGTCTCCTGCACCTAATCATGGATCCCTCTGTACATGGTGATAAGAGAATCCATTTATTGAGGACTTAAATGTGCCACACATCATACTGTGTGTCTTATATTCTGTGTCTCATTTAATCCTCATGGCAGCCCTATGTTACAGGTACTATATTATTCTTAGTTTATAGATGTGGAAAGTGAGGCACAAAGAAATTCAATGATTAACCCAAAGTCACCGAAGTTCTCAGAGGTGGGAATTGGATCTAGTTAGTCTGATGCTTGAGTCTGTGTTCTTAACCAGCACACTATTGGTGCTCACTAGTTGAATGAATGAGACTCAAATTATATTATAGCTCCTGTCAGTTATCAGGTTCACAAATGCATGTATGAAGGTTTATAATTCTGTGTAGGTTGTCAGAAAATGGTTCTATGTTTTTTGACTTCACTCTCTTCCCCTAATATTCTCAAAATACTTAATGTTTTATTCATACCTAAGTTAGCTCAACATTAAGTAAATATAATGTATGGAAATCTGGATTAATAAAATAAGACATTATAGAATTAATATCTGTACAAAACAATTCACTGTAGAATTCCTTTCAATAGTGAGTTACTCTAATACCTGTAAATCATAATTTGCTTTACATATAAAATTTTAGGAGCCCATATATTGTAAATCAAAATATAGTTGTCTATAAAAAGTCCGTGCTTTACATTTTCGTTCATAATTTTTGAAATACAGGCTGGTCGATGTGTGCTGAATACTGGCCCCCAAAGATGTCCATGTCCTAATCCCTGGAACCTGTGACTGACTATTCCCTTACATGGGAAGGTAGCAGGGTTCAAATTGCTAATCAGCAGATGGGAAGGTAGCCTGGGTGACCCAGTGTAATCGTGGGGGTCCTTATAAGTGGAAGTGGGAGGCTGTAGAAGAGAGTTAGGAAAAGTGACTAGAGGACAGAAGCAGGGTCAGAGAGAGGTGCTATGTTACTGGTTTTGACAGTGTAGGAAGAAACCATGCCCTCAGAAATGTGGACAGCTTCTAGAAACTGGAAAAGGCCAGAAAATGGATTCTCCCCTAGCACCTTCAGAAGTGGACACAGTTCTGCTACATCTTTGATTTTAGCCCAGTGAGGCCCATGTTGAAGTTATAACCTGCAGAACTGTGAGGTACTACATTTGTGTGGTTTTAAGCCTCTAAATTTGTGGTAATTTGTTAGAACTGCAATAGAAAATGAATTCTGGCAGTGAGTCAAAGGTTGATTGTTCAGCTTGTGTATTAGCTATCCCCAAGGTTGAAAACTCCACCACTTACAGGGGCCAGCCAGGAACTATAAATTCATGAGGTGAGTGGTGAGTCTGAGGCAATATGGTGAGCCCATGACCTGGCTGAAGGAGACAGCTGCTGCTTGTTTCCAGCTAATTGCTCTGCTGCTGCTGAGCTAGGCTCTTTGCTTTTCCTCTTTTTATTCCTAGCTGTTCGTATTTTGACCATTTATTTCATTTTTTTAGTGAGATATAATTCACATGCCATAAAACACATATTTCTTTTTAAAACCTCTGCCAAACAGTAGGCAAAGGAAGGAAAAGAAGACTAAACCAAATTGGTCATATGTGCTACACAGCTCTTTAAAAAAAATTAATAGGGAATACTTTGACAACTAAAAGTCCATAAGGAAATTTGGGAATTGTTTCTGGTTATGGATTTCACTTATCCTAGCTATTCTCCATTGTGGATTATGAGTATCCATTTTAGATTTCTGGGAGCTGATCCTATATTCTTCAGGTTTCACCTTCTGAGCCATAGTATTAGTATATTTTAGAATTTACCACAGCTAGAGTGAATATAAGAGGAAGATTCAGTCAGATTTAAAGTGTCTGAGGGATTTTGTACAAATTTTTCATTAAGAATTGTATTTTAACTGTTATTTAGTTTCAGAATTGTTGAAATTAGTTGAAACTTGCAGTGTTTACTGTATTCTTTCTGTATGTAAAATGCAGGGCATGTGAATATATGGAGCAGGCAGGATGAAGATTGGGCATGGATAGCAGTTTTGTAGTTGCCAGGCTGGAATTTGAAATGAGGGCCAAAGTGGAAGTCCAGGTCTATGAACCCACAGCTCACTGGAGGACTTAGGCTTGTTCCCTCAGGTTTCCTTTTAGAGGGTGGGAGGTCATGTCATACACCTTCCTCCTGCTTCAGTCTTGATTGACTCAGGCCTAGGAGAGAGGCCGAACCTAAAGGTAAGGTCAGCAGCTAACCTAGCTCTCGGAGAACTAGGAAAGGCAGAAGCAAAAGAACTCTGAAGCAAAGGGCTGGCAGAGTTTGTGAGACCTTCTGAAAGGAAATTTCTATATATTTGTATCTACTATGTTGTTTTGAAGTAAAGAATATGAATGAATCTCACAAGCAAATGGGAAGATGATTTGAGTATGCTATTATCTGAGTAATTTTCCTGATACTGGTGGCAGTTTTACCCTTGGTACATCTGGAGTCCCCTGCCTGCCACACTGGTGGCTAGAGCTCGCAGAGTCAAGAGCAGAGAACCTTTTCTATGGGAAAGTTCAAGCTTTGATAGTCCTTCAAACTCACAGCAAACTAACCAGGAGGCTACAGCAGAAGGACCTGGATATTCATTATGACTCATTGGCAAATAACAGCCTACAGAAGCTGTGTGTCTTCCCTCCTATTTTATCTGTGCCTCCTTGATGTACTGTGGTTGACCTTGGTTTACAGATCTCTCTGGGGCTGACGGATTAAAGCAGGACAGCTTGGTACCTTATAGAGAAAGATGTACATCCAAGGTTCTTTATTCATCTAAAACTTTTGGGATCAAAAACAGACTCACAAATACAGAGGACAATCTAGGGATGGCCAGATGGGAGGGTGGTAGGAGATTGGGGTGAAGGGTTAAAGAAGTGCAAATTAGTAAGTTGATGGCCACAGGAATGGGGAGCACGACATAAGGAATGCAGTTAGCATTATTGTAATGGCTAGGTAGAGAGCCAGAGGAGAGAAAGAGCAATTAAGGGGGTAGTTTTATAAACTATATAAGTGTCTAACCAATGTACTGTATACTTGAAACTAATAATAACATTAAAGAAAAATTATGTAGCATCAGTCCTTTGGCAAGTTTGAAATGATGCACAACCACTTTGCTTTTACAAACAAGTCCAAGTCCTTTTCCTGGAGATATTGACTGTCAAAAATAAGGGAATGTAATAGTAAGGAGGGAGAAAAATAAAATTATGAGAGAAGGTGAAAAAAGAATAAATAGAATTAGAAGAGATTCAGCAAAATCCAGGAGATAAAAGGGAATCAAAAGACTGCTACTTTATAAGGTCTTTTGAGAAACCAGCCACGTGCCCTGTAATGCGATATGAATAAGGTAGCCAAGATAATTCATATATGGGCTGATTTAGAAAGTTAAAACTCCTTAGTTAACTGCCAGAGAGTTTTCACGAACATCCAAGTCAATGGGTGATGGGGCTTCAGGGCAAAGGGGACTGATGAAGGAACTAAGGTGAGTTCTTCATATAGGAAGATTATATAACCCAACATTTATGGAATAAAATTTGCATTTTCCCCAGTATATACCTTCCTCCTAGTTCTAGTCTGTTGTTAAGATGTAGTCTTCATCAGTTTTCCCAGAAGTACTTGCTGAGCTGAGCATTCATATTATTGGCTGAGAAAGCAGCCCCAAGGAACTCAAGTTACAGGAGAGAGGCAAATGATGTATATCACCCCACAAGTTGCATTCTTGGTGCTCGAGCACTTCCTTTCACTGAGGAGAATGCTTGCATCATGCAGCTCTTATAGAAGCTCTGTTGATTGTCTGGGTGCCATGACTACTTTACTTAAAGCTTATAATCTGCTTTGTTCTTAGTGCTCATGTTAAAGCAAGACAAGCTTTGTCATAGGTGATTAATTTTCTCAAATTTTGTTTTCTAGTTAATGAGAACACATTCTTCAGTTCCTGAAAAAGTTTTGGAGAGAAGTTTAAAATTATAGAAAAGAAATGATTCTTTGACAGAAATTCTAATCCTCAAAGAAAGCTATTTATTTATATTCTCTCTCAAGTAGCTACTAGAGACATCTGCCTTTTTTCAACTTCTCTCAGTATCAGTGAAGAAATTTAATGTAGAATAGATAGTTGGAATATTGTACATGACCTTCCCCTGGTATTTAGAACTGTTTTTCCTAAGGGATATAATGATATATAGAATAAGGAAGAATCTGCTCTTGAGAGCAGGTTTTTATTAAAGAAAAGATCTGTTGTAGATTCCTGGCCAACCTTGAGACAACCCACCTTTATGCATCTTCTTGGCTCAATTTGGTCACATTCCTCTAGCTCCCTCCTCTCCATTTTCAGCAGTTAAACGTTAAAGTGTCTTGGTATGTTATTGGGGTTGCAAGTTCAACTGCTTGATGTATGACTCACTTTTGGTGCCCTTTCTCTTCTTTCCTTTTTTTTTTTTTAACAAAAGAGAGTCATTTGTTATATAACCAGAGTCTAAAAGTCCTCACTTTTTGACTGTTACAGGAGGGTTTTACCCCTTCTGCACTGGGAGAATAACAAATCAAAAGAGTATTTTACCTAAGAAAGCACATTTGATATTAAAATAATTGCTGGGAGGCCAAAGGTCACTGTGTTTGTTGGAACAAAAAGAAGAGAAAAATCTTTTATCTTTGATATGTTAGTGCATTGTCTTCCCAAGTCTACCACACTCTCCCACAGCTAACAAATGGAATACACTCATTTTATGGGTAAGGGATTTCTCATTAATTTATTTTTTTAATGTTTTGTTTTTCCTTATTTATCGATGACTGTTTAAAACTATTTATTAGGGGCTTCTCATGTACCAGATACTATTAGGAAATCAATGAATTCATCACCAAATATATATTGAATACTAGTACAAGGCATTAGCATTGCAGAGGGTAAGGAGAAATGTAACATGTAGAGCTTAAAACCTATTTGGGCAGATGAAACAATAAAAATAATGCATTATCTAATAAGACACCAAGTGTTATCTGAATTCAGATTACTGTGATTTGGGGTCAGATAAGACTTCTTGAAGAAGAAGATGGGGCCTTAAAGAAAGAGAATCAGAAGGGTGAGTGTGGCAGACAATATACATAGATCAGGTATGTTAGGAGAAGTTGGGTAGTTATGGGAGATAAAGTCGATCAGGTGCTTTGGCATATCCCTATGCCTCGGTTTATCTACTATAACATGGAGATGATAATGGTAACTACCACACAAAGTTGTTGTGAAGATTAAATGATATGGGGAAAACACTTAGCCAGAGAATATAACAGAGTAAGCACGCCATAGATGTCAGCAGTTGATATTTTATATTATTAGTAGGATTGTGGGAATGCCTTGAATGCCGGATTGGGCATGTGAGCTGTACAGTGTGAGTAACTGAGGGTCATTGAAAAATTTGAGCAGAGCCATGATATTCTGAAAATAAAACTGTTAAAATAATTTGTCTGTAATGCAAAGGGTGGATTGTAGACTCCTCCTACTAGATTTTACCTGAAACTAAATAGTTAAAAAACCTCCAGTGCCCAGATACGGTGGAATTATTTTAAAAAAACTATTTGATTTTTAACTAGTTTCCCAGAGGTTAGACCTTTATGTTATATTAAAACGTGGCAGGACTGTAAAATGATATGGTAGAGAGAGATGAGTGATATATTAGATTACCAACCTGCTAGTAGGGGTTTTTCAACAGTATGAAGTTCCTGACATTCTTCTATAATCAACTGCAAGTCAGTTTTCTGGTAAGTTGTGGGGTTTTCTTCCCCATTGTTTCTTTCATCTTTGCTTAGAAAAACTCTGACATTCAGTGTGTCTCTTGTTCTCCTCCTGCATTCTCCCTTTCCTTGCTGATCCCCTTTTTTCTGTTCTGTGACATTAGTCAAGTAAGTTATCCTGGCCCCAATTTTACATTGCTCCTGGCCCACCTACTTTGCTTAAAAGCCATTAGAGCATCCTGATTCATGTAATTTAACAGAACATAATTTCTAGGTAACACATAGGTAAATACTCAAGATCTGTTATATAAAATGATAAAAAGCTTTCCTAATTTGAGGATATTGGGTGCTCACACTTTCTTGCCTTACATCTTTAATTCAGCTGAGTGATAAAAGGCCTTTGTTCCTGCTCCAGAAATGGTCATGTGGTAAATGTTCAAACGGTTGTCATCCAGACAGCTCAGGACCCTCAGAATGATCTTTGGCTTCCTCTCTGTTTTCTTCTTCTTGGTGGTCTGAGTGGGCCCCTCATTAGGATTCATGCTTCTCACTGAATAAGGTGGGGAACTTTCAGTTGGGTTTACCATCTAGGCAAAATAATATAAAGAGGAGGAGAAAGAAGAATATGGGCATTACAGAGAAACACCATTCTATTGGGTGAAACTGCTAGAGAATCTATGCTGGAGCATTAATTATTCATTTATTTTGCAAAAGTTAATATTGAGTCCAGGCACTGTTATATGTTATAGGTACTAGATGTATAGCAATGGATGAAACATGGACCTTAGCAGTCTAAAAGAGACAGAGCAAATAAACATAAATAAATAAGATATATTTGAATAGTGATCAGTCCATGAAAAAAATAAAATAGGGTGCTATGATGAGAGTAGGTGGTCCTAGAAGGCCTCTCAGGAGGTAAGATTCAATCAAAGACCTGAAAGAAGTAAGAGAGTGAAGAATGTGGGTAGGTGTAGGAGAGAATTCCAGGCCAAGGGAACAGAAAATGCAAAGGCCTGAAGGGGCTTATTTGGGGGTGTTTGAGGAACAGCAGGTAAGCCAGTGTAGCTAGAACAGCATAATTGGAGATAAAGTCGAAGATGTAATTTCAAGGCCAGATCATGTACATCATCCCAGGCTATGGTAAGGATTTGGGGTCTTATTCTAACCTTGATTTGAATTCTTTAGAGGGTGTGGGCAAGATTCTCGTTGTTTGTCACATGATTCTGATTCCAGTTCTATCATTTATTTGCCTGTGTGAACTTGAGTGAGCTCTTGATCTTAGTTTGCTGTTAGTTAAAATGCAGATAATGATTCTTATTCCCAATTGACATTAAAATAATTAGTTATTGGTTACGAAGGCCTTGAGGCCTTCAGATGAAAATTATGATATCAAGTAATTACCACTGTTCTATATAGTCATTATTTTAACAGCTGTCTTCTTTTTCAAGTGGAAAAAAACAATGTAGACCTGTACTCAAAATAGCAGCAACATCTTGGAAATTTAAAAAAATGTCAGGGAAGCCATGTTTCTGATTTTCATTTTGATTCCATATGAGAGATTTAGGCTACTTTTCTTTGAAAGATACCTTAAAAGCTCCCTGGAAGTTGAAACCTAACATATATCATAGAATATTAGAGTAAGAAGAGGCCTTAGAGATTTTACAGATCTGTTGTTGGGTCAGAGTCTGATTTCTACAGAAATGACTTTTGAAAACTTTCTTACTATACAAACTGTGCTTTTAGCCTATAGGAAATCACTTGAAGAGGGTGGCCCCCCAGCCTAGGAATGCTAGTGTGTTATTTATTCAGTTTTGAAAAAATTATTCATATGTCATGAAAAAATGATCTTACAGATCATTGCGTCAATTCCATCATTTTACAAGCAAGGAAACAGAGAAGCAGAGTCTTGAGGACAATTTCACTGCTGTGAGCAGGAGTGCTGGAAGAAAATTAAGATCATATGACTTTCAGGCATCTGCCTTCTCCCCAGATTCACGAGCTGTCTACCTTAGTGTCACATTTAGACATAATTACCATATTACAGGAAGTGATTTACTGTAATTTAGATCCCTTTCTATCTCTATTGTAATGATGTACTTGGCTAATATTGGAATTGGCAGCTGCCACAAAACTCTTTCCTTGGTGAGGCAGCTGTACATGAAAAAAAATTTCACGGACTATAATTTAACTTTGTGCTACAAATGTTTGCTCTGTATATTCCCTTTCTCTGCCCCTCTCCTTATTGCAGGCTATGGATTCTGCAAGTGGATTCTACAGACTGTACCACTGAATCTGTTGACTTAGAGTTTTTGATTTGATCATAGTTCAGATTCTAATCTGGTTGTAATTTTTTCATATTAATTTTTACCTGAAAAATATTTTAATTTTTTTCATACATAATTGTAATAATTTTTAAGTGATTTTTTTCATTTGAAATAAGCTCAGTATGTAATTTTAGATCTTCTGGTCCCATCATTTAATAACAGATGGAAACCATTGTCATGAAAATAAGCAAAATATATGTATGTGTATAAACACACACACACACACACACACATACACACACATACACATAGACATACACACATACTCACCATTATGATTAACATTTTCTTGTGTATGAATCCAAATTTCTTTAATTATAGCTTCAGTAAACTTAAATGTGGATGAATCAGATATGAGAATATATGTATGATAAACACACACTTTCTGTACCTTTGTATCCTAATGAAGTAACATTTACTTGATTGACATTGAAAGACAAAGTGATCTTTTCTACATGGACTGTTTTTTGTTGATACCACATGGCCACTCCCTGAAATAGAAGCTGTAGCATTTACCAGTCTAACCTGTTAGGGAGTTCTTCACATTGGTGTATCTTTGTCATTCATTGCAAATCAGTGATATTCAAATAAGCCAAAAGTATCTTCGAGCATATTTCTTTTTACTGGTTCTCCTAAAAAGAAATGCCCCTTAACATATTTCTATATTTTACATACTCATGCTATGGAGAAATAAATTGCTGACATTTCGGGTACTTTGCTAGGAGTAAAGTAGTTTTCAAGAGTGATCTTGCCAAATAGTACTCTTTCCACAATTAAAGTTTTTAAAATAGAAATCATACTGGGTAATTGGATGGGTGATTGAAAATGGCAAGGTTAAATCTTAGAGCAAACTTCCCCAAGTAAGACAAGATGCAGTGGAATACGTTTCCTCAGTAATCGCCAAAAGTCTATTTCCTAGTCTCTCTTCCCATTTCCTGAAATGATTTTAGATCCATTATCCTGGAGAATTTTACTTTAACAAATGCTTGGCACAACATGCAGTTTGCTGCTTATTGAAAGAAGCATAGGTTCATCAGAGAGCTATTAATTCCCTTTTCTTACCTCTTTCATCAGGTCCAAGACTCTTTTTAGGGAAGAGTAGAAGGGCAGCATGAATGAATCAGGCTGTCTTCTTCTTTTTCCCCTTTCCTGTGGGTTTTGCTATGAGTTGTAGTAACAGGCTACTCCTTCCTTAACTGTTGTGAATCCCTAGTTTCAAATGAATGGCACAATACCATTGGGCATATTGACTCAAATCTCAGCATTTGGGGCACTCACCAACAACTGCTAGGAAATTAATGACACAGTGTTTCCCTGTGAGAGCATTATTAGCTGGACTTTGAGAAGTGGGGTCACTAGAACCAGCATAGATGACTACAGTAAGATGTTCAGGTAAGATGTAAATATATGATGGGGAGGTGTATGTATGTAATATTTATGTTTATACTTGGATTTGTGAGATGTGATGGAAATTGTAGAAATCTAGTCATAGTTTGCAACAAATGGAAAAGTATGCTATCGTGAAATGGATAGTGATTCAAATATAAAAACAAACATTAAACTGTTAAAACTCTAGATAATTGTTTAACTGAGAGTAAATCACTTGACTTGAAATTCTCCGTCTTAAAAAAATGAAGATAATTATCATTCTTAACAACTTCTCTGAATTATCTGAAGATCATCTAGCTATAATGCCTTTGGTTAGCTTTTCAAGGTTTTTAGTTCAAAGAAGCTGTTCAAATGCAATGTATATGTAACAAAAGTGTCTTTGCTGTTTTTTTTTCTCCCATAGGTATTCAAAAGACGGTATTTTTACCTAACTCAACTTCCTGATGGTTCATATATTCTTAATTCCTATAAAGATGAGAAAAATTCAAAAGAATCTAAAGGTTGCATCTACTTGGATGCCTGCATTGATGTTGTTCAGGTAGGGCTGTAGAGGTAATCTTTCTCTTTCTCAAAGAGGATTATTAATCAGCTCATAAGAACTTCATCTTTCTCTCTTAGTTAATGGCATCTCATCTACCAAAAGTTTCATACTAGACACCTCAGAATCCTCTGTAGTTGCCCTACTCTTGCTCTGTGCCAATATTCAAGTGTTTACCCAGTCTCTTGGAGTCTGGTTCCCAAAGGGCCTCTTAAATCTCTTACCATTTATCCTTTGTCACTGCCTTTCCTCTGATTCTGCCTTTTCTTCTCTCTTGTCTAGAGTCTTACCTTCCTGCCTTATGATTTGTTGTCCTGCTCCAGTCCTAAGACATAGATGGGGTCCTTCACTTGTCTGCTCAAAACCTTTTTGCTCTTGATTTATTGTCTCACAGATTGAGATCTAAAGCTCCCATCATGGCATTGTAGGCCCACAGTGATTGGGCCATACCCTGCTTTCTAACCTCATCCCATCTGTGTCCCCTTATACATACTATGCTCTAGTCATACCAGGCTAAGCCCTCCACAGAGTTTCACAGTCTTTCTTACATTTGTTTACTTGACCCTTTCTTTCCCCTTCTGTTCTTGTTTGATCCTTATCTTTTAAGACTCAGCTCAAATGGCGCTTTTCCCATGAAGTTTTCTCTTTTCTTCCTCATCCTTATGCCCATTAAATGAAATAAAGCTTCACCTCCCCTGTGTGACCATTTTGCTTTTTCCTCTATCATACTCTAATTTGTGAATCATACTCTAATCTGCAGGTAATTCTGCACATTCATTTTTGGATTATAGGGACCATGTCTTATTCATGTCTGTGTCCTCTATAATTAGCAGTGTTGTGAACACAGTAATGACTTAATGAATGCTTGCTAATTTGAATTACCGAGGAGACACAGACAAACACGGGGTGGGAAACAGGAAAGAGAGATAATCGAAATAGGAAGTCAATTAACCAAAAAATAGGAGCCATTACTATCGAGCAAGAGTGGCATGGTTGACTAGAAGGAGCACTGGATTGATCAGGAGGCACGAGATATGGGTTCAACACCCTGAACCTACCTGAATCTTAATTTTTAAACTGTAAGGTGGGATTAATAATGTCTATTTACTTGATCAAACAGGATAATCATGTGGATCAAATGAAAACACACTTGTAAGAATATGAAAGTCTATATGACTATAAGGTGTCGTCTTTTCTTTTTTATCTGACTGGAAGAAAGAGGACACACAATTCCCAGATTTTCTCGATTAGCCCTAGTCTGGATTGACCTTTCTTTAGATTGTTCTCTGGTTCTGCTTTCATGTATTTATGAACCCCACTGCCAGATATTTTCAAGTACATAAATCTTTATGACTGCTACAGCAGTTTGCAATTTTTTAAGATACTTTGAAAATGAGGATGACATTTCTTGGTTCCTTCTTGAAAATTGACTATACAATGAAAATTATTCATGAGCCTTTCTTAATATCAATGCTGAGGTATTTGAGAGAGGGAATATGTCATTTCTTTGGTAATAACAGAAGGTGGTAATATAAAAGAATATGTCATTATGTTTTAGGAAAGGAGGAGGCTCTTATTTGCCTTGTGTGCTAGTATTCAGCCTAGGCCATTTCCATATTTTTTACTGCGAGCCACAATTTAATATGAACCAACTACAGTCTTTTATGCTCCTATAATGCGTATTATGTGTGGTAAACTAAATTAGGTATTGATATTGCATTTTATGGATTGATATAAAGCAAGTACCAGATTTATTTCAGGTGACATTTAAGCTTGTTTTTAAGGGCTGATTTTGAGAATCTATAAATATGCCAGGAAAACATTAAGCAGAGTAGAAATTGTAAAATGTTTGCTTACTTTTGTGGTGGTAGTTTGATTATGTAAATGTGAAGGCTGTCAAAAGGTATTAAATGATAATACTCACCCAACATGTAGTATTTTTTGCCAACTTTGTACATATACCACTGTTCTCAGAGATATGTTTGACATGGTCATTCGTCGGCTTGGGATTTCTGTTTCTTGTTGAAAGAAGCAATTCTTTCATAAAAGTATTGACGCACATATGTGCTATGCTGAGGTAAAAATAAATAAACTGATGAAGTCTAATATTAAAAAGGCAACTAAACTAACTGAATATATGTTTTTTTTCTTTTTTCCTCTAGTGCCCCAAAATGCGTCGTCATGCTTTTGAACTCAAGATGTTAGATAAGTACAGCCATTATCTGGCTGCTGAAACTGAGCAGGAGATGGAGGAATGGTTGATAACTTTGAAAAAAATTATTCAGATCAATACCGACAGTTTAGTGCAAGAGAAAAAGGAGACAGTAGAAACAGCACAAGGTCAGATTTTTTAAATGATTTGTTATTGAGATAAAACCCTTGTTTTTAATCCATGGGAATGTCTGTTGTGCAGGGTGAATATAGAACTCTTAATCTTAAAAGTTGACCTTAATTCTTCATTAGCAGTGACTGTGGAGGTGGACAGATTTATTTTATTTATTTAATTTTTTTGAGATGCTGCTGTATGGGCTCTGACACATGGAATATAACCAGACTAAAACTGATAGGGAACTCATGGAACATTTTCAAAAGTCCATTAAAATTTTCTCTTTGCTTTCATAATCATAATTCTTCGCAATGAATCTAGTAGGAAAGGATAGGGAGGGAGAGATAGGATATTCCTCTTAGGTGATTAGTAATGGTCTGTATGATTTAGAACATTTGCTTTTTAATGAATTTGCAGATGATGAAAGTAGCAGCCAAGGAAAAGCCGAGAACATCATGGCCAGTTTGGAAAGGAGCATGCATCCGGAACTGATGAAGGTACATCTTTTTATGGGAGCTTGTCTTCAACTTACAGGATTACATATTAAAGTTTTAATGGTGGATTCATTCCATTTGGCAATATCATTGCTAAATTAACAACCACAGCAAATTAGTGAAACAGGAAGAGATTTTAAAAGAAAAGTTATACTCCTAAATTTGGACTTGTAATTGCCAACTAACAGTTTGGAAAATCTTTTTTTTTTCTAGATGCCAGGAAATACTTCTAGATTGTTGTGACTTTATTAATACTATCTGTTACTTCTTATTCAGTTTAATTAGAGTCATCCCTCAGGATCATCAGGGTATTGGTTCTATATAACATGGCATAGTATTTTCACATGACCTACACACAACCACTTGTATACATTAAATCATCTCTAGATTACTTATAGTATGTAATACAATGTAAAAATGCTATGTAAATACTTGTTATACTGCATTGTCTAGGAGATAATGACCAGGAAAAAGTCTTTACATGTTCAGTATGGATATGACCATTGTAGGACTAATTACATAGTCTACATCAGCAGCAGTGTAACATTAAAAATATATATTTTTGGAGATTGGATTAAACATAGTGGTGTGAGAGACATTCCCAGATCTCTCCCCTTGAAACAACAATAAGCTGAACATCTAAAACTCAACAAAAAACATGCAAACTACACACCAGCATTTCTGAATATGGGATCTTCAATAAGAACTACCACATAACCCTGGGTGTCAGGTGGTGGATTGGGAGAAACAAAGAAGCTGCCTCTCATAGCCAGAGCTCCCTGTAGGAGGAGGGGAAGGGGAGAAAGAGCAGTGAGTTCCCGGAATAGCCCTGCCTGAGAGTGCTGTGAGCTCCATGTGGCCAGCGGCAGTGCCCAATCACCAGGACAGAAGGCAGAGAAACAGGGACAGCAGAAGAGCGGGGACGGCAGAGAAACAATGGTTGATTTTTACCAGCCGCGGTTGCAAAACTGAGGCTGAGCCGCAGCCTCCAACCCCCAACACAGAGGGTCCCTCCCCTCATATCCTCTGATAATGGAATGCCGCGGAGCTCCAGGGGAATCTGAGCAAACACTAACACTGACAGGAACTGAGACTGAGGGTAGAAAGTATGATTAAATATCTATAAGGGAAAAATGACATTATTAACACTTTATATAAAGCAGAGATCCAAGAGGCTTAGACAATACCTACTGGAAACCAAAAGAAAAAACACCTTATTTGCAACAGACTAGGGACCGTTATATAATAAATCCTTCTGGGAAAAGAAAAAGCAGAATACATATCCATTAATACCCAGGTAGAGAAATAGTCTGTTAAACACCATGAATAACCAAGTTGACAAGCCAGCTCAAAAAGAAAGAGCAAAATCTCCAGAAAATAAGCTTACAGACAGGGAAATATGCAACTTAAATGACAAGACATTCAGGATGGTACTTCTGAAAATACTCAGTGAGATGTGAAACAAATCATATCAAGAATTTCAGGAATTGAAAAAAACAACTAGATAAGCAGAATGAGTTATTTAGGAAGGAAATTGAAACCCTCAAAAAGAACAGAGTAGATTTTATGGAGATAAAGAACATACTGCAAGAATTGAAAATGAAATAGCAAGCTTAGGAAATAGAGTCGACCAAATGGAGAAAAAGATCAGTGATATCGAAGACAGAAATCTAAAAATCAGACGAAAGAAGAGAGAAACCGAAGAATGAAAAACAATGAAAGAGAGATACAAGAACTAGCTGATACCATTAGGAGAGGAAACATCAGAATAATGGACATTATTGAAGTTGAGGAAAAGGAGCAGGGACTAGAAAGCGTTTTCAGACAAATAGTTGAGGAGAATGTCCCAAATCTAAGAAATGAACTGGAGCTTGAAATTCAAGAAATCAGCAGAACACCCAATTATCTCAACCCAAAAAGGCCTTCACTAAGATACATTATATTAAAATTATGAAAAATCAACGACAAAGAATTTTCAGGGCAGCCAGGGAAAAAAAGATAGTAATCTATAAAAAAAAATCTATTAGATTATTGTCGGACTTCTCAGCACAAACCTTACAAGCAAAACAGGAATGGAATCAAATATTCAAATTATTAAATGAAAAGAACTACCAGCCTAGAATAATGTATCCAACTAAGCTCTCCTTTAAATATGAAGGAGAAATTAAAGACCTTTCCGGACATACAAATGGAGAGAATTGTCCATTAGAAGGCCTGCACTACAGGAAATACTGAAAGGGGTCAGCTCACCTAAAACAAAATGACAAAAGAAATGCATAATTATGCCTAAGGTAACTATCAGGCAGAGAGAAGCAGAGGAGTACAACCCTTACTAAGAACAGAGGATTATAAGCTTAAGAGATTTGCTATAGCAATATAGTAATGAATGTTCAGCATACATAGAGATAAAATGAGACAGCAATGACCGAAAAGGGGAAGATTCAAAGATCAAAATTCACAAAGGGGAATGGAGATAAAAAGGCACATGCAGGGACAACTGTATATATACAACTATCCTTTTCATTTTTATAATGGTAACCACAGGCCAAAGATTTAGAACTGAAGTATAAAACATAAAACAGGAAGGACCAGAGGGAACCCCACAAAAGCCAACCAAAATAAAGAAAACAGAAGCACAAGGACAAGGAAGGGATGGAAACACTGAGCAACCAGAAAGCAAAACATAAAATGGCTATAAGAAGACCTCATATTTCAATAATCACCCTAAATATAAATGGACTGAACTTACCAAAAAAAAGGCACACAGTTGCAGATTGAATCAATAAACAAAACCTAACCATGTGCTGCCTCCAGGAGACACATCTCAGTTTCAAAGACAAATATAGACTCAAAATGAAAGGGTGAAAAATGATGTTTCAAGCAAATG
Source organism: Macroglossus sobrinus (assembly GCA_004027375.1). Taxonomy (NCBI): domain Eukaryota; kingdom Metazoa; phylum Chordata; class Mammalia; order Chiroptera; family Pteropodidae; genus Macroglossus; species Macroglossus sobrinus. The sequence goes on along the minus strand of PVKZ01001804.1, from coordinate 210,347 downwards.
GCATTCAGAGAAAAGAGAGTAGCAGTACTAGTACCGGACGAAATAGTCTTCAAAATCAAGGTAAAGATACCGAGGGACACTTCATAATGACAAAGGGAATCATGCACCAAGAAGACATAACACTTATTAATGTCTATGCTCCCAATCAGGGAGCCCCAAAATAGGTTAAAGCAATTACTAACAGAACTAAAGGGAGAAACAGACCAAAATACTATCATAGTAAGGGACCTAATACTTCACTGTCAGATATGGACAGATCATCCAAACAGAAAATCGATAATGAAATAACATCCTTAAATGATACATTAGACCAACTGTACTTAATTGAAATTTACAGAGACTTCCATCCGAAAATAGCTGCTTATACATTCTTCTGTAGTGCACATGGAACATTCTCAAGGATGGACCACATACTGGGACACAGAGGTAGCCTCAACAAATATAAGAGGGTTGAAATCACACCAACCATATTCTCTGATCATAATGCCATGAAACTAGAGATCTACTGGAAAAAGAAAGCAGAAAGAACCTCAAATACATGGAGATTAAACAACATGCTACTGAAGAATTTGATCACAGAAGAAATAAAAAGGGAAATTGAGAGATACATAGAAATGAATGATAATGATAGTATAACATATCAAAACTTTTGGGACATAGCAAAAGCACTCATGAGAGGAAAGTTCATATCATTACAGGCCTATCTCCAAAAACAAGAATGAGCCCAAATAAACAATCTAATGCTTCATCTTAAAAATCTAGAAAAGGAAGAACAGATGAAGCCTAAAGTCAGCAAAAGGAAAGAAATAATCAAAATTAGAGCAGAAATAAATGAAATTAAAAAGAATAAAACAATAGAAAAAATAAATGCAACAAAGAGCTGTTTAATAAAATTGATAAACTCCTGGCAACAACATAGATGGACCTTGAAATAATCAAACTAAGTGAGATAAGCTATACAGAAAAGGTTAAAAATCACATAATATCACATCTGTGGGATATAAACCTAAAAGCAACAAAGAAACAGGACAAACACACTCATGGACATGGACAATGGGCTAGTGGTTACCAGAAGGGGTCAAGGGGAGGGAGAAAATAAAAAAAAATAAAATGTTAAAAAATTATCTATAGTATGAAAAAAAAACTAGCATAAAAATGAAACATTTTATATATTTTAAAATATATATATATAATATATATAATGTATTATATATTTTAAAAGTAAAAATATTTTTGTGTGTTTTTTAAAATTAAGTTTATTGGGGTAACATTGGTTAATACAATTATATAATTTTCAGTTGTACTTTATAATTTGACATCTTTATATTCTATTGTGTGTTTACCACCCAAAGTCCATTTTTCTTCAACTACCATGTATTTGATCCCCTTTACCCACTTCACCCTCTCCCTATCTCCCCTATATTTGACACCCTCTACCCCGTCTACCTCTTGCCACCTCTCCAATGGCCCTACCTTCTGGTAACCACTAGTTTATAGTCCATGTCCATGAGTCACTACTGGTTTTTTCTGTTCCATTTTTGCTTTTAGGTTTATATCCCACATATAAGTGATATGTGATTTTCAACTTTTACTGTCTGGCTTATTTTGTTTAGTATGATTATCTCAAGGTCCATCCATGTTGTTGCAAATGGCAATATTTTATCTTTTCTTATGGCTGAGTAATATTCCATTGTGTATATGTACCACCACTTCTTTATCCAGTCATCTATCACAGGGCATGTCGGCTGCTTTCATGTCCTGGCCACTGTGAATAATGTTGCTATGAACATCAGTGTGCAAATTTTTTTTTGCATATGGGTTTTCAAGTCTTTGAAGTAAATATCCAGTAGAAATATTGCTGGGTCATATGGTAGATCAATTCTTAGTTTTTTGAGGAACCTCCATACTGTTTGCCATAGTGGCTGTACCAATTTGCAGTTCCATCAGCACTGTAGGAGGGTTCCTTTTTCTTCTCATCTTCTACAATATTTGTTATTTCAAATTCTGTTGATCATAGCTGTTCTAAGAGGTGTGAGATGGTATCTCATTGTGCTTTTGATTTATATCCCAATAATAATATCCCAATAGCAAGTGATGGTGAGCATCTTTTCATATGTTTGTTGGCCATTTCTTTGACTTCTAGGGAGAAGTGTCTGTTCATGTCCTCTGCCCATTTTTTTGATTGGATCATTTGTTATTTTGTTGTTATTGAGAAGTATGAGTTATTTATATATTTAGGCTATTAAGCCCTTATCGGAGGTGTTGCTTGCAAATATATTTTCCCATTCAGATGATTGTCTCTTCACTTTGTTGACGATTTCTTTTGCTGAGCAGAAGTTTTTTAGTTTGGTGTAGTCCCATTTATTCATTTTGGCTTTTACTTCCCTTGCCTTTGAGGTCAAATCCATAAAATCCTCTTTAAGTCCAAAGTTCTTAAGTTTAGTTTCTGTTTTCTTCTATGCATTTTATTGTTTCAGGTGTTATATTCAGGTCCTTAACCCACTTTGAATTAATTTTGGTGTGTGGTGATAGACAACAGTCTAATTTCATTCTTTTGCAGGTGACTTTCCAGTTTTCCCAGAGACATTTTTTGAAGAGGCTTTCCTTTCTCCACTGTGTTTTTGGCTTCTTTGTTGAAAATTATTTGCCCATATAAATATGGACTCTTGATTCTGTTCCACTGGTCCATGTGTCTGTTTTGCTGCTGATACCATGCCATTTTGATTACTGTCGCTTTGTGGTATAATTTGAAGTAGGGCAGAGTGATGCCTCCAGCCTTGTTCTTTTTTCTCAGGATGGCTTTGGCAATTCAGGGTCTTTGGTACTTCCTTTCAAATCTGATGATTTTTTGTTCTATTTCTTTAAAAATCGCTGGTGAGATTTTGATGGAGATTGTAATATATATATATACATATATATATATACATATATATATATGTATATATATACATATATATATATAAAACGCTTTAAGTCATATGGTGATTTTTTAACTGTTTTTTTTTCAATCTAAGAACATGGAATATCTTTCTATTTCTTTGTATCCTCTTCGATTTCTTTTAAAAGGTTCTCATAGTTTTTATAATATAGGTCCTTTACATGTTTTGTTAAATTTATTCCCAGATATTTTATTGTTTTTGTTGCAATTGCAGAAGGAATTATTTTTTTCACTTTTTTTTCTGACACTTAGAAACACTATGGGTTTTCAAATGTTGATTTTGTATCCAGGTATTTTATTGTATTTACTTTAATTTTCTAGTGGTGTTCTTGTAGAGTCTTTTGGGTTTTCTATTTGGTTTTTCTATTTGGTCTGTTTCTCCCTTTAGTTCTGTTAGTAATTGCTTTACATATTTTGGATCTCCCTGATTTGGAGCATAGATACTAATAAGTGTCCCTTAGTATCTTTTTTTACTTTTTTTTAAATTTTGAAGTCTATTTTGTCTTATATTAGTACTGCTACTCCCGCTTTCCTCTGAATACCATTTGCTTGAAATATCATTTTCTACTCTTTCACTTTGAGTCTATATATTTTTTTTGGAGCTGAGATGTGTCTCCTGGAGGCAGCATATGGTTGTATTTTCTTTTATTCATTCTGTAACCCTGTGCCTTTTTATTGTTGAGTTCAGTCCATTTACATTTAGGGTAATTATTGAAATATGAGTTCTTCTTACAGCCATTTTATGTTTTGCTTTCTGGCAATTTGGTGTTTCCATTGCTTCCTTGACCTTGGATTTCTGTTTTCTTTATTTTGATTGGCTTTTGTGGGATTTGCCTCTGGTTCCTTTTGTTTTATGTTATATACTTCAGTTTGGAATCTTCTGTGTGTGGTTACCATTATGAATATGGAAAAGATAGTTATATATAAACAGTCGTCAATTTTCTTCTATGCGTGTCTTATCTCCATTCCCCTTTGCGAGTTTGGATCTTTGAATCCTCCCCTTTTTACTTGTTGTTATCTCAGTTAGTTCTTATGTATGCTGATCTTTCATTACTATCTTTTATAACAATTCTCTCCTTATTATTTAAACTTATAATGCCCTATTCTTAGTAAGAATTGCACTCCTTTGCTTCTATTTGCCTGATATTCACTTTACTCCTGGTTAAGTGGTTTTTTTTTTTTGTCATTTTGTTTTAGATGAACTGACCCCTTTCATTATTTCCTATAGCACAGGCCTTGTAGTAGAGAATTCCCTCCTATTTTGTATGTCTGGAAAGGTCTTTATTTCACCTTCATATCTGAAGGAGAGTTTAGCTGGATACATTATTCTAGGCTAGTAGTTTGTTTCACTTAATTTAAATATTTGATTCCATTCCTTTCTGGCTTGTAAGGTCTATGCTGAAAAGTCCAGGGATAATCTATTGGGTTTTATTTTGTAAGTTACCATTTTCTTCTCTCTGGCTGCCCTGAGAATTCTGTCTTTGTTGTTGATTTTTCTTAATTTTAATATGATGTGTCTTGGTGAAGGCCTTTTTGTTGAGATAATTGGGTGTTCTGTTGACTTCTTGAATTTCAAGCTCCAGCTCATTACTTAGATTTGGGAAATTCTCATCAGCTATTTGTCTGAAAATGCTTTCTAGTCCCTGCTCCTTTTCCTCGCCTTCAATAACACCCATTATTCTGATGTTTCTTCTACTGATGGTATTAGCTACTTCTTGTATTTCTCTTTTATTATTTTGTATTTTTAGCTTTCTGTCTTCTTCCTTGTGATTTATTTCTAAATTTCTGTCTTTGATATCACTGATCTTTTTCTCCATTTGGTTGACCCTATTTCCCAAGCTTGCTATTTCATTTTTCGACTCTTGCAGTGTGTTCTTCATGTCCAGTAGTTCTATTTGGTTCTTTTAGAGGGTTTTAGTCTCCTTGCCCTGCTCATCTAGTTGTTTTTTCAATTCCTGAAATTGTTGATATGACTCATTTTGGAACTCACTGAGTTTCTTCAGAAGTAGCATCCTGGATTCTCTTTCTTTTGAATTGCATATTTCTCAGTCTGTAAATTTATTTTCTGGAGATTTTTCTCCTTCTTTTTGAGATGCCTTGTCACCTTGGTTGTTCATGGTGTTTAATGAACTTTTTCTCCACCTGGGCATTAAGGGAAATGTATTTTGCTTTTTTTCAGAAAGAAGATTTATTATATAAAAATCTCTCTTTAGCCTACTACAAAGAAGGCTCTTTGTTTTTGGTTTACATTAGGTGGTGTCTAAGCCTCTTGGATCCATGATTTATATAAAGTTTTATAAATCCTTTTTGTTTTCTAATATTTATTTAATCATGCTCACTACCCTCAGTTTCATTTCCTCTCAGTGCTTGCAACAGTTTTGGTAGAGTTTGCTCAGATTCCCCTGGGGCTGTGCAGTGTTTGGTCTCAGAGAGTATTGAGGGAGGGGCCTTCTGGGTTGGTGGTTTGGGGCTGCTGCTGAGCCTCAATTTGTAACCACAACTCATAAAAATCAATTTGTTTTTCTTCCGTCCTGCTTCTCTGCTTTCTACCCTTATGCCTGGGTCCTGCCGCTTGCCTCAGGAAGCTCACAACCCTCCCAGGCAGAGCTGTTCAAAATACCTGCTGCTCCTTCTCCTCTCCTCCTCCTCCTACAAGTAGCTCTGGCAGCTATGACAGGCAGCTTCTTAATTTCTCCCAGTCTACCAACCAACACGCGAGGTTTTGATCTGTGGTAGCTCTTCTGTGCAGATCCCATGCTCAGATGTGCTGATGTGCAATTTGGGTGTTTTGTGTTGATATTTAGATGTTCAGCTTTTGTTGTTTCAAGGAGAGAGATCTGGGGACGTTTTTCACTCCGCTGTGTTTTCAAAGATCTTTGTAAAAAAAATAGTTTTGATCTGTGGTTGGTTGAATCCATGAATATGGAATCTGCAGATATGGAGGGCCTTGTTTACTATATGTTATTCATAAAATAAATGTTTCTTTCAAGTGGCTATTGATGCAGGTTGAACAAAATGTTTAATCTAATGATTTGTATATATTGATTTCCTATGCAAATCACATTCTCTATAAATACATGTGTGTATGAATAATTTCATTAGATAAATATTTTGGTGAATAGATATTATTTGTGTTAATTACTCTGCTCTTTGGAGTTTGAAGTAAGCTAATTTTGAAAGTATAGAGGTGATTATCACACATAGTGGGTTACATATTTTACTTTATGGACTCTATGCTATAATTAGAATGTTTAGGAACTCATTAATTTATTTAAATACTTGTCAAACCTATTTATTTTTACTTTATTTCTCTCCCTGGACTATAAAATTACACAAGTTTAAAAGTTATTTTTTATATTTTAAAATTATCCTTCTCTTAAGCTTCAAAGCTATTCTCCAAAATTAGGAACATACTGATGATCCCCTGATCTAGGCTTTCTGTGATTTTATAGATTTTAATGTATCCCCTCTGACTCTTTGTTATTCCAGACTGTCAAGCCCATTATATTTGTCCTAAAGTGGCAGAATTAGAATTGTATATAATATTCCATGGCTAACACTATAGATATATAAAAGATAGTGTTTTTCTTTTGTTTATTTCTCCTTTGTATCTAAAATCTCTTGGATTCCTTTTTTGTACTATGGGTTGAACAATATTCTTAATGTTATGAAAGGAGCCTAGAGAGTCTAAGAACCTAAGCTATAACTTATCATGGGCCATAGTGGCAATTACTCTACATCAAGAAAGCATTCTTTACCCATTTTAAGTACATGGAAATGGAGAAGGGTATATTTTTGAATATGTGTCATATTGCTAGTTTCACATAAACTATGTATTTAAATAGTATTTAATACTGTTTTAAAGGAAGTAATGTTTGGTGTATATGTGCCTGTATACAAATGTATATTATTATTATTATTATTATTTTTTTTAGTATGGAAGAGAAACTGAACAGCTGAACAAACTCAGTAGAGGAGATGGAAGACAAAACCTCTTTTCTTTTGATTCGGAAGTTCAGGTATTAATGATATATTTCTTTTCTAGAATTGTTGCTTATTCGTGAAAAACAGTATCTTTGAAGTGCTTAAATCACTGATTTTTGCACCACTGGGCAGTACTGATTGCTTTATATTTGTCTACTTCACTTTGAACAGGTAGCTTAACAACTAACTTCACTCGAAAACTGTCACATATGTAAATAGTTTAGGACTGAATACATATGGTTTTCTTTCCCAGTTCTATGTATTCTTTACACTTTATTTCATGCCTCAAAATGGATAAATTCAAGAATCTTTAAAGATGGTGTCAGTACTCTTTTCACCTATTAAATGCAATTATAGTTTAATAGGAGTGAGTATCTGAAGTATAAAAGAACACCAGGTCATATGAGACAGGTGATTTATTTTCCAGTTTTGTGTAGGCCTGTAGAACTGGGATAATTTTTCATGTCTGGCTTACTCACTTTTAGAGGAAAGTAATGCAAGTTTATGTATATGTACATGTATATTTGAACTTTTTTATGAGAAGCACTGTACAAAGTAATAGTCAATTAATATTTAATTCATGGTATTTTCTAATTAAATTGCTGATTTGTTTAAATGAAAAAGTCTACAGTATTTTTAATTATTAAAATTATTTTTACTAACAGAAAAAATTTCATGAGAAAGGAAATTATTTGAGCAAAGATGAACTTTTTATTTTTCTACATGAGATTTCTAATTAAAATCTTTGGGATTTTTTTTAAAATAGAAAAGTATACATTTTATAAGCATTACAGTTTTCTCAGTGAAAGTATATCATGAAAATATAAAGTAATTTGGGCAAGACTGATTTTGTGTCTTTTTGCCACATAGTTTCCTAATTACAATTTTTTTTAAGTGTGAAGTGGTAAAACTATATAGTCTGTAAATAATGCAGAAAACTTTCCTTAATAAAAATATCACATGAGAAAATAAAGTTAATTTGGGGAAAATTTGTCTTAATTGTTTCATCTCCCCCCCATCATTATTACATTGTGTGTGTAAGTTATGATTTAAAAAAAAAAGTATAACAGGCTTTCAGAATGTTAGTTCTAAGATACTTATTCAGAAATTTCCTCATTTCATGCATGTCTGAGCCTTTGTTTCCCTCCCTCCTCCAACGGGTTTGCTGCCCCATGATTGGGCTTTAATTGGATATGTCAGCCCCTTTCATTGTATACAAAGAAGCCAATTGACTGTGGTTGGAACTTAATCCAGTATCTTTAAAATATTTGTGTTGTGGTATTTTTGTGGTCATAGAACTGAACTAATTTTATGTTTGAATTGTTTATCAGTGATCTACAAGTTAGAAAAACATTCATAGTTGCAATGAAACATTAAGGACAAAAAAATTGAACTTAATGTTGATTATAGAAAGCAGTCTTTCCACAGAAATCCATATTGTGTGTGCTGAGTACCTTTTCTAGGTGAATTGCCATCCTATAATATCAGCCTTCTCTTTAGTCCGTAGTTCGGTATTCAAAGATATGCTTTCTATCACTGAACTTAGAGAATAAAGAAACACTGACTGACTGAAGGGGGTGGCTCTAACTTTGAACTGCTAGGGAAGGCCATATGTCCCAACATTTGTACTTAGAGGCCTCAGAAGGGAAAAGATTTTGGAGCTGGGGTGGTTTAGTCCAGTTTCTCTTCACATTCCACTGTCTGAGTAAGATAGAAAGGAAAGCCGATAAACGGGCAGAAATTAGAATTCATCTCCATGGCAATGATTCGCTTCTGGCTTCACAGATACATAAGTCTTAAAGGGGAAGCTGTCTAGTCCTACACATTTGTATTTCTTTTGTAGATGAATAGATTTGGGGGAGGATTGTGCTTTCAGGTATGAATATCATATTTTAGGCCCTTTTAAGGAGGATTTTGTTAGTGATGCAGTTTAGGTCAGAATGGCTATAATTACCAAGACACTTTAGGCACAGTACCTGTTTTGGCTTAAGTTGCTTAGGCAGTTGAGAAAAGTTCTTCTGTTTCTTGGCTTGGGTTTTCCATGTTAGCAGTATTTTCTGCTCATATTCACCCAATCATTTCCTACCTGCCATGTCCCTAGGCTTAATGAAAGTATAGTAAGTTGTCCCACAATCTATACTATCCCTCCCATCTATGAACAGAATGTGAGTCTGTTCAGACATTTAGAATTAACAGACAAACTTATGTTGCCTGAGCTATGTGAGTTGAGGAGTCTATCAGTTTCTTTGGGGAAGACAGATTCCTTCTCTGTTAGGAATTCTGACTCCCAATATATATTTTTAAAGTTTTAAAGTCTTTTATAATACTAAGATCTATAGATATATATCCATGGTGGCCAGGGTACATCCCCCAGCTCTGTTAGAAGCTGAGTTCAGTGTTTCCTAAGCAGACACCTCTCCTCTCCTTCTGTTCATCATTTAAATATAGATGGCTACCAGTGTTCCAGTCTTGTCCTCCTTCTCAACCTAGTTGCCACTGACTCCCAAATCCAGATCTCCAACCCAGACCTCTCCTATTTTTCCAACCACTTACTAAAATCACATCACCTCAAGCTCAACACATCCCAAATAACTCATGATCTGTATTCATTCTCCATATATGCTGTTCATCTTTATGTCAAAATTAAGTTTATAATATCACAATCTACTGAATCCTCCTAGCTAGAGACCATTGTATAATTTTTGATGCTTCCCATATCCATTTATATCTATTTTGCCTTCTGCATAGGTCATAAGAGAAACAAAACTCCTATCATCCAGGAACACATATTTTGTGGGAAGACAAACAGTAAGCAACTAAATAAATATTAAAAAGTAATGTTAGAAAACTAGATCAAGGAAAGGGAGTATAGACTCTCAGAGAGTGTACAGCCTTTTTTTTTTTTTTTTTTTTTTTTTAGAGAGAGAGAGAGAGTTAAGGAAGGTCTCTGGAAATGCCAGTTGAATGAAATTGGGGAATAAGCCATGTATCTATGTGGGAAAAAAGGGTTCCTAACAGAACAGCAGTACAAAGGCACTGAGATGAGGGTGTTCTTGATCTAATGGAGAAATAACTGAGGATAACAGTGTGGCCGGAATAGAGGGTAGGGGAAATACAAGAATGGTAGGAGATGAGATCAGAGGAGTGAGAAGAGGTAGGAATTCATGTCATATGGGGCTTTGTAGGTAATGGTACACACTTGTCCATTGCCTTAGATCAGAGTCTCATCATCTCCCTCCAGAATTGCTTTATCTGTGTTTTTACATTAGTCTAAAAGTTCTACAAAGGCTTGTTGAATGAAAAAATAAGAAGGGTTCAGATGAAGAATGGACAGAGAACTGTTGAATTCTGCATTTTTTCTTATAGGCTTATATTAATATGAGTCATGTTTTCTTTAGGAAATGATTCATGTTATATGCTTTTTAGAGGTTGGACTTCTCAGGAATTGAACCTGATATAAAGCCATTTGAAGAAAAGTGCAATAAACGTTTCCTGGTAAATTGCCATGATTTAACTTTTAATATCTTGGGTCAAGTTGGAGACAATGCAAAAGGACCACCTACAAATGTATGTATGACTTTTCCTCTACCTCCTTTAAACCCATGCATTAGAAAAACTCCTTTTTTATCACTGAGGACTAATTTACTGGATGAAAATTCCATTGCTACATGTTTTGATAAATTTGACATGGAAGAATTTCATACATGTCTTTCTTTTGCTGAAATATGTCTTCATCTTGAAGAGAATCATGAAAGTCTTACCTATTCAAATAGAGATAGAGTAGGCTCTCAAGAAGGATATGTCCCCAGAACCTGGAAAAATCCTCAATCTTGTGAACTCTACTAGAAAATGTGACTTCTTGAAATTGGCTTATAGCCATGAGTAATAAACATCAGAGCCATGCAGGGGTACAGATGCTGTGTAGTTAGCTAGCCTTGCTCACTGTTCTCAGAGTAAATTCATTTTGTTCTGCACAGGAATTTCTAATTATTAGCTATCCCAGATCATTTGAGTTGCTCAGAAATACTTGAAACTATAAATATGATTTTGCCAGAGAGACTGCATTTTGTGTTCATCTTGGATTTTTGGTTCTAGTTTTGTCTTTGGAAAATATCTACAATGATTTATTCTCTTACAAAGTAGCTGAAATGCACTAGCAGACTTTCTGTATGTAAAGAGTTAATCTTTATGCCATCTGGCATGAAATTTCTCTTTGTGACCAGCTTTCAAATGCCATCTGTAGAGAGGAATCATGTCTTCAAAACTGCTGATGGCGCAACAAAGCTTTTGTCAAGTAATTTGATGTTGAATGATATTAGTTCTTATGAAATATATAATCTAGTAAGCTGTAACATAACAAAAAGGAAAATGTATTTCTACTATATAATATTGCCATTATTTTCAGGTAATTTTAATAAACCTATAGAGAATTAAATTTTATTCATAGAACAATTGGTGTTCTTTCAATTTGACTTCTGATTTCTAGTTATTTTTAAAAATGTATAACTTGCGACAAAAGCGAAAATTTGATAGCCTGTTATTTAGAGTGTTCTTTCTTATATGCAAATGAACTATAACACAATTTTTGGTTAAATGTTGAACTCAGGAAATGTAATTCTGGAAACTTGAGGAATAAAACAATTATTTTGTAATCTGTGTCCCTCATCTCACTTCACTTAAAAGAATTTTAGTTTAAAAATGGAATTGTCAAAAAAATTGGAATTGTCTTCATTCCCAGGTTGAACCTTTTTTTATCAATCTTGCCTTATTTGATGTCAAGAACAATTGTAAGATTTCAGCTGACTTCCATATAGACCTGAATCCTCCATCTGTCCGTGAAATGCTTTGGGGCACTTCAACCCAACTGTCCGGTGATGGAAATGCAAAATGCTCTTCACCCGAGTCTTTCATTAACGGAATTGCCGAATCTCAATTACGCTACATAAAACAGGTAAAGAATGATCTTTTAGTTTTGGTAGCACCTTCAGAATAAAAAAAAAACAGACACTCTTGGGTTATATCATCATTTCAGGCCAGTGTTTTCATGGACATTCCACCTCTTGCAAGGTCTGTGTATATAGATGTTTTTCTAATGACTGAAGTTGGAGGATAAAAATGGAAATCAGCAAATATGCTAGTAATATACTGGCAAAGTAACATTTTCACTAGGACCATGATATGAGTCTCAAAAGAAGTATTTTGTGAGATAGAATACAGATAACACAAATACACACCTACAGATACAGACAGACAGACACACACACATACATACATACATACATACACACTCACTCACTCATATGCATACTTCTGAACAAGGCATTAGGTGCTTGAAAGGCTTGTTTTTTTAAGAAAAAAAATTGACCCTACAATAACCTTCCATCTCTAATTCCCATTTCAGTCATTAAGTAGTTTTAATGGAGCATAAAGGCTCTTTATACAAGGAGTTCTGGATGAAAAGCAATGGGAGGGAACTGCTAATGTCTCAGCTGTTATGCTACTCTCTTCTGTCCTATCTGGTGCAAAGAATCCCCTTTAGAAAGAGCTTAAGTTCACTGGCATTTTGACCTTTGACCAAACTGGCAGCTGTGAGGTTAAGCAGAGCAGAATTGTCTTCTAGACTTTTGCAACTGAAAGGAAATGAGTGTGGCATAGAATTAAAGTAGAAAGAGGTTTAAGAACAAAGGAGCTCAAATTGTAAAGAGATTTATTTTTTCCCAAAATAAAAATATTCCTTTTTACTGATTATAAATAAATAAATAAATAAATAAATAAATATATATATATATATATATATATATATATATATATACACACACACACATTATTATGTAGAAAATTCAAACAATACAAAAAGTATAAAGAAAGTAAAAATCACCACCCATAGATGACAACTATTAACATTTTGGTGAACATCTTTCTAGATATCTTCGTTGTGTTTGTACAAACACATACAGTTTACATAAGTATATGTAATGTATATCATATTCATACTATTTATATCTACTGTATTCATTTAACATGTTGGTCATTCTATATCAATATTTCTGGATCAGTTGCATTCTTACTAAAGGCTAATATGGTATTCCAGATTAGCTAATTAAGATATTTCTAACTTTTGGATATAATAAATAACAGTGCATTGAACATCCTTGTGCATACATGTTAGCTCATTTGTTTAATCATCTTCTCCTTAGAATAAATTCCAAACATTGAGATTATCAAGATCAAAGATTATGCTCATTGATAGAGATTGCCAAATGGCAGTGGAAGATTACATGTGCTGTCACTACCCTCTTTAGGCTATAGATGCAATCTGTGGTAGCTTTCCCCTATGCTGTCCCTTGTTCTTTTATGGCCCCTTAGTTTGTTACCCAAGTCTATAGTTTTCACATATGTGAATATTCCACTATAATGGCCTGTACTTCTAAAAGAGAGATTGAGCGAGTTCAGTGTTATAAATTTTTGAGAACCTGCTATTGACTAATGCTTACAATTTACCTCACAATATCAAGTAAGTTATTTTAAGCCAATTACATATTTACCATATTATTTCAATGTACTCAGCTGTATGTTCAGTGCAAGAAGTTTAAATTTGTGGTTTCAGGCATCATCTTACTTTTAATCAAGGTCAAGAAGAAAATCAACATTTTTTGAATATCTAATCTATGCCAGGATTTTCTTCTGGTTTTTCATGGAATCATCATGTTCTTGTGAAATAGTATAATCATTGCTGTTTTGCAGATGTGGAAATTGCCGTACAGAGAGTTTAAGTAAGCTGCCCACCATTACTTTGCCAGTAGTGGTGCTGGCAGAATTTGAACCTATGTCAGTTTGAAAAACCTCAATCGACAGTATTAGACAGAATGTAATTAAGTGCTAAAGTATATAACATAATGTTACTACAAGAGTTTGGAATGTGAGGAAGGGTCAGTTGTCGGTAGTTAATTTAAAAGACTTCACTGATATAGGACTTGAGAGAGGCCTCAAAGAAATAGATGACAGCGGGACAGGTGGGAATGATGGGCACTGACCTCAAATGGCTTTATTTGTACTCTTTTTCAAATTAGCTAAAGATACCAAGAAAGTGGTTGTTTACTGAAAATAGTTGAACATTTTATTTTGAAGAAGTCTTTTTCTCAGCTTCTTCCTCTTTCAGAGTAGGAAGCAGTACTATGTAAGAGAGAGATTGAAATTTGGTAGGTACTATTACACATGAGGAAACTGAGGCACAGAGCAGTCAAGTGGTTTGCTCAAGGTCACAGAGCTAATAAGATGAGTAACGAGACCTGAACCTAAGTCTAGCAGGCTCCTTAAAAAGCCCAGGTTTTTAACCCCTATATTGTACCATTTTTTTGTCACTCCAGAGAGAAGGAAACAGCCCAATTCCCCAGCACTCCCAGAAAGGTCTGTCTGGCAGCCCGGTTTTTTTGAGCAAGGCTATTCAAGTGGTGCCATTATTTATAGGAAGAGGCAGCTTCCAGGGCTTGGTGGATGGTGGGTGTTTGGAGGACATTCTAGGCCCTCTGCATTTGTTTCTCAGAGTCTTTCTCTACAGTGGCTTCCTGAGGAGCAACAGAGTGACTGCAGTAAATGGAAGAAGTTGGGTCCATCGAGTAGTTTTGCCACCCTGACAGCAAACGGTCGCTGTGACCAGTCACTTCACTCTTAGCCTCCTGGCAATTCCTTTCCGGGTGCCCTGACATAGCTCAATCTCCCATGTTCCCCAAAGTTGGATTGCGATTGTGGGGGTGCTACTGACTCTTGAGGGTCTACCTCCTTGTGGCTCTGTGGGGGGACAGCAGTTGTTAAGCTGGTGAAAGGGTAAAGAACTCCCCACCACAGCATGCCTTACCATGCCCTCAGGGACTATATAAGTATTGGGCCTGACTCATTATTTTGAAGGAGGGAGAATTGAAGTAGATAAGAGTCACCCTGTGTAGGATCAGGCACATTCACACCACCTTGGCGGGAAGGGAGGGCTGGGCCAGAAGCCTTGTCCTAAAGGGCCAGACTCCTAGCCCACTCAGGCTTCCTGAGGTTTCTCTGGCTACCCTTTGTATTTGGGGGATAGGACAAGGCTAGAAGCTGGTTGAACAAAGGCAAAACTGCCTTAAAGAGTATTCCCATACACTGGAATCCCTGTTTAGTTAAAAAATGAACATCTCTCCACCCTTGCATCCTTGTTTGTCAACTGGAGGTAATGTTAGTACCTGTATCCCAGGGCTGTTGACAGGCTCACACAAGGCATGCCATCCTGGAAAGCACTTTAGCACTGGACCAGGCCTACTGTGTTTGCTCAGTACCATGTAGCTGCTAGTAGGAGCAGCAGTAATAGTGATCACAGATAAACAAGTAAAAGCAGCTTGCTCTTATCAATTACAAACAGTTTGAAATTATAATACTCATTGCTGACATCAGTGTGTGGAAATGCTGAGAGTACCGAGAATGGGGAACCATAGGTGCTCAGTGGACATTAGCTTTAGTGGTAATCTGTATTACTGTTCTCATCCAGCCTCATTGAGTGAGATGTTGGCTGCATGCACCTCAAGGCTGAGAGGCAGTAAAGCATAGGGCATATAGTCTGGAAGCCCTGGCTACAATCTTTTTTCCCACTTAATTGCTGCATAAACCTCTCTAAGCCTCAATCTCTTAGTCTTTAAAATGTGTATATCATAGTGCCTGCTTTTTGAGGGTTTTATGAAAACTAAATGAGATAATGCATGAAAATCTAGCACACTTATGTGACAGTCAGTAAGCTTGAGATTACACTCAAGGCAGTCTGCCAGCTGCATCTCATAGCTTGAGCAGCATGTTCCTGGCAGTACCAGAAATCCAGTTCTGTGACCTTGAAATGCTTCGGGCCACTCTAGTAATAACCAGATACCTAAGGTACATGACTTCATTTAATCCATATAAGAAATTAAGCAGTACCTAGTACTATCATCATTCTCATTTCATAGATGAGAAACCTGAGATGTAGAGAGGATGTGACTTGCTTAAACCCATAAATGATGGAGCCAGAATTTGAACCCAGGAAGTTTGCTCCTGAGCAGTTTTTAACCACTTCGTTCATGCTTGCTGCTTGTTGATTCAAACCCAGATCAGCCATTACTAGGGATCGTTATAAGCTGTCGGACTGTGGACGAAATTTCTTTTTGTCTTACACTCAGTTTTTTCTTCTGCCCTGTCTACCTCAGAGGGTTCTGTCTGGAACAAATAAGATAATGTGTCTGAAATGCTTTGAAAACTGGAAAGCGCTGTCTTAACACAGTTGGTAATATATCAAGTAGAAAAAAAAAAAACTTGGTAGAGTCCCAGTGATGGATTTTTCCACTTGAATTCCTTTGTATGATGCTCCTTTAAACAACACATAATCAACTCTCAAGCTATTTGAAAGGTATATTTGGAAGGAGCTAAACTAGATAGGGGATGGCATGGTTGTTCCATATGCATTTAAAGAAAACTAACTTTGGTTGCATCTATTATACCCTTAAAGCTCATAGGAACAAAATGAGGTTTGGATCTTCTGTCCCTTGCCTTCACATTGAAAGCCCCAGAACTCTACCTGCCACAAAGGAATGTTTTCTATAGGATGATTTAGTTTTTATGTTACACAGTTTGAAAACTGTTACACAGAGCAGTAACATATTTTCCTCCTCTAAGCTGAAATTAGTATTAATTGTGAATGAATTGCTCTGGAGTTACATGCAGCTACATTTAAAAATGCTTATCCAGTTTCACTTGAGATG
Organism: Macroglossus sobrinus; assembly: GCA_004027375.1. Classification (NCBI taxonomy): domain Eukaryota; kingdom Metazoa; phylum Chordata; class Mammalia; order Chiroptera; family Pteropodidae; genus Macroglossus; species Macroglossus sobrinus. The sequence goes on along the minus strand of PVKZ01001804.1, from coordinate 193,673 downwards.
CACACTATTTTAGCACATGCCAATTAAGCCAAACAGTACATACACATTGTATTAACTAGGTCCAAGAATACAACTTGCAAATACAGCCAGACACAAGAGGCTAAGCAGCAAGGGTGACACCTGCACTTTGGGGACTAATAAATATGCAGTTCATGACAAAATAGAAAATCTATTTTGAAAGAAACATCAGGAGCTTGGAAAACTGTATGAAAGCAAACGCTATCTATTTCCAAGGTCCTGGACATGATCCTATGTTGACTGCCAACAGTTTATGCTAAACATACTACTAGGAATCATTAATCAAACAACCAAATGTATGAGATTTCATAAAAAAGATCTAATGGAAGTCATTTTCTTCCAGGGAATTTTCTCAGTGACGAATCCACATCCTGAAATTTTTCTTGTTGCGCGAATTGAAAAGGTGCTCCAGGGAAACATTACACACTGTGCAGAGCCCTACATCAAAAATTCAGATCCAGCAAAGGTATTTATAAAGATTGTTTGTGAACATGTCAGCTTAATGTTTGTTGAATTTGCCTTTTACTGATATGCTAAATGGGATTGTCCGTGACTCCTAAAAATAAACCCAAAACTTTCTCAGCATGCAGTATGTTCTGAAAAATATTATATACTAAGTGAGTATGCATGCTAAAGCTTGATCATGACTTTTTCCCCTTTTCATTTATGTTCAATTTACACGACAATCTGATTTCTACTGGCTTATCAATATAAAAGTTAAAGGTTTTCAGCAGCATCTGCTCATTGACAATCTTTGACAATAGCCACCCTTTTTTTACTCCCAGCTCTACAGACAGCCCTAGAATGTCAGCTGAGAGGAGAAAAGATGATCCAGTTTTATAGTTCCCAAATGCCAGTCTATACTCAAATTTACTCCTTTATGATGATGAAGTGAGAAAAGAAAGACAAGATAATGAGCAGTTCATAAAGTTAAATGTATTCAATTCAAAAGACTGTCCTATAATCTGAGATTTTTGCCCTTCCTACTTTGTTAATATAACACCTATCTTTCATGAAATGTTGGTATAGTAAGTGGTAGGGATTGTTTTTACTGTTTTATATTTTTAAATGGCAATATTAAAAGTTGGTAACTCCTGTAAACTCAAATTTCTAGACCTTGAAATCTAAATTTATGGAAATTACTGATTAAATTCTCTGCTTTCATGAGAAAACTGAGGCCCAGAGAGGGAAAGCATTCATAGCACAGTTCATAAGCAGGTCTCCAGCTACTGAGTATGTATGAAGAGTCCATCTACTGTATATGGCATTTAGTTGTGTATCTGAATAATGTTTATGACGTGGAAGATGCTGAGGAGACATGTAACTAATTTGTGAAGGAAAAAAATGTCTCAAGGTTATAGATAAAAGCCTCCTGCATTTACTATCTCTAGGAATAAGCACGGCAGCCAGCATTTCTCAGCCTGTTGAGATTCTATAGGTAGTTACTCTGCTTTGTTATCTCCCAGTGCCTGTGCATACAGAGGCTCCTGCCCACACCAAACTAATTGCATTGACTCTTGGTCATTTGGCTTTTATCTTGAGAGTAAAAAGGTCAACTATATCCTGAACAAACTTCTCCAAAGCATGATCAGTGGCTGCCTGCTCATGTGTGAAGGAAAATGCACATTAAAATGGTTTAAAATTTTGTCCAAAATATGCCCTACGTCTATCTGCCTGTCTTTGCATATCTTGATGAAGGTTGTTAATGGGAAAACATAAAACCTTTAAGAAATACTACTTTGGTGTTAAAATTCAGGTAGCCAATTTGTGTTGTGTTTTATTCATAGCTACTATATATTTTTTTTCCTAGATTTTGATGCTTTATATCAGTAAGTTGAGGAAACTATTTTTCCTGTGAGTCCCTGGTAGTTTGAACAAATCTGAGCCCATCTTCTTATTTTTGACTCTAGACAGCCCAGAAGGTGTATAGGACAGCTAAGCAAGTGTGCAGCCGTCTTGGACAATACAGAATGCCCTTCGCCTGGGCTGCCAGGTTTGTACATATATAATTCTGACCCTTCTGCTCATGCTTACATGTTAAATTGAGGGCTGTTGTCCTTGCCAGCAGCATTTAGCAGTCTGTTTCTGACAAGCCAGTTATATCTTGGGTCATCTGTGATGTGTCTTAGTTCCTTTAGGCTGCTCTAACAAATTACTGTAGACAACAAGCATGTGGCTTAAACCACAGTCATTTTTCACACTTCTTGAGACTGCAAGTCCTGAGATTAGGATGCTATTATGGTTGGATTCTGGTCAGGACTTTCTTCCAGATTGGAGACAACTGACTTCTCTTTGTGTCCTCACATGGTGGAAAGAGGACTGACAAGCTCTCTGGCCTCTTATTAGGGTACTAATCTCTATCATGAAGGCTCCACCTTTATGACCTAATCACCTCCCAAAGGTACCACTTTCTGATATAATCATCTTGGGGATTGAATTTCAACATATGAGCTTCCGGTGGATACAATCATTCAGTCTATAACAGAATTTAAAATTTTTTTTCTCTTAGAATTTGCTGTGTATGGAAGACTCTTCCATTTCTTCATATGTCTTGCTTTAGGGAAATTCTCTTTGGCTTGAGTTACTGATGTGACTGACACATTTAATTTTATTGTGTTTTAAAGCAGAACTTATTTGCTAAAGTGATAGAAACTTTTTCCCAGAAAACCAGGAATTGTAGTGAATTATGTACATGTAGTATGCCCACTATTTCAGAGTTGGCTGAGTTTGTTTTGAAAAACTATCACAGAATAATTCTGGAAAACACAAAAAATGAGAAGGCAAAGAATGTAGTTGTTAAGTGCAAGTATGTAATTAATGTAATAGATTTTCTTGCTTTCTGATGACAGATTCGGCAAACCCCTCAGAGGTAGTGAGTTTGGAAGTGTGTTATCTCTATACCACGTATTTTATGGTAGATTACATATTTTTCCCCAAAACTTGCAAGTCTATATACAGTGATGATTTAAAATGTGTTCCTTACTCATCCCACCTTTGAAGTACAGATTCATTGGCTTATTTGTGGTACAGCCAGTACAGCTCACTAGAACTTCTGGGGAAAGAGTACCATGTTCTGAATAATTCAATTATGTCCAGTAGGTGCTGGGGAATAGCATAAGGGTAGGAGAGTCTAAGTTAATCATCTCTTCTGTCACTTTATAATCATTTAATTTTTTAGAAGTTCTCAAAATGCATTGTATGTTGGTAAATGAAAAAACACATTGAGCTTGTTACACAGAATAGTAAAACATGATAGCCAAGGATAGGTAAATGGCAGAGTGGTAGAGGGCAGTATATTTAGGCATTAAAGGTGAAATGTGGCTTGTAAATATAAGCATACTTAGTGATGCTCCAGTCTGATAAGTCAGCTCCAGTCTGATAAGTCAATTGCTGCTGCTGCTATTATTATTTATAGTTGTTGAGTGCTAACTCTGTATAAGGTGGTGATCTAAGTGCTTAATGTATACTTTCTTAAGAGGTGGGCACTATTATCCCCATTTTTGAGATGGTAAAATCGAGGCACAAAAGTAAAAAAAATTCTTACCCAGGTTTACATAGCATGTCTGTGAGCAGGGATCTGAGCCTACTCTAGACAACTGTGGCATACTGCCATAGCAGTAGCTGCTTGATGCTGTTTTGCCAGTAGAAAGATTAATTTTAAAACCTTCAAAATTAGAAGCTTTGATGCCCAATTCTGATGAGGAATTATGCTATTTTTTCCTGAATTATTTTAGTTGTCAGCAGTGGCAGGAACTCACCCTAGAGACTTGGAGTATTTAAAAGATGTATGATAAACGCTTGTTTACTGAAAATAAAGGAGATATGCTTAGAAGTAGGAACAGTGGTTAACACCTGTAACCACATCTTCAGAGGCTCTATCAGGGGAATTATGTTTCTGGCTATCTCTACTTTTAGTGTGTTGGATACTTGCACATTATTTCCCATTTTTTTGCAGTAAAATAGCTGCTTAAAAATGGGAGACGGTGAAGGAATAATTCAAATTTATATTGGAAACTCTACATGTATTATAAACTCTATAAATTGATCTTAAAGATCTAATTTAAGTTTTATTAACTTTGAGTTACACTTTACCTTTGATGAAAATGTGCACATTTTACATGTCCAACTTGACAAATTTTCACAAGTGTATAGTCATGTAACTACCACCCCATCCAAGATAGAGAACATGTAAATCACTCCAGAAAGTTTCCACACATTTCTGTCTAATCAGCCATCTCATCCCCACAAAAGCAACTACCAATCTAATTGTTATCGTTATACATGACTTTGATTTATTCTAGACCTTCATATAAGTGGAATCATGCACCCTTGCATTTGATTTCTTCTGTTCAGTCTGTTTTTGAGATTCATCCGTATTGTGGTATGTATCAGTTGTTCATTTTGAGTAGTAGTCCATTGTATGAATACACCACTATTTGTTTATCTGTTCACTTGTGGGTGAGTATCTGAGTTGTTTCCAGTTTGGAGCTATAAAAAATAAATCTGCTAGGAACATTCATGTACTATGTAGGATCATAGAGTAGGTGTATGCTTAATTTCCTGAGAAACTGCCAAATTATTTTCCAAAGTAGTTTCACTAATTTTATCATTGTTTATCAATCCTGTAGATTAAAAAAAAATCTTCTGTTGCTATTTTAGACTCATTTTCAAAGATATTCAAGGCTCTCTGGATCTGGATGGGAGATTTTCTCCTTTGTATAAACAAGATAGTAGCAAGCTTTCAAATGAAGACATTCTCAAGTTGCTCTCAGAATACAAGAAGTAAGTGTGTGAAGTTATTTCAATATAATAGACAAATTATAATTAAAATGATGAATGTGAGCCATATATGGGAGAAATTGAATGCTTAAAAATTTAAGTTTGAAAAAAAGAAAATTTAAGTTTGCATACAAGGTAATCAGTGCACTTAGTAATCATAGTTTTTAAGTATAAAATATTCTTATTTTACACCTAGGCCAGAGAAGACGAAATTGCAGATTATTCCTGGGTACCTAAACATCACAGTAGAATGTGTTCCTGTGGATTTATCAAGTAAGAATTCATATACTGCAAATAAGTCTTAAGGATTACATCTAGATCTCATTTTTTAAAAATATTTTCCATATTTTTCTTAAGGTTTACATGGTGTATTAGTTTTTAGGGCTGCTGTAAAAAAGTATTGCAAACTGGGTGGCTTAAAATGAGGGAAATTTATTCTTTCATGGTTTTGGAGGCTAGAAGTTAAAATCAAGGCTTATGTTCACAAGCATTCACGAGCACAATGCTCTAAGGAAGAATCATTGCTTGCATCTTTGTAGCTTCTGCTGACCCTTGGCAATCCTTGGCAGACCTTGGCTTGTAGCTGTATCACTCCAGTCTCTGTCTTTATCATCACATGGCTATCTTCCCTTACCTAAGAGCACTGGTCATTAGATTTAGGGCCCACCCCTAATTCAGTATGACCTTATCTTAACTAATTTCATTCATAAGGTCACATTCTGAAATTCTGGTGGACATGAATTTTGGGGGGACACTAACTCAGCCTGGTACATATGGTGGTGAATAGTTACAGAAAGTTTATCAGATACTATTAAATATATATGTTGTGAATGTGTCCTGGTCACTTTCTACTGCCTTTTGCCTTGGATAAGTTTCATCAAAAAGTTCTTTTATTGTCTACAGATGAGAATCTAAGATCTCAAGAGAAAAATAGAAGACACAAAAGACACTGTAGGAAATGAAGTGGCTAGTAAATATTTGAAAAATGTTCAATCATTTTAATGCTTCTAATGAAATTAAAACAGCAAGATGCCTTTGCTCATCTGTCAACTTTACAAAACTGTTTAAAGTGATGCTGGCTACATTTTGGCCAGGCACCATCACCTATCACAAGCAGGAGTACAATTTATCAATAGGCATCCATATAAGTATATAACTAAGGCATTCTAATTCTGAGATTCTATCCATCCATTTATTCACTGAATAAGAATTTATTGAGTAAACAATTATTGAATACCTACCAGGTACTTTACAATTATGGAAATTAAAGTCTAGAGGGCATGACAGACAGTAAATAAGAAAACAAATCAGTAACTTATTTCAGTCTGTGATTAGAGTGGGATGCTTTAAAAAGTGTGGACAAGAGGGCATCCAGTCAAGATGTCAGAGTACATAAACACTGTGCTTGCCTCCTCTCACAACCACATCACAATTGCAACTAAACTACAGAATAGCCATCATTGGGAGTCTCCTGAAGTCTAGCTGAACAGAAGTCCTATAACAGGGGACATATAGAAGAGGCCATCTCAAACTAATAGGAAGGGCAGAGATGGAGAACAAGCTGGTCTCCCACCTGCATGTGGCAATTGAAAATTGGGAGAAATATCTTGGCTTTGGAGGTCCTTCCAGAAGAGCAAGGGGTCCTGGCCCAACACCAGGTTCTTCAGCCTAGGATTCTAGAGCTAGGAAGATAATTTCCCATACTTCTGGCTGTGAAAACCAGAGAAGATTGTGGCTGAGATGAAGGGCCTCTGGAATCGCATACATTCCTTTCACAGGGTCCACATGCAGATTTAATTGCCAACTGACTCATTCTGAGCTCCAGCTCTGGTGCAGCAGCTCAGGAGGCGCAAGGGACATATGGAGAGGAACTGAATTATCTGACTTCAGGGCAAAGACTGGAGGGGCAGCTATCTCCCAGACAGAAGTATTGGCAGAGGCCATTGTTTCTTTGTCGAGACCTGCCCTGCCTGAATTGTAGGTGCAGGTGGCTGCCATAACTGAGTCATCATCAACCAGGCTAACACCATCTCCCTGCCTGGTGATTTCCTGAGACCTTGTACTCCTTGGGCCCCCCCAAACTGCTTCCAGTGACTTTCCATATAAATGGCCTCTCTTGGCTCATGCTGCAAATTTTCCTAACATTTCTTAAAGGTTCGCAAAACCAGAACAAGCAGCATCTGGCCTCAGTGTGCACTGTACCTCTTGCTGAGCAGCCCCAACCCCAGCACTAGCAGTAGCTGGCCTCAGTTTACAGCTTGGCCTCTGAAGCCACATCCAAGCCTAGCATGGATGGTGGCCATCTGCAGATTGCTTGGTGGCTCATGCCCGGTGGTCCCAGGCAGGGCACAGGCCCTGCAGCAGGCCCCCTCCCAAGAGACCCCAGCCTGCACACCCAATGGCTGGCTTCTCTCTGAGCCAGAGCACAACCAAGGGTCACATCTGAGAACAACATGCCCAAAGGGCAGACAGGGCAGGCACCAGAGCCCTGCTAAAATGAATCCTGCTCTGTAGGGACAGCCCCTGAACAATAGTTCCTCCATTGAAAAGTGCAGAGTCCCAAACAAGATGAACTCACAGAGGCCTACACTAAGACATATCATAATTAAAATGCCAGAGGTTAAAGACAAAGAATCTTAAAAACAGCAAGAGAAAAACAAAATACCTACAAAGGAGCTCCCATAAGACTGTCGGCTGATTTCTCAACAGAAACTTCAAGCCAGAAGGGATTGTCAAGAAATATTCAAAGTGATGAAAATCAAGGGCCTACAACCAATATTACTCTGCCCAGCAAAGCTATTATTGAATATCAAAGGACAGATAAAGTTTCCTAAACAAGAAAAAGCTAAAGGAGTTCATCACTACCAAGTCAGTACTACAGGAAATGTTGGAGGGGCTTTTTTAAAATAAGAAAAAGGAAATAAAAGATAAAAAGTATTTACATAATAAATGGCAATGACTACATACATATCTGTCAACAATTACTTTAAGTGTAAATGGATTAAATGCTCCAATCAAAAGTTATGGCCTTTGAACGGATAAGCAAACAAGACCTTTACATATGCTGCCTATAAGAGACTCACTTTAAATAAAAATACAGAGACTGAAAGTAAAGGGATAAAAAAAGATGTTTCATGAAAATAAAAAGCTGAGATAGCTGTACTTATGCCAGACAAAACAGACTTTAAAACAATGGCTATAACAAGAGATAAAGAAGGACCCAGTTATCCTATTTTTAGATATTTATCCAAAGAAACCCAAAATACTACTTTAAAGGGACATATAACTTCATATATTCATTGCAGCATTGTTTACAGTAGCCAAGATACTGAGGCATCCTGGGTATCCATCAGTGGATGAATGGATAAAGAGGATATGGTATATATATGCAATGGAATATTACTCAGCCACAAAAATGAATGAAACCTTGTCATCTGCCACAACATAGATAGACCTGGAGGGTATTGTGCTGAGTGGAGTAAGTCTGAGAAAGACAAATGTCATGTGGAATCTAGAGAATAGGATAAACAAACAGACAGAAACAAGTTCGTAGATACAGAGAGTATTTTGATGGTTGTCAGATTGGGGTATAGGGGGAAGGGTGAAGAGAGGGGGGTTAAGAGGTACAAATTGGTAGTTATAAAATAGTTGTGGGATATAGGATATAGCATGAGAAATATAGTCAACTGTATTGTAATAACTGTGTATGGTGTCATATGAGTACTGGATTTATCAGGGTGATCACTTCATAAATTATATAAAGTCTAATCACCATGTTGTACATATAATATAATATTGTATGTCTTCTGTAATTGAAAAAATAATTAAAAATATAAAAATTAAAAAAAAATTGTGGCCAAGGAAATCCCACCATGTGGCCCAACCAGTAGACAGTGGTTGGGACTATACAACCCCCACTGAGAGCATTGCATATGTAAAAACCTTGAGGTGGGAGACAGCTTGGTTTGTGTGAACATAAAGCCACTGTGGCTCTCATGTGGCGTGTGATGATAACATGGGAGATAGAAGATGAAGTAGTAGAAAGGGTCATGTCATGCAAGGAATTGTATAGATCATGGTACTTCCTTAAAAAGATTAGATTTTATTCCAAGTGCAATGAGAAGTCACTAAAAAGATTGTAAGCAGGGAGTAGCAATTTACATTTCAAAGCATTTAAGAGTAGAATGGATTATGTTTTCTTAAAGAAATAATTTGAAATCTAGACTGTTTACACATAAAGATGTTCTTTGTAGCGTTGTTTATATTGAGGGGAAATTGGTTAGGCAGTTATGGTACAACAGTGTCATGAAACTTCATGAAACCATAAAAATGTTTATAAAGTATTCATGGAATAAGACATGAGATAAAATGCCAAAAAAGATAATAAATTTCTATACATATAGTAGGATTTTTGTATTATGTAAAGTATACAGAGAAAGAAGACTAGAAGAATGATCACTTGTGACTGTGTATCTTTACTCCAGATATTTTATTGTAAGTACCACTATAATCAGAGAAAACCCCACCCAAAACATATACTATGTCCTCAGATCTGACTCTCCCTGGGTCTTCCTTCTCTGTCAGTATGGCTCTGCAGCAAGGAAAAGCAGTCTTAGAGCTCCTTAATATTCATAGAGATTATGTGAATAATCTTTACTACAGTGGTTTCTTCAAAAACATACACTTCTGCTACATTTCTCAAAGGCTTTGTGTTTACATGCTCAAGAGTATTGAATTTGTTATTGGTAACATATCATCAGGTCTGTAGATTCAAAAGGCTTCCATTATTTCTTAGGTGAAAATTTGTACCTGCACCAAGTTAACTTTTTAAAAGTTATTAACCAGGAGATAATTGGAGGCATAAATTTTCTCATATTTCCCTGATGCCAATTAAAATTTACAGTGAAAGTGAAATTGCAGCCACAGTAGGAAAAATGTAATGGATTTCTTTGCAGAGTTTAAATTTGTCAAAGTTATGATGCATTATATTTGGCAAATCAGTCTAATCTACACTGAGATTGAAATAGCAATCTATTTCTGATTTGAAGGATTCCACTGAAATCAACATCAGACTACCCCATCTTGTCCTTTTGGGCTCTTTAAAGTGGTTGTATGGCATTTTGTCAATCACTAAGAATTCTCTTTTTTAAATCCTTCTTTGAGAACATAATCAATGTATGTTTTACAAATGTAGGAATGTGTTAATGGTTGTTAAATTATATTTTCTTTGTCTCTTTTTTTACCTATAGATTGTATTACTTCTTCATATGTGCCCCTGAAACCTTTCAAAAAGAATTGTCAAAATATTACTGTGGAGGTTGAAGAGTTTGTTCCAGAAATGACAAAATATTGTTATCCATTTACTATTTACAAAAACCATCTGTATGTATATCCCTTGCAATTAAAATACGACAGCCAGAAAACATTTGCCAAGGTAAATAGTATAAACTATACATTTTGGAGTATAAAGTTGTATTTATAATTTTCTTATTCTGTGACTCATTTTGAGTGATTAATCATTTTAGGCAAGGAACATTGCAGTCTGTGTGGAATTCCGGGATTCAGATGAAAGTGATGCCAGAGCTCTAAAGGTTCGTTTATGATACTGATAAGCCTTTAATAGAGATAGAGTTTTTGGTAGAACTAGAGATTTTGGTACTTTTGTATGCTAAGTTTAATTTTTTTAAACGTCCAAATGAAATTGTACTAAAGTGACAAATGTAATATTTTTTTCTACTCTAACACTTAGCTGTAAGAATTACAGCTAAGTAATTACAGCTAAGAATTAGTTAAATATTAAGAAACAACAAAAGAGGTAGGGACTTTAAAAATAGGTAAGCTTCATGTACCAGATTTTTGCCTTTGCTCCACTTTTATTTGCCTTCACTGATGCCCATGCACAAGGTCATTTTCTCCTATGACCTGATGGTTTATAATACTATCGTTAGGAGAGAATAAAAACCTTTCTTTTTGAAACCTTAATGGGCTTTGAGCTAACAGGAGCACAGCATGACTATTTTGATCTGAGATATGACTTCTATTCTGTGACTGGCCAAATGGTGCCTCTAAAGTCAGATTAGTGATCTATGAAAAGTAGCATCTCAGTATCTTAGTATCTGATACAGCGATCCTTAAATACCTGTGACTTCACAGTGCCTTTCTTTACCTTTTCACTCTTTATAGCTGGTTTTTACTTTTGAGTCCATTAATCAGAGGCCTGAAAGAGAAGTTAGAATATTTACTGTCACAGAGTGTTTATCTGGCTTCCCAATTCTCTAGCTTGAGCCTAAATCAGACACGTGGGTGACTAGCCTTTCACTCAAACCACCTAAGAGCCTAGAATGCCCCTAAGTCTTTGAGTGTTTAATAGTCCCTACCTTTGAAGGGTTTCTTTTTCTGCAGAGAAACCAAAATTAAATTAAGTATTAGCTGGCTCAAATTAAGCTTGTTTTCTCTGATTCACCCTTCAGTGCAGATGAGAATAACTGTTCCCCCTCCCCCATGCAATATCCTTTTGTATAGTTAAAGATTCAGCAGTTCCTGAAAATGGCTCTGTGCTCACATGGAGTCTCAATTTCATTTTTAAGCTGGCCTGGGGCAAGCTCTGAAGTAACAGAGTAAGGCATTAGTACCCTGGCATGCTTACTCTATATTCATCCTTGATCTTATATTAGGCCTATGGAAGTGAAAACTCACACTAGAAGTGAAATTGGATCTTTCTATGGAATCATTGAGAGCCTTAAATTTATTTTATTGGTATAAAGGAAAGCCAGTGACTTTTAAAATGTGGCTCATAAACTGAGAGAACAGTAAATTATCTGTAGCTTACTTTTTAATTCCCTTAGGCTAGGAATGTATCTGCTGTTTTTTTTTTTTTTTAACTCCTTACCTTGCCTGCTGTACAACAAGTATTCAGTAAATGTTGCTGACTGGCTGAGTGGGAACTTCACTTATTAAGAAATGGAAATAGCATGAGAAAAGTAAGCTTTCCAGGCTAGGATTGAGAGTATCTACCTTCCAAAATGATTAGCTGTGTTTGACTTCTTACTGTCAATTAGTTTGGATTTGCATTTCTTTGATGGCCTGGAAATTAAGTAGCATCCATGCAGCCAAGTTAGGCAATGTCTGGGGATGATGTCAAGTGACTGTAAATGATTTGGAAGTTACAAGCTCATGGTGAGAGCCAGGTGGGCTTGGCCATGGCCTGGTGCTCACAGATGCCTGTAACTGTATGTGGTTCTTTAGCATCATATTTGAAGACCTGTGTTGAGAGTGGTGACTTTGTTTCCTTCTTTTGCAGTGTATTTATGGAAAACCTGCAGGTTCTGTTTTCACCACAAATGCTTATGTTGTTGTTTCGCATCACAACCAAAATCCTGAGTTCTATGATGAGGTAAAATACATTATTCTAAAACACATTATTCTGTTACTAAAACAGTGGTTGCTCTTCTATTTCTCTTTGAAATGTGTCCTTCATTTTATCTGTACTTTCAATCCCTGACTGTTTTTATTCCTTGAAAATAGAAAATGTAACATCAAAACAAAGGGTCATTGCCTGCTTGCTGCCCTTTGATGACAGTGGAAAGTTTTCCCACTAATTGAAGGGCTCTAGCGTGAAATAATAATGTACGAAACAATCACCAAACTGGGACTAGGATTCTATTAGCCCGAGCTTTCACAACTGTCTTTGCACCTTTGATCAAGTCACATCCCCTTTCTGAGTCCCATTTCCTTAGCTTTAACATAAGAAATTCAGAAGAGGTTTTCTGAAAGCCCTTCTAGCTATTTCCTCCTGTAATTCTGTGTGGGAAGGTGCAGCCTCTCTGTAAGTGAAATGCTTCAAGAATCCCGCTGACTGCAGTAAATGTCTCTGTATGATCTCTTGGTCTCTGCGCTCCTTTCCTCGGACCCAGTCTTTGCCTCTTTCCTTCTTCCCACCTCTCTGTCTCTATGTCTCTGTGTACTTCCTGGTGGCTCTCTTAGTGTTTCTGTCACAGCCTCTTCTCATCTGTATGTATCTGATTTATTCCAATCTGCAGACTGGTTTTGATTCCCACATGTCTTCATGGCACCTGGCTGTGTATCCCAGGCCAGAAACTGTGCTATTTCTGCTTCTCAGGCCTCATGTCTCCATTCCTATCTTTGTCTGGAACCATCCTTTCCTGCTGTCACAATGTTCCCCAGGTCCACCTGCTGTCATGTGGAGGCCTTCTACCCTAGCCTATAACCTCACTTATCCCTTTCTCAATCCAGTGACCCTGGTTTCACAGTAGAGAGGGAGGAGGATAGTGACCTTGCATTTTTGCCACCCAGGGAAGGATTATGACCGTATTTATATGTACAGCAGAGCATTAGATACCCAGATGGTCTGGATGCTGTGAATAGGCATTTCTGTGGTAAAATATACCTACAACAGAAATTAGTTATAACATCAGAACAATGCCATGTGTGAATGATAATTAGGCCAGATGTCCCATACCAAGCTGTTCAACATGTCCCCTTATATAACCAATACCAGTCACTATAGAAAACTTGATCATGTAGTACGTAATTCATATTATCTTTAGGATACCAGAAATAAACAGGGTTTTCAGTCATTTACTATATATTGACCAGAAAAGTATGTGTGCATGGACACACATGTGTTTGCATGTGTTCCTGTGCAGATACGTGTATGTGCATTAAATCAATTAAATTAGTAATTTGTTTCTCACATACTTCAAAGAGGCATTACAAACAGTCCTTTGAGTTCTGATTGGAAAATTACTTGAGATGGTTATATTAAAAGTATTAATTTTTAGAATTAAATTCATGTGTCACTGATAACAATTATTTCTTTGTTCAAGGATAAAGTTGTGTTTACTTTTTAAAGAAATTCATATGAACTGTAATTTGTGCATACCATAATACCATAGTGACTTTTTTTGCACTTTTATTTGCAAAACTTAGTTTTTTTTTCATGCAAGAAAGGGCAGCAACTTAGAAAAAATGTAGCCTGTCAAATTCAGTGCCCATTTTAGACTGCATTCACTGACTCATATTGAATTACAGAGCATCCCTGGACTGTGAGAATGTAGTTTTTCCTCCAATGTTTTAGAAAATCCTGCTGTGAAGACGAATGCAGGAGAATCCCCTGGATTTTCCCGTAAAAGTAGTATATCAGTCCTCACAAACCAGAATATTGTTGTCAACTAAAACTGACCAGGAAAGCATTTAGAGTGCATTTAAATAATATATGTTTGACTACTTGGCCTGTCATTCAGAAAAGGATGTCATTGGAAAAGTATGATGAAACTGACTAAAGGACTGACAGTTCAGCTTGACCATTAAAACAAAACAATTCTACATGTAATCTTGTTGTCATTTCAGATTAAAGTTGAGCTTCCCATTCACTTGCATCAAAAACATCATTTGCTTTTTACTTTTTATCATGTAAGTTGTGAAATTAACACAAAAGGAACAACCAAAAAGCAGGACACAGTTGAAATTCCAGGTATGTGTGTGCTTTTAATGTCTCTCTCTCTCTCTCTCTCCCTCTTCCCCCACCCCCCTTCTCTCTCACTATTTGAGATGGAAATTGTCTATAATATAGCCTCTTTTCATTAAGCCACAGACCACACTTCATTCCCACCAGTAAATCCATTTTTGAGTTAATAAGTTTATTGGTAAAAGATGAATTATATGCTACTTTTATCATTTCTATCAAATGACCAAATGCTTGCCATTGTGCCTGGACTATCATAAGCAACATAAGTAATAGTGCCCTTCTCAGAAAGAGACTCATATTGCCATGCTGTATTTTTTTTATTTCTTTTATGTAGAATAGCCCAGGAACCAGAATTTTCCATTTTTGCTCAGTGAGGATGAGCGAAGTTAGCCAGGGGCATTTTTGTGTCTGAGGGATTTTGGAGGCTGCCTGGTTCTAATAAGAGAACAGATTTAATGAATTTGAATAAACTTGGGTAGTGAAAAACCATGTCCTGGTCCCATCCAGCAAGGCTTTAGATAAACCAACAGGAAGCATTGATGAGAAAACATATAAGTCCCTATGAACGTGGGCAGTGTCACCCACATTATAAATGTCAGCATGCCCTAGGATTTTGATACAAACTAACCTGGATCAATTCTAAATTCATCTATTTAGTCATTCATTTAGCAAAATATGTCTGCGTATTATGTGCAAGATGTTGTAGTAGGTACTGTGGAGAATACAGCAGAGAGTCAAACATAGATCTCATCTTCAGCAAGCATATGATCTAATGTGATGGGAAACATAGACCTATGTAGACAACTATAATACATGACTGAAAGTAGTGGTTATCAGGAAAGTAGGTCTATGTGATCTCAGAGAAGAGAGGGTTATTACTTCTGGTGGAGGGACAAGTGGCTGGGAATCAGGGAAGGCTTCTAGGAGGAGATGGTGTTTGGGTGAGGCCTTAAGGGGTTGGGTAGAGTATGATAATGCAGTGATGACAGGAAGGTAGAGGGTTTCAGGATAAAGCCACAGTTTGTCCTGAGTACAGTGGCAGAGTATTGAAGAGTATGGACAGAGAATTACAACTAGTTTAATATGACGGAAGCACAAGGTGCTGGGAGTGGAATCATAGGACGTTGAAAAGGAGGTGTCAGATCGTGGAAAACCCTGAATGCCAGGCTGTAGATTTTATTTTATTTTGTCACCAATATGGAATTATTGAAGGATTATAAATACCAGTAAGGGCTGTTTTGCAGGGAGTCCAATCAGGCCACAAGATAATGAGTAAAGTGAGTTGGAGCAGGAAGAAGGAAGGAAGACACAGCAGTTGGGGGATATTTCAAAAGTCCAGGAAAGAAAGAGAGGTGCTCAGTGGTAGCAGGGGGATGTAGAAAACAAATTGAAGAAGAAGAATATATTGGACCTGGCAAATGATTGGCTACTAGAGAGATGATTCAGAGTTAGTGCTGAAGTTTCAAAACTGAAAAGAAGGTACAGTTAACCCTTGAATAATATGGGTTTGAATTACATGGGTCCACTTAATTGTGGATTTTTTCCAGCTGACCTGCTCAGTTCAAACCCATGTTGTTCAAAGGTCAACTGGACGTTGGGAATCAGTGTATGAAGAGGACCAATTTAAATATACACAGATTTTCAACTGTGTGGGCAGTTGGTACCCCTCACCCTCATGTTTTTCAAGGGTCAACAGTATTGCCATGTGACAGAATTGGGGGTGAGAATGGTTGATTTTGGGCTGATGTTGTGTTTGAAGTGTTAGTGAGACATCTGAGTGATGTCCAGCTGGCGGCAGAATGGAATATTAGGAAGTTCCCTTTGTGGATAGTGTGACCCTGTTCTGTATCCCCATAGAAACTACAGTTCGTTCAAGACAGAAACCTTGAGGGTTAAGAAGAAATTTGCAGAACATGAGAATCCATGACAGTGTACCTCCAAAAAGACCAATTTCTATTTCTTTATCCAAATCCTAGACAGAAGTGGACAAGATGCTCAGTGCAGCATGAGACGATTATTTGATGTGCCACTCATCACTTTTAACTGTCTGTCCTTGAATGAGCTTCACACCTTTGAGCCAGATGGCTTGTACTTGACATTGTACCTTTACATCTTCCAAGTGCTCTATATGAGTTTTGACTGAGAAAGACACACTTGGCTATGCTGTGATGAATTCACAGTGCAAAAATCTTGCCTGAGCAATATCATAAAGACACAATGTAGATTAGTGGTTGTCAGGGACTGGGGGAAAAGGGAGATAGGGAGTGACTTCTAAGGGGTATGGATTTCTTGGATTAGATTATCTAGCATTAGATAGTAGCAATGAATGCACAGCTTTGTGAATATAATAAAAACATTGTATATTTTGAATTGTATCTGAATTATATCTCAGAAATCTTTGTGAGGAGAAAATATTGCCTAAGAATAAGAAATATATTTTCCTTTCATTTTCCTGTTTTCTGAACTGGAAACCTTTGGTCATTGTCTAAATTCCAGTTTAACTACTTTGGCAGAGTCCTTTTGAATGGCTCTTCTGCTCATGTTGCTTTCCTGTGCCTTGTATAAAAGAAGAGGTATGGTAAAGCATTTCTGAACTTGTACTAGGAAACATGCCCTTTAGGCGAGTTTTCAGAGTCTGAGAAAATCATTTAGTCTAAGAAAACATATTAGTCTTCTTTTAAGAATTAAAGAACTTGCCAAATTAAATGCATGAATGAAAACATTCTAACCAGATTTGTGTTGACATCTGTGTTCACAATATAAACACAAACACACACACACACTCATGTAAAGAATTTTAAAGAATCAGAAAGCAATGGCTTTAAAAAGTGTTTTCCAGCCAATACCCCTTCTCACATGCCAAAACTTAGTCCAGAGCAAGCTCCCAAGGCTGAGTTTAAACACTTGTATGCTAGAGTAATCTCTATAATGGAAATACGGACACAAATGGTTCTGGCTTTTTTAGCCAGAACATGATGAGTTTTCTAACAGAAAGCCAAGAGGCTCTTTTGGGTAGAACTGTTAAGAGATGGGGAAATCTCTCAGTGGATTCGATTGTAAACACTGTGCCCTGACTGCATTCTCCTACTACACCTCTTCCTCTGTAATCAAGAAAACTGCCCAATCAAATATAGCCTTGTGTAAATGTGGAATGCAAACTTGACTTGCGATCTTAATCTTCCATAGAATCTTACCCTAGGGTTCCTATAAGAAATTTTAGACCCTGGTGATTACTATCTGACATAGGCTCAAGTATGGGACTGCATTCTTAGTAAAGATGGATGAGAGAGATCTGAATCTTTAAAAACTAAGTCTACTCAAAGTTATTCCCAAAAGTGTAAAGATAATGATATTGATGCACTTTTCAAGTTTTAAAGTGTTGTACATTATCCTACTTTGGTCTCTCAATAATTTTATTAGATGGAAAGGCTATGTATTATTCCCATTTTTATTATTTTTATTTTTGTTGTTCCCATTCTTATAGTCAAGGAAATAGAGTAACCTGTTAGTGGCTAGGCTGAGATTAGGAAGTGATCAGAACTCATTGTTTCTTTTCCAGTACTCAGATGCCCAACACCTGGACTGCTGCATGCACACCCTCAGAAATATCACCACTATGCTCCACTCCCCAGCAGTCAGATATTTGTGTAGTTAATGGTATTTACAATTTCATTTCTCATGGTTGATTATTGTCTTGGCAGTTGGCTTTGCCTGGGTACCTTTGCTGAAGGATGGCAGAATCATCACATATGAGCAGCAGCTGCCAGTTTCAGCCAATCTTCCCACAGGCTACTTGAACTTGAATGATGCAGAATCAAGAAGGGTAGGAAAATATTAGCATTTGTTCAAATAATCATGATGAAATGTTGAAAAAGTACAATTCATTGGCCTAGTTGATAGTTTAGTTGATAGCAGCTCAAGGTGTGGTGTGAGGAATGGTGCTGGTTCACCACAAAGGAAAGTATGAAAAACAAGTGATTAGAAACCTTTATAATAGTCTGATAAAGTATCCTCATGTCGGTTGATTCTAATAACAAGTTAAAATAAAGGGGCTTGGACTTTGTGCATCAATTTAAATATTCATTTATCTTGTAGTTGATTTTTATTGTAATTTATAAAGCTATCAGTCAGCAAAGGGTTGGAAATTCAAAATGATCTAGGATACATTTATTCTAAAGGCAGGTTATTTTCTCTAATAATTCCCTTTGTGTGAAACTAACACATTCGTTTCTGGGGGGAAAATGTTGAAATCCATAAAGGCATAATATGTTGCTCATCTATCCATTGCTATGCTATAGAAACTCATGCATGTATTTTCTCTTCACAGCAATCTAATGTGGATATAAAGTGGGTAGATGGTGCAAAGCCTTTGTTGAAGATTAAAAGCCACTTAGAGTCTACTATTTATACTCAAGTAAGTTGCATCAAATGAATTTTGCCACTTTTAATACTCAAGTATATTTCTTAATTAAAATAGATTATTTGATTTCTCCAGACTTAGAGAAGTGGCCTGAAAGTCTTTCTCATTAGTAATAACGTCATAGACATTCCAATAGATGTTCCTCTATTGGAATGTTCAGGTGTTTTTCTCCTAGTTAGACTAGAGTTGAACACAGAAACTTGAAGTCAGTAAATCTTGCATGGGTGGCTAGCTGCTACAGTTGACTCTTAGCCTCAGCATCCATGAATTTACAATCGAATGTCTGTGGGAAGCCTCAAGCCCAGTTTGGAAAATCATAGATGGAGAAGGTGAAGTCCATGCTCCTTGGCGTGGCCTTCCATGGTCCTCACTTCTCCCTGCCCATTGTACCCATTTTATAGATGAAGAAACTGAGACTCAGTCAGGTTAGATGATTTACCCAAAATCACACAAATAATAATTAGAGGAAGCAGATCAAAATCCAATTTTCATTATTCCAGCTCCTGATAAGAGTTCATGCTGTCTGCAAGATCAGTGTATATAGATTCCATAGAGGACAGCTGGACTCACTTGTCTATGAAGTGCAGTGCACTGAATGCCTGAGACTATTTTTCTGGTATCCCCCTGCTGCTATCTTTTCATTACCTGTCAGTAGAGACCTCTGTTCCTGCTCATTTTATTAAAATGTAGAAGCAGCCCAACTTCAGAGACTACACTACAAGTCAGAAAAGGAATTAAATGAATGTTGACTAGTTGGGCATAAGTTGCAGCTTACCCAGTGTGCTCAGGTACATCCTGAATTCATCTGGTCTTGCTGCTTTGTGTGACCGTCAAGAGGCCTGTAGGACATGAACACATGTGTTGGTAGCTGCAGCTGCTGAGTCTAGGCATTAGAATACCTGAATAAATAGGTTTGCAAGATGAAGGAGGAGGGAGAGGGAGTGAGCCTGCTTTTGAGAGTAATGAATCGGATTTCATATGGTTGTGCCCATCTGTTTTCCAGGATCTACATGTGCACAAATTCTTCCATCATTGCCAGCTGATTCAGTCAGGCTCAAAAGAAGTTCCAGGAGAGCTCATTAAATATTTAAAGGTAAACAAGCAGCAGCTTTCTGTGAAGGGTTTGTTTTTTATGTCTTTCTGTTACCACATTTTGATTTTGGGGGGAAAAATCAAACTAACATTTTAAAATACTTGTGCATCCTCAAGAAAACACTTTCTATTTATACTTTTCCATCAAGTGGCTGTTGAGAAACAGAGAGCAGAGTTGCTACATTAGGAAGAAAATGCTATAGACAGAAGGTGACATATTCTGGAAAATCTCATGACAATGTTTATTTCAGTTCTGTAAATTGATTTTTCAGGTCTTTTCCTGCTGACTACTCTGGAAAGGTGGAGAATGCTATGAGTAAAGGACCAGGAGAAATAGAATCACTTTTGCTTAGAATAAAATATAAAATGGTTCCATGTCCATGCATGAAAAACTATCAAAAGAGTCAAATAAAGTAATTTAGTTTCTGTCTGTTGCATAGGAGAGGCCTTAAGAAATACCATATTTTATCAAGTGTACTGAGAACCCAAGACTCTATTTAGTCCCTAATGTGCTAAGACTGAAGTGCATGTCATAAGATGTAGCTGACAGTGACTCTACTTGGTTGCTCCTTTAGTAGATCAGCCATGGCAAGTCTGAGGAATTTTGATTTTTAAGTGAATCCTCTACAGGATTTCCCTTTGGACTTATGTTACTGCTTAATGATATTCTCAGAACACAAAAATTGTGCAATTTTTTAGAGAGGAGTATGACATGAGATGAAATGTATGGGTTCTAAAATCACAGACTGAGTTTGTATCCTAGATCTGTCACTTACTTGCTCGGTGATTGACCTTGGCCCAAGTTACTTCACTTCTCCAAACCTTTGTTTCTTCATCTGTCACATAAGGGTAACAATAATGCCTATTTGTAGGGGGGTGTGAAGCCTAAATGAGATAGGGCAGGGGTTCCCAACCCCTGGGCTGCAGACCAGTACCTGTCCGTGGTCTCTTACGACCCTGGGCCGTACAGCAGCAGGAGGTGAGCAAGCAAAGCTTCATCTGTATTCGCAGCTGCTCCCCAGCTCTAGAATCACCACCTCAGCTCCACCTCAGATCATCAGGCATTAATTAGATTCTCAGGAGCACTGGTCCCTGGTGCCAAAAAGGTTGGGAACTGCTGAATAGGGTTTCTGCTGTATGGTAATTGTTTATTTCACACTTCTTAAGTGCTTCCTATGGGCCAGGCATCATTCTAAGCATTGAAAATGTAAATAAAACAATGTCCTTGTTGTCAGGGAGCTTGCTTTCTTGTTTGTGGAGGCAGATGGACAATAAACAAGTGTGTGTGTGTGTGTGTGTGTGTGTGTGTGTGTGTGTATTTATAGACAGACATATAGATATCCTGACATGATGTAAGTACTATAAAAAAAGCAAACATAGTGAAGGGGAATAAGAGGTGATAAAGAGGTCCATATTTTAGAAATTATCAGAGATAATCTCTCAGATAAAGTGACATTTTGACAGAGACTAAATGAGGGTGCCAGCTATGTGGATTTCTGAGGGAGAGCTGGGAAGAGCAAGTATAAAGGCTGTAATGAGCATGTTTTGTGCATTCAAGGGCCAGCAGGAATTCCAGTGCAGCTGGCACACAGAGTGATAGGACATCACATTGGAAAAGTAGCTTGGGAGCTGGTTGGTTGGGTAAGTCTTCATTAGCCATGATGAGGAGTTTGAATTGTATCCTGAATGAGATAGGAAGCCTTGCAGGGCTTTGAATCGAAAAGTAACATCTTGTGACTTTGGTTTTTAAAGTATTATTTTGTGTATCATATAAAAATATACTCTTGGAAGGGCAGAAGCAGGGAGGTAGTTGATTAATGGTGGTTATTATTCTTAATTATCATTAAGATGTATAATAGTCATCTAACTTTCAAATCTTTTTCTCAGGTAAACCTGTCTAGAACTCCAGCTCTATGTATAAATATTTAATCTGTTAAGATCTTGGGCTTTTTCTTCAATGGGAAAGCTTTGGAAAAGTTTTAACAGAATGGAATGGGATAGGACATAATTTTCACATACTGGTATTCTTAAAATAGACAAAAAGAAAGTATTCGTATTTGTATTTTTAAGGACATGGACATTTTTGACATTTGTGACCTACGCTCTCCCTCTAGTGGCAATGAGTGAAATGCCATGTGGTTAATAGCTGATCACCTCTTTGGAACATTAATGCTGAAGGGGATTCTACAGATATTTTTTTGCAAATGAGAAAACCGGAGCCCTAGTAGAAATGACTTGCCTGTGGTCATTCAGCTGGTTTGTAGCAGAGCTGAGCCGAGCCTGTAACTTTTGTCTCTTGATTCCTAGTTCCATGTTCTTTCTACCACCTTGCCATGTGTTGCCCCAAATGACATTGTTTCATCAATTCATTTAATAACTACTTGTAGAGCTCTTATTATGGATTTGATATTTTCCTAGATAGTGTGGGGCTTGTGGAGAATAACTTAGGGTCATTATCCATAAGGATCTTACTCCCTAATTGGAGAGACAGAATGCACCTAAGTTAAATGATACTATAAGTCATCAGTACAAATGATGGTCCAAAGCAATAGGTGATTAAATGTAAAATGCAGGATACAGGATGTAAGAGCAAAGAGTTCAGTGCACTGAGGAATTACCAAGACTAGAAGCTCCCACCTTTGTTTCCTGATTTTCTTAATTTATTCAATTGTTCACCAAATACTGAGCACCTATTATGAGCCAGACATTGTACTGGCTGCTGGGAATATAATGGGGAACAGTTCTGTTAACATACCTGCTCTAGTTGGGTAGAGAGGTTATGACTGAGTAAGTAATTTTAGATAGAGATGAGTATTATAGGGGAAATGGAACAGATTAATGGGCTCTCTCATGAGCAGGAGTGCATTCCAGATAAAGTTGTCAGGAAAGGCCTGACATATTAAGCTGAAAAGAGACTCATGAGAGGAAGACTAACATAGGTGATAAAGCTGTGTAAAAGGATAACAGAATATTGCAGCAGGTGTAAACTCATGATGGCATGTTTGAAGGACTGAAGAAAAGACAATGTAGCTGAAGCACAGTGGGCAATGAGGAGAGAGGATGGCATAAGATGAGTTTGGGGAGAGAAGCAAGGTTCCTGTAGGCATGGGAAGCCCTTGAAAGCTTTTTGTTCGTGGTCGTTTGTTTTGTTTTTCAAAAGAGGAAAATAACATTATCTAATTTGCTTTGCATACAGTGCCCCTTTTCTCTTGGACATTATCTTATTATATTAAAGCCTCTTTCTCCGAAATCTTATTGGACATTCCCTGCCCAGTTTCAGATTCAGTTGCTTCTTTTATGCATTTTGTATGTACCACTGTCATGCAGTTTGCCATTTGTATTGCAGTGATTTAGTTCTGTGTCTCCCCCGCCCCCATACTGCTCCATGGACTGGGAACGGCTTGATGGTGGGAAGGAACCATGATTTTTAGATGTGCTTGGCCATTGGAAATTCATTCAGTGTACCTTTGATGAGTGAGTGAATGATTGTCCTCATTGAAGTTGGGATTTGAACTTGACTTAGAAGGGTGGCTAAGATTTGGCTAAGAACTGTGAACAAATGCACAAAAGTAAGAATGCATATGATATATTGGAGGAGCAGTCACAAGACACCAGTTTGGTCTTGTGAAGAATTATCTGTGTTAAGGTTAAAAATGGAGGTTGGGTCTTAAGTAACTTGGACTTAATATCCTAGGTCTGAGTTTCTCAACCTTGGCACTATTGACATTTTGGGCAGGATAAATCTTTGTTTTAAGGGGCTGTCCTGTGCATTGTAGGATGTTTAGCAGCATCTTTAGCCTCCACCTGCTAGATGTCAGTAGTACCCCCAGTTGTGACAACCCAAAATATCTCCAGACATTGCTGGACGTCCTGTGGAGGGCCAAGTGGCCCCTGGTTAAAACCCAGTGCCCCAGGTGATAGGGAGGCATCAAAAAAACCTTGGTAGGAGATGATCTGATATAACCAGTATTTGAAGAAGATTAATTTGGAAATGAGAGTTAGATGTATTGGAAGTGAAGAGAAACTGTACAGAGACCTACTAGAAAATTATTAGACTATTTTGGTTATAGGTTAGAGGGTCATGAAAAGAATGATAGTAGTAAATATAGAAGAGATGGGGCAAAAGGAAGGAAAAACTTGAAGGATAGACCATGGGTTCCTTGAACTCAATCTCTTGCCTTATGCATCTGATGGAAGAGAATCTGCAGAGAGATCCAAGAGGTCACTGTTGAGATGACTCAGATTTGGTTGATAATGTCTTGAAAAGGAATGGTGAGAGTAAGGATGG
The DNA here is from genome assembly GCA_004027375.1 of Macroglossus sobrinus. NCBI lineage: Eukaryota > Metazoa > Chordata > Mammalia > Chiroptera > Pteropodidae > Macroglossus > Macroglossus sobrinus. Next base: position 169,589 of record PVKZ01001804.1, on the reverse strand, counting down.
AAAGATGGAGCAAAAAATCAGGGATGCTGAAGATAAATATTGAGTTCCTTAGGCACAGAGGCTTGTCTCATCCATCTGTGTACTTCCTATAGCACTAAATATTGCATTGATGCAGAAGGTGCTCAATGAGGTTTGCTTTCATTTTTTGATTGGCTGGTTGATTAAATGAGTGAATGAATGAATGAGTGAAGGAATGGATATGGAGAGCTGGTAAGGAAGAAGAAATTGTACTAATTTTGTTCCATGTATCATTTCTATGTGTATATGATGAACACATTTCTTCTCTTTGATGTTAACACATCTCTATCATTAGAGACCGTGTTAGCACTTTGAAGAGATTTATTATGAGGGTATTAGATGCAGAAATGCCTCAGTTTTATAAATGGTTCCAGTATAAAGCCAATTATATATGGAAACATACTTTATTGAATCCCACTTCTCACCAGATTAACTGATGGCCCACATGCCCTTTTAAAACACACTGAATGCTGGGGGCTAGTAGGTCAGTCTCTAGTACCTCCAAACACATCCACTCTTTTCAGTTGAGTGTTGGTTTACCAAGAATCAGTTGTCTTTATTCCAAATGTTGTTTATCCTAGTTATAATTGTTATCTTCAGTAAAGCATTTAATGTTAAATAAACTAACAAAATCTAAGTGCCAGCATAGAGAGATGGGGATAAAATAATTAACAAAGTCCCTATTCCATGCAGCCACATTTAAGTAAGCTTATATTCTAATGACTGTATTTCTTATTACTTAATTTTTTGTTGTTTCACATTTACAAGTTATATTTCCATTTGTTTTCATAACTAATAATGACTTATTTTAGTGTTTGCATGCCATGGAGATCCAAGTCATGATACAGTTTCTACCTGTAATTCTTATGCAACTCTTCCGAGTTCTCACAAATATGACCCATGAAGATGACGTTCCTACCAACTGCACCATGTGAGTTTCGGTGTTGTAATACAAAGCAAGTTTTGTTTCATTTTGCATTTTTTCATTTTAAATATAAATTAATATTCCAAATGATAACCTAAAAGTCTGAAATTTAATACCAGTTTTGTCTAGTTTCGTACTTCTTAGACTGGAAGACTTGTATCCCCAGGGATAGATGGTACCAGAAGCCATAGGATAAACTTAATGTGTTTTCTTTGACCAGGAGTTCAGAATTCTAACACTTTGCTGCATGTTAGAGTCACCTGGGGAACTTTAAGAAGTTTCTATGCCAGACCACACTTTATACCAATTAAAGAGTTGGCTTTAGCTCAAGCAGTTACTTTGTCATGGCCAACTACTAATCTCTACCATACCAATTAAACCAGACTCTCTGGGGGTAGAATTCATACTTAGTATTCTTTTTTAAGTTTCCCAGTACATTCCATAGTGCAACAGAGTTTGAGAACCATTGCCCTAACCAGTGTTGTCCAATAGAACTTACCCCAACCAGGGAAATACATTAAACTTGTGTTGTCCAGTATGATAGCCAATAGCTACATTAGCTATTGAGCACTTGAAATATGGCTAATGTAACTGAGGAACTGAATTATTAATTATGTTTCATTTAAATTTATATAGCCACCTATGACTAGTGGCTCTCATATAAAACAGAGTGATCCTAATGCATCAATTTTTACTCAAAAAAATAAGGGAGTATTTTTACATATAACGAATATGGATATGTTATAGGGTAGAACACAAAATGCACCTGAATTTTGAAATTAAAACAGGAGACTTCAAAAATTGTAAGCTCAATGCTGCATGTTTCTGGCTTTGCTGCTGTTGCCACAGCCTCTCCCATTGGGACTGAAGCTATAAACACCTGCATACTGTTTGCTCTCCTCTGCTGTTGGAGATAGTCTGGTTGAAAATTTAAGAATCATTACTCTAGTCCATGGGTTCTCAAAATGTGGTTCCCAAAGCAGCAGCATCAGTATTACCTGGGAGCTAATTTAAAAATACTAATCATTGAACTTAACCCCAGACCTAAAAAATCAGAAACTCTGGGATAGTAGCTGAGCAGTCTGCCCTCCAGGTGATTCTGATTCACACTAAAGTTTCAGAAACACTGCTGCTCTCTTAACTTTAAAACTTTCTATGACTTTTATATTTACTTCTAATTTTAGTTTGTGTCATTATACCTGTCCTGTCTCTCCTTCCCTTTTCCCCCAACTGTGACATGCTTTTCATTTTATTTTTCTATACTTTTCCTATTATTCTCACTAGAGAGGATTTCAATATTTACCTTACTTGAGGTCTTTTACTACATGGTAGCTCTGACCATACTTCAAATGTATACAGAGATTTAGAAAGAGGATGAGTCATCTGGGTTGCCAAAATAAAATATCCTTTTGAAACAGAAAATATATTTTACAAGGCCCTGAGCCTGTTAGATGCCGAAATCTTTGTTAGACTCAAGCTACCATTATATCTTATGTAGTCATCTCACCACTAATTATTCTGGCAGTGATAGGTATTAGGGTTGGATATGGTGGCCTTATCTAACAATCAAACTATGGTAATTGGAGCCTGACATGCTGACTTTTGTGAATGTTGTTTCAGGGTTCTCTTACATATTGTATCAAAATGCCATGAAGAAGGCTTGGATAATTATTTAAGATCCTTCATAAAGGTTTGTGGAGTAAGCTTGCTCTCTGAGTAGTTGATTTTGTGCGAGAATTTTGTCTTGAGGTTTATTTTCTTTCTTTGTAGTATAGCTTCCGAACTGAAAAACCAAGTGCTCCTCAAGCCCAGCTAATTCATGAAACTCTGGCTACTACAATGATAGCAATATTGAAACAGTCTGCAGACTTTTTAGCAATAAACAAACTGCTAAAGGTAAGGAAACAGGCTGTAACAGGGAGTAAAAGCAGCCAGAGATATACCTGTTTGATGTCATTCCATTTTGGTTCTAGTCTTTCATCATTTTCTCACGTGCCCTTCCTTTTCCTTGTCAGTTTGCCCATGCATCCTTTTTTTTCTCAAGTTCTCCACAGAAACTTCTTCATTCATTTCACCCTTCCCACCTACCTGCCCTGAGTTGAATGTGCAATAGAAATAATTTTGAATCAGGTAGATCTGGATTGGAATCCTGTGTCCACCACATCATTTCTGGCATGTAGTATGCACTCAAATGATGGCTCTTATTATCATCATTATTTTTACAGTTTATATTATTAATGGTAAGATTTCAATTTCAAGTAACTTAGGACATGTCTGCTTGAGGCTTCTCTGTACCCTTTAAAATACAGTATGTAGGCCACCATGTATGCTAGTTGAGCTGGCCCCAGTGTTGTACCAAGGGCTGGGTTGGGTCCTCCACTGGTTGCAGGCAGTAATGATATTGTCTATAAAGAAGTTAAAAGCAATAATAAAAGTTGGTTTGCTCTTATCACCACATGTAGGCAATTCAAAACAATGTCAGTGATAAAACACTTCTTTTCACTGAGGTCAATATTCTAACAAAAAGCTCTTTGTATATCATAGTCGACTGTGAGGTACGTTACCTTTCTGCCAACAGCATTTGAAGTTATTCTGTGGGACTTTGATAGTGAATTGGGATAACTTTAAAATGTTATTAAGGTAGAGATAAGATCCATATGGATTTGTTAAACTTCGCTAATAGGCTTCAGAGATTTGGGTAACTATTACAGATTGATTTTGTCTGTTTATTTCAGTACTCATGGTTTTTCTTTGAAATTATTGCAAAGTCTATGGCCACATACTTGTTGGAAGATAATAAAATTAAGGTAAGTAGGCTCAAGAGTAATATTTAACACAAAGACAGCTAATTGTATTCACAGATAGCCATGGTATGCAAAGTCTCTTTTATATTTAAGGGCCCTTAGCCCTTAGCTTTTTCAGTTTTCCTTAGAAATGGATGTATTACATAAAACTGAGATCTGACATTGATAGTTCATATTTTTTAAAGTCTGATCTTCAGAGGCTCTTCTACCTAGATTTTTCATATTAGATATTTGCCATGTAAAATTCATTATCTTAGAAGCTTTTCCTTTGTCTTGTGGTTTAAAAATGTCTATGTTGAAAATATTCATTTGGAAGGAAAATAGGTACCAAATCAGAAATAAAATAAAAACACTTTATGCAATAGACATGTTCGTGAAATATACTACATACACTTAGTTGTGTTTTCAAATTATTTTAAGGTATAAAGAAATTTTCTTAGTTATAGAAATTGTAAAGCCAAGACTTGTGAAATAAAAAAAAATTCACCTTATATATATCATTTTTATCATAAATTTCATAAAATGGGTTTACCAAAATTGGGATGAATGGTTGTATCTATCTATATTTTGTGTATCGGGAAAAAATGGAATGAAAAATTGGGATGTGTCTGTATCTCAAGGACATGATTCTAAAGTTAGGTCAGAATACCTACTCTTGTTGATGATTTCAGGCAGTTATATTATTAGAGGTCCAGATAGTTCCTATAATGATCTAAAATATATAATTTTTAAGTTGGGAGAAAAGTTATTAAAAATTACTCCAATTAAAAAAATATATTTGTGTATAGAATGTATTTGAAAATTAAAATGGCAATTGATTTAGACCTTCTGCAACTATGATTTTTTTCTATACCTGTTTAATTTAAGCTTCCCAGAGGCCAGAGATTTCCCGAAGCATATCATCATGTCTTACATTCCTTGCTTCTTGCGATAATTCCCCATGTGACTATTCGCTATGCAGAGATTCCTGATGAATCCAGAAATGTCAATTATAGTTTGGCTAGCTTCCTGAAGGTGAGTTAAAAGCAGCCACAACATGGTAAGGAATTATTCTTCACAAATATCACCTTTAAAGCAAAAAAAAGTTACCCACTTTCTAGAGACTCATCTAGGTCTTTATCAGGATGCTGGAGAAACTTGTAAGTGAATTGATTTACTAATTTAGTTAAACAGCCAAGTTTGATTTTTTCCTCTCCCATAGAAATGGCTAATTAATTAAGTCATAGGTCCCACACAAGTAGCTTAGCCAGAAGGCATGTTTTGCTTGTTTTATATACTTGTTCAATATATTAATTTGAATGCCTTTCGATGGTGCATGTGCTCTCTAGGTTGCCACAATTCTTATCACACCTTAGTATACCCCTGACTCTATGCATTGAAATCTCTTCTCTGACCCCAGTTGGCCTTTGAGTTTGCAACTCTTGACTTAAAGCAACCTGTTTGCTGATGTAATCACAATCTATGTTCTGCTAATACATGTAAGTGAAAATTCTTAATTTTGGCCAGTGAGATTATTTTGTTTGAGAGATAACAAAAATTCCTATAATTATGAAAGTGCATTTACCATTGTTAAATTTCGTTATTATCAGTATGTAAGAGGCAATACTATAATGAAGTTCTAGAAAGTGTGTAATATTTGATTTGTTACAGAGAAGGGGCATAAGTTTGTGATGCACTTAGATTTTATTTGTTTCTGTTTACTCCCCCTTTTCATCATGTATCAACCTTACATTAAGGACCTGATGGTAAATAATCCATTCAAGCAGTTTTAATGTCTAACATACATTCGTTTTCTTATTAAAAATTCACAGCCAGATTTCAGATTTGCAGAGCATGATTTTTTAAAGTAGACTAAAGATGAGACTGAAATGTAAAATATCCCTTCTATGGAGTTTAAACTTGAAGTGTACTATATAAAGGGAATAGAATATAATCAATGCAGTATTTACTTAAGTCAACAAACATTTGTCCATCTATGTGAGTGTTCAAAAATGCAAGAGGCTTTCTCTGTAATAACATTAAAATGTATATACATGATAAAGTATGACGACTGTTACACTGAAAGTACAGTCAAAATGCAATAGGAGAACAAGAAAGGGAGGGATTATAACTAGAGAGTATAAACAGAGACTATAAGAATAGTTCCCCAAGATGAGATAAGGGTGCTACAGGTAGAGGATCCATGAGCAAAGATGAAATATGCACATTCAGGAATTGTTTAGGGATGAGTAAGAAGGTCATTGTACAGAGAGTTTAGGATGTATGGAGGTAGAACTGGAAAGGCCACCTGGTGTCAGATGATGGAATGCTTGGAATGTCAGGCTAAGGAATTTACATACATATACAATGGAGAAACACTAAAGATTTTTTAGGATAATTTTATCGCTGGTATGATGGAAGAAGTGAGGAAAAGACCAGAATCAGGGCAACCAATTAGATCACTCCCTCCCCCTTGTCTACCTGGCAGAGTCCATTCACATTTTAGGCTAAGCTCTTCCCTAACCTTCCCATGCAATGTTGATCACCCCTCCTGTTGTTCACCTGTCCTTTACATACTTCTATGGGACTTATTATTGTGCTATGTTTTAATTATTTGTTTTTTACCATTGGACAAGAGTAAAGAACATGTTTTATTCACCTTTATATTTACCTAAAACGTAATACATTGTTTCAAATATAATAGATTCTCAAGATGTTGGATGAATGAAAAAATATAAGCCTACATCATCATTCTGGGTGAAAGGTGATGAGTGTCTGACCTAGGGTAGTGATAGTGACAGTAGAAGTTGAAAGGAGGAGTGAGAAGTGAGATGCAAATAGGTGGTTAATCAAATATTGAGTTCCTTCTATTTCACAGGATTATTCTAGGTACTATGAGGAAAAGAGATACTTCCTATTTTCTTACCTAAGTGAAAACACAGGAAAACAGTAAGTATAGTACAAGCTAGTATAGAATAAAGCATTTTAAAGGACCTGTGGTCCACGGTGGTTAAAGAAGATGGAACTTCTTCAGAACGTTGAAGAATGGGCAGGATTAGGTAGAAGTAGTGATAAAATTGCTAGCTAGGCCTGGCATGAGCAAAGAAAAGAAAGACCCAGAGGTGGGACTACACACTACATCTTGAAGGGATAATACATAGATGAGCTGTATTGGGAGATAAAACTGGAAAAGTAGATTGGGATAAGGTTGTGAGCGTACTTGAATGTCAAGCTAAGGAGTTTGAAATTATATTGGAGGTAATAGGGAACTATTGAAAGCGTTGGGAAAGAAAGTGACAAGATTAGGGCTAAGACTTAGATATTAATTTGGAAGCATTTACATAGATGGAAAGATTAGAGACACAAAGACTGGTTAGGAGGCTAACTGCAGTTGTCCACTTGCAAGGTAATGAGAGCATTGACTAGGAGAATAACAGCAGGCAAATATGAACAACTAGGAAAGCTATTATAGGAGAAGAATGTTATTAATAGCCAAGCCTTCACGGAACACAAAGAAAAGCTTACCTTTTGGTTTGAAATGTTTACATAGGCAAGCCTCACTTTTCAACACCTCACTTTGAGCTTTGAGAGTTGACCAAAATGAGGCAGTGTAGCTGACTAGATTACATATGTATGTATGTATATATGTTTATGTATGGATATATGTATGTATAGATGTATGTATTTGTATTTGTGCATATATATGTAATCTTATTTTTCAAATTGTATAGTTGAGTCTCAAATCCAAATATAAGTCATTTGCCATTTATCTCTTTCTTTAAGGTTGCCTAAAGTTCTGAGAGCTATTATATTGTTACCTGGAAAAGAGAGAATGTCAGCCACTAGATGTGAAACAAATTTTAAAAATTTTTAAAAACTTATACTTGAAAGGCTTTTAGAATTATGCACCTAACTGTTCATTTTTATTTGGTTTCTATAGCGCTGTTTGACACTAATGGATAGAGGATTTGTTTTCAATTTGATAAATGACTATGTATCTGGATTCAGCCCCAAAGATCCTAAGGTAAAGTATAAGGACATAACTGTAGTAGAGGATGTCAGACACTAGAGTAGGAGATCAAGGGTGATATTTATTGTCCCCTGGAGGATTTGGAACTGCTATTTTCATTTAGGTACTTTTAGTATAGCTGTAGCTCAAGAAAGGAATATAGCATAGTGTTTTGGGGGGTCCCCCAAGATCATCCACATGTTCAATAGTTCACTAGAAAGACTCAAAGGACTCAAAATATAGTTGTGCTCACAACTGAGATCCATATAGTGACACAGCAAGTATGCTCAGGTAGATCAGTGAGGGAAAGACATCAAGTGGAGTCCTTAGCAATCCATGTGCAGGCTTCCTGAGCACCCTCCCTCCTGCAAAGGGTCACACAGAATACAACTTTCCAACAGTGCAAATACAGTCACACGTGCAATTTTTCTGTTAAGAGATGCCCATTTGAGACTTGGGGTTTATTTTAGGATCATTATTGGAGGCTGGTCATTGTTTGGAGGCTGACCAAAATTCCAGTGTCTTGGAAAAGAAAGAGAAGCAGGTGTTCACCATGAGTCATATTGTTTGTACAAATAGTCTGAGCAGGCTGGCACAGAAGATACACCCTTATCATGTAGGGAACATTTCAAAAACCAGTTTCTCAAATGCCAGCCAATGACCAACCTTGCAAGCCAGCCTTTTTAAGAACAGTCTTGGGCCTATTATGTTAACTCTTTCTTGCACAGGTCACATTTCTAGGTATGCTTAAAAATAGTAAATAACTTCTCGTTTGAAAATTAATGCTCTATTTAATTATTAAAATAGTAAATGCCTCCTAATTGTCAGTTCTTTCCTTTTAGATTCTAGCTGAATATAAGTTTGAATTTCTGCAAACAATTTGCAATCATGAGCATTACATTCCTTTGAATTTGCCAATGGCATTTGCAAAACCTAAACTTCAGCGAGTTCAAGGTATAATATATTTATGTTATCCATCATTTGGAATTGTTTTTCTTTCTTTTTTTTTTCTTTTTCTTTTGCTGGTGCTAGTGTAGTATAATGTTTTCTAGCTAAACCAATCAAGTTAAGGGTAATCTCAGGATTCTTATTACCTGAAGATAGGTCCATTAATGGTATTCTGCATTTTCTTCATAGTGTCAATGATAGTATTCATAGTATGAAGAAATAAGGTGTGTTACATAGATTGCTGCTTAAACACAGATGCCAAATACTAGTAAAATTGCTCTCTGTAGAAGTGTTTGGTCTCTTATATAAGACTGAATTATGAAAAAAAATAAATACATTTCTGTTGGAAGGAGCATCAAAAGTATAAAAGCTGAGTAAAATAGTCATATATATGTATTAAATTTGTGAAATGCCTTCAGTTATCTCCATTGCTAGTTTTATTGAATGCTTTGTTGTGTAGCACTGTTCTTATGTTACTATGTTTTTTATTTGTCCCTTTTCTTTTCATATATTAATTAGATTTTTTTTTTCATTTGCGGTGGACTGTTTGACTTCAGTAGGTAGGTTTAACTCGGTTCACTCTAAAGTTGTTCGATGTTTTAAAAAACAGTTGACTTGATGAATGGCTAAAATGGATGGGGACTTTGTTTGCTTTCCAAATCCTCCCTAGCCAAAATGAGGCTCTAGTTAATGTACCCAGAAAATATAGGAGGCAGTGTATTTGTTTGCTCTAAAAAAAAAAGTTTGAGCGTTGATTGCTAGAGGAATCAGCCTTGAAACACTGTCTTCAGAAAATAAGTTTCAGCTCAAGCCAGCATTGGGGCTGGAGGGTAGCTGTTCTTTAAGCATGTACCATCGCCCACACTTGCTCGCTTCTCTCTAACCCTCTATCATAACTGGCCACAGTTTTGAAGGTATGGATGAAACTATCTGCTTGGATTTATTTAAATCACTGAAGTGAAAAACTTACATTGCAAAATGTCTCCACTTAAGGCCACTTGGGTTAGTACTGACCCTTGTGCATAGAAAATGACTGGGATTCACAAACAAGGATGACCAATGACAGGAAGAAAATCAGTTGCCCTGGTCTCTAGGGGAATAGCTGCTGAGCAGTGGTTTTAGTGATTGAATTACAGCCAGTGAATAATAAAGACAATAAAGAACTGTTAAGACATTGCCAAATATAGTAGTGTTTCATTCTAAGTTCTATCCGAAGAGTTCCCAGCGTTAAAAAGACTCTAGGAGAAAAAAAACAATCTAGGGACTTACCTTACCCACTGAAATTATCATTAAAAAGCTAATTAGCCGTAATTATGAGTGTTCCCGTCTTATAAATTTTGCATGCTCATTCTATATGGTAAAAGAATTGTTCAGATTCTTTAATAATAATGATAGCTCTTGCTGGCATGATTACATATTACTAAGTAATAAATATGGTATTTTAACAAAGTAAATTTTGAATATTTTTATAAGTGGGTTTTAAATTTCATTATACTGCAGATTCAAATCTTGAATACAGTTTATCAGATGAGTATTGCAAACATCACTTCTTGGTTGGTCTACTTCTGAGGGAAACCTCCATTGCTCTTCAAGACAGTTATGAGATCAGATGTACAGCTATCTCTGTCATAAAGAATCTTTTGATAAAACATGCATTTGACACTAGATACCAGCACAAGGTAAGGATGTCCATATAATCATCGATATCATATTAGTAAATTTCTGCTAAGAGTTTTTTCATTAAAGATTGAGTTTTCAGTAAGGAACATAATATGAGCATTGAGAACTAATTTTTGCAAATAATTGGTTTCTATTTTAAATAATTAGATTTTAAAAATACTGTTAACTGTTGAAGAAAAACACTGGTTTCTCAAATCATGTTTGAAGAACAACCTAACTGCTTCATGATTTGTTACATAAATGGATTATGATTTAAAAAAAATATGTATGGCTGTAGCCATGTGTACTCTCTCAAATATATACCTTAATATATATCCTTACATATGTATCCCTAAGTAAATATTATTGATTATTTAATGATTAATAAAAAGACATGTTAAATATACCAAATATAAAATATGTAATATAAAGTTTTTCTTCTTACTGAAAAAAATGTAGGTATGGCTGTAAACTTTACATTACATGTGGTCTGTGTGTAAAGACCACAGTTATAGTTGCTATTTGGGTATCTTTAACATATATATTCAGATTTTATTAACATTAAATCCTATGAGCTTGAAAAAGAATGGATTTAGAATAACATAACTTGCTAGCAAATGGCTCAAGATAACATGTTGTTTCATAATTAATAATTTGTCTGTTTTTACATTCAAATATAAATAAAATTATGATGTCATTTATTCTAATCACTTGGAAAGCTGATTTGGAAAAGCGGATCTTATTCTTTTTCTACAGCATTCCCATTTGTCCTTAATAGAAAATGCCTACCAGCTACATTCAGTTATATTTCTTTAATTATAATTTTTTTTTTACTTACAAATTTTACTAGTTTTCTTTACGTGATTCTATTTTAAAGTAGATTTAAACTCCTTAGCTTTAGGATGTTGTTTATTACTTACTGCAGTTCGCATCATTTTTGTCACATTATAACTATAATATCTTCCCACTTAGTGTAGTTTACCCTATCATGTGCCATTCTTTTTGGTGAATATTGATATTGACTTAAAAGCAATAAATAAATTTGTATAAGAGGTATCACATTAGTTAAGACTACTAGTGGCTGGCTTTATTTACATGTTTACAAATCTGTCAATCTCCCAGGTCTTATAATTAATTTAGGGGTCCAAGATCATATTATTTTAAATGAAGCTTTATCAAAGCAAAAAAAAATGTTTCATGAATGAATATAGCAATTTGTTTCTTCACTTCTTCCATTCATTCATTAACTCATTCATTCACTCAGTTAATGTGTATCAACCGTCTGCTATGTGCCTCAGGCACTGGAGATGAAGCATTGAATAAGACAGATACAATCCCTGTCTCATGAAACTCAACCTTCACTGAAGTTAAAGAACAGGACTGATAGGATCTGCTCTATAGGTCAACTGCTATTTTAAAAAAATAAACTTTTGCCTTTTACTTTATGTAATATGTTTGAGAGAGGTGATTTGACTCTGCATTGTGTATATATTCAAATACAACAAAATTTTTTTGTGATTAGTTTTGAGACTATAAGTATTAAAACTAGTTTTGAGACTGTAAATAGATTCATGCTTCACTAATTATGGATATTAGCCACTTTTAGTCTTTTACTGATGGAGCCAACTTGATTTGTAATATATACATACTTCATACTTACTAAGCTTTTGATAAATATTTTCAGAACCAACAAGCCAAAATAGCACAATTGTATCTCCCATTCATCGGACTGCTTTTGGAAAATATACAGCGATTAGCAGGTCGAGATACCTTGTATTCTTGTGCAGTCACGCCTCATTCTGTAAGTAGTAATGTATTTTTTTATTGGCGTTTTATCTTGTTTTATTGACTATATTGGGAATTGGGATCATATACTGTATGGCTTCAATCTTAATGGTCCACTTTTTACTCTCTTTTATTTACATTTACACTTTTTCTTAAAGCAGTGCTTCTCAAACTTTAATGTACATATGAATCCCTGGGAACTTTTTAAAAACAGTTTCTAATTCAGCAGGCCTGGGTAAAGCTTGATATTATGGGTTTCTAACAAGCTTTTGGCTGCTTCTGCTCCAAGGACCATACTTTGAGTACTAAGGTGTAAGAGAACATCAAGAATCCCTTGTACCCAGAATTTTTTTAAGATTTGTTGTTGTTCTATACCTTCATATATTATTCAACTTGCAAACTGAGCAAAAGAATCTTCACCTCCAAAATGTTAGGCACCAAGGATTAAACTATTCCTTTGCTTCTCCCTTCCCTTGTCAGCCTCTTTTCAGCACTTCTTGATGAGTCACTTTTAGCTCGTCTCAATTGGTTTGTGCCTTTTTCTCCCCTTAGAATCTTAGCATTGAAGGGAACTTTGGAGGTGATTGGTCTCCATTTGGCAAAACAATCTTTTGCCACTGTATTAATCGTAATAATCAAAACTTCTCACATTAGACCTAAAAGTTTTTCTGTTTGTCTTAATTTTGCCTTCTAGAGGTAGTATATAGAAGTCTATTCCCACCTCCACATGATACTCTTTACATATGTGTCTTCTAAATTTTTCTCCAGACCAGCTATGTCCATTTCATCATTTGTCATTCCAAACCCTTTACATTCTTGGTTTTATTCTTCTAGATATGCTCCATTTTACCAATCACCTTATTAAAATATGGTGGTCAGAATTGTACACTTTATAGTCTTCCCAGTGGGATTTGAAACTCCTGCCCCACCCCTACTCCATGTTCCGTATGGCCCAAGATCACCTTCACAATTTCAGTAGCCATGTCACATTGTTTGATAGCAGGTTAAACTGTGTCCTTTACAGCTTCCTTTGGAAATCCTCCATCTTGATTTGTCAAGCCTGATGCGGACTCCTGAGAAAGCGGCTTTTAAGTCTTCCTGATGGCTTGATTGCCTATAGTTCCCACTTATATTACCTGTTTTGGGTGTCAGACTGGTCTTTTTTCACAAACACAGTAGCTCATGCTCATGCTTACTCCACAACATTTGCCGGTGATATTTGGAAAAAAGTTGTTCTTTCTTTGCAGCTCAAGTTCACCTAGGGCTTCTGGTAAAACCCCTCCTTCTGGCATTGTCCCTGGTTCCAAGCAGGAGAACTGAACCAGACTGCACCAGTTACAGCTTTTAACAGCCATCTAGATTTATGTCTCTTAGCCAGAGGTCATGGTTACAACAGAATGCTAGTACCCAATTTTTAAATATTTGTCACTTAGATACTAATACTGATACCTGATTTAGACTATCACAGTGAGCTTTGTTTAAAATGAGGGTATTATCTTTTCTGTTAATTCTTAACTTGGTGTACAAATTAGTTTAAATGACAAAGGTATCCCATTGTGTTACAGGCATCCAGGGATGAATTTGCATGCGGCTTCACTTCACCTACAATTAGAGGGAGTCTGAGCACTGACAAAGACACTGGTAATTAAGTCCTTTAAAGTTCATATGTTGCATGGCTGTTTGGAAATGCACCCATCTTCTGTATTTTTTGAAATATTATAATAATAAATACTATACATAGGACAATGTCTATTAAAATTTAATTAAAATCTAACTCAAACTTGTAGCCACATTTTTTGTATAGGTTTCCTTGTCTATAAAATTCTATTTCAAATTGTGTTGCTTTATTTGATGACTTTCAAGGAATTACTTGTTTCATATATAATAAAATTTTTTAACAAGTAAAAAAACATTGCTTACCCTTTATTTGGATTCATATGTGTTTTGATATACTTCACAATTTTAGATAACCAAGATCTAATCTCTAAAATATATCTAAAATATCTCTTCACTTAAATTAACCCAGTACTTATTTAAAAAAAAATATTTTTGACAGTTCCTCCTGTTGCTAACGAGGACTTGGCTTTTTTCCCCCCAGCTTATGGGTCGTTTCAAAATGGACATGGAATTAAGAGAGAAGACTCAAGAGGTTCCCTCATCCCAGAAGGAGCAACAGGATTTCTAGATCAGGGCAGCACTGCTGAAAATGTAAGAACCTAAGTATATGAGCTAACTCTAGTGATATGTTTAGGTTACAGTGGTCTTTTCTTTTCGTATAAATAAGAGTTTCTCTATTCTCCTATAGTCCATCCTCTATTTATAATTTTTGGATAGTTTAGCAGTTGCTTTCTATCCTGGCAGCTGCTATTTGGATATCTTAAACTGTTTATAGGGGCTAAGACATTCATCTTTAAGAGTTCTAATTCAGAATGCTTCCTGTAACCCTAACACACTATACTGTATTCTGTTCTAGAGAGGGAAAGTTTAAGTTTAAAATATCTAATGTATCTTGTCACTTCCTGGCAGGATTCATTCAGCCTTTCATTATTTTCTAATAGAGTAATGACACTAGCTTGGGAGGAAAAATATTAGGTCCTAAAATTGAGGATCTCGGCACCCCAGCATCACTTTATCAGAATATATTCTCCAACACTTCCATCTCATTTTTTCAAGCCTAACATTAAAGTTTATTTGCTATGCCTGCCTTGAGTCAGAGAAACCTCATTTTAGGCCAATAAAGCCTTGTCATGCTATGTAAAATCATAGACTCATAGAAAATTAGAAGTGTCCATAAAAATAATTTCAAATTGCAATATACAAATGAAAACTGAGATTGTGACTTAGGACAATCACACAGCTCTGGCAGGGCCAGATCTGAACCCAGACTTTCTAATTCTCATGCTTTTCCTCATATATCATGGCACTCTTAGTGTGTGTCAGAGTCAGTTGGGAGGCTTAATAAAAATAGATGACTGTGCCTCAGCCCGAGTTTCAGATTCAGTTAGGGGATGGTGCCTGCTAATTTATATTTCTAAGTTCCCAGGTAATGCTGATGCTACTGGTTGGGAATTCCCCTTATACTTTCTTGAGCCTTTGGATAAATAGTTATTCACAAAGGTTTCTATTTCACACCATTTAGAATTATGACAACAGACACTGTCATAGGTGAGGCAAATAAAGGACAAAGAGGTTAAATGATTTGCTAGTAGTAACACAGCTAGCAAGCATTCAGAACATAGATGTTTTGCTCTAAGCAGAATTTTTTCCTGGTAAATCTTACTTTAGTAAACAGATATCCACAGCCCAGTTTAGCTCAACTAAAAGTATTGATTTTTAACAAGTGTAAATCCTAAAATTATTCCTCTAATCATATAAATCCCCAAATAGGTCCCATCTTGTCATGCTTAACAACTGATACTTAAAAGTAATTAAATAGCAACATCGCTACTCTGTAGAAGCTCTAGTTTTGACGTATTACTAGGTCCCCTCCTTAGTATAGTTATCTTGTGGTATCATTAGCCCTTTTTTATATAGATTTTTCTGACCTATTTGGAGTTTAGATTTTAATAAACTCTGAGGAGAGATTCAAATTAAAAAGCTTAAAATGTTTCATATGCTTCCATGTACCTTAGCTAAGTTCCTCCTCGAAGTAAGTTTTTTTCCTAAAATAGCCACATACGATTATTTAAAATGTTTACTACAAAAACACAAGACCCATGGAAATGAAACATACACAGTATTCATGGCTGTATCTTGATGAAGACCCCAAGGTAGTTTCTAGTGCTACTACTAGGTGAGGTAGCAACAAAGAGTCAACCCATTTACCTTCCAAGTGTGATATAAAATTTGAATTTATGCTTAGATTTTTCTCAAATAAGGACTAATGATAAAAAAAAAGTTATTAAAGCTATGGGAAACTTTAGTACCAGTATTGTTCATAAAAGTCCTGTCTTTATATTATAGACCCAACAGAGTTCTACAAGGAGCAGTGTGTCCCAGTATAACCGATTGGATCAGTATGAAATCAGAAGCCTCTTGATGTGCTACCTGTATATAGTTAAAATGATTTCTGAAGGTGAGTTACCCAGAATATTAAGCCTGAACTCTACTAGATACCCACCTTCACAAGCTCACAGGTTCATGCAATGAATATTTCACCATCATCAGTATATAGAACACATTAAAAACAAATCTTTCAAGAATCAGACCTTAAGAATGCTCCTCTATTTAAAGTTAAAATAGGTTAATTTCAGTCATATAGGTTTGACTCTTTGAAATAATTTTTAATTTAAAAATAAATTTCTAAGATGAGGCAATAGTTTTAGAAGTGCTACATTTTTCCACACAGAGCATATATTAAATACAACCAATAGAAACAGAAAGAAACAATAACCAGAAGTCAAAATTTAATACTTTAGCTTTTATTTAGCCCAGGATTTGGTAAACAGAAGCAAACAAAAAGACATGAAGGGTTCTTTGAGGGTAAGGAATTCCATTGTTATCTTTTCAGTACCAGCATATGGTTTTATATGGTGTCAGGTTCTTTTTCAGGATCTGTTTTTTTTTTTTTTTTGCCTTTGGTATATAATTATATTATTTACTAGTATTACCAGTTCTTTATATTAAATGATAGGATATAACCAAAGGATTTTCATAAGTCACATGTACTCTGGAAATAAATTCAGAGATTATCTTATTCTCAAATATCACATTTACACAATTTCCTCCCTTCCTTTTCTGATTATTTTTGCTCAAAATATATATATATGCAGGAATGAAGAACATTAAAAAAAGTACCTGGGTTCTGGTTATAGTCATTACCTTTTACTTATTTTCTATTTTTAGTAAATATTACTTGCTTTAAATCTTTTTTTTAATAATGCAGAATATAAAAACAAAGTAAGTTGATAGCTAGATACATTAAAACAAGCCAGTAACTAGATATGAATAAATTCTAAAGTACATTAATAAACAGTAAACAAAATAACTAGAATGTTTAAGTTCTAAGAATGTATGATTTAAAATAAAAGTCGAAGTATATTGAGGCTATGTGATGGACCTCTATGTTTTGGGAAAGAAATTAGTAAAGAGAGATCATTTTCAACCTGGCGATATTTTGTTCTGTGAGATAATGGGTCAGTTAACAACTACAGCCACAGCTGTCTTCCCACAAGGTGAAAAGTTGGGGAATGTAGAAAGTGACTGCTAATGTGTATGGGGTTTCTTCATAGGATGATAAAGATGTTCAAAAACTGTGGTGATGGTTTTACATCTCTTTGAATATACTATAAACTATTGTACTGTGTGCTGTTTAAATGGGTAATTTTTATGGTCCATGAGTTTTCTCAGTAAATTTGTTTAAGACAAAAAAGACCCAACAGATACATGGAAAAAAAAGTTGAATACCACCACAGCTCAAGGACAGTAAGGTGGGGGTGAGGGAGAAAAGGAAGGAAGGGGAGATGCACTGCTGACTAGTTCTCCTCTTCCACTCTAGTACATATGCCTTCATGTGTGTGCATGCGTACACACACACACAAACACAACCATATAATGTGATAACCAGTGACATGCCTCTGGCTGCTTTTTTGCCATAGGTAAAACCATAACTGCTTTGTTTCTTGAGAACTTATAGTTCCTTCTTCTCTTGTAAATGTTGACCTTGCTTGTTAAATATATGATCTTTGCTAATTGTTTTTCTTTCTTCTGCTTTTCAATGTTTAAAAGCATATAACTAGTATAGCTGTCACATCTTTTTATCTTCTGTATATATAAAGTCATGCCGTATGTTATCTGTAGTCTTATTCATTTTATTCCAAGACTTGTCAGTTTCTGGATTCTTGTCAATGGAAGTATTCTAGTTGTCTTATCCAGTAGATAATTTTAGTCACTCTATATGCATTTAAATGTCGAACTCTTACAAGTCCATCCCCTCTTCAGGTCCTCTCTTGCCTTTTTAAAAATTGATTCATAAACAGTACCAATTTAATTTCAACAAAAAGATGGTCAACCTTAACATTTTTATATGGAAGTAAAGGTTTCTGAAGAATTCTCTATAGCTGTATTTTATTAACAGGCAATAATTAATTGTTTCAAAGTCTTAGAAATTTGCCAAGCTTTTTTTCTTTTTCTTTTTTTTAGGTCTTATCACCTTGTTTATTATGTCCTGTGAAATGGAATCAGAGTAAGGAGCTATTAGTTACATAGTGTGAATTGACAGGAAGACTGTCCTCTTGTGAAAGAAAAGCAGTTTCCTTGAGAGGATGAAGGAAAGCTATTTCCTCCTTTTTCCTGACTGAATCTTGGCTTTTCTCTTTATTGCACACCCCACAGTGGAACTCTGGGTGTCACCTTGAGACTTATTAGCACCATACCCTGCTGCATCTGTAGATTCATTAGTATTCTCTTTCAAAGTTGATTGTTCATTGGAAGATACCTGGGTACTGCCACCTCTTGCAGAAAACCCAATGTTGTAACGAGGAATACCAATTGATCTTCTTTTCCCACTTAAAGTATAGTCCAAAGGAAATACATTTAAAGGGTTTGTTTCCTTTCTCTGTGTAAAAGAGAGAATTGGGCTTTTATTATAATCAGGCGTATTTTCCTCCGAAGTTTCAGATACTGCTTTAACTGCTGGGTTTTCTCCTGTAGAGATACTGGAAAGGCTCCAAGAGAAGTCCCTCTGAGTTCCATACTTTTGTGAGTAAGTATTCTGTGTGGAGGTCTTCTGTGTGGAAGTCTGTTTCCTTTCTGGCTGGCCATGGTTGTCTTCTGAAAGGTTTGAGGCAACTTGAAATTCATGCCCCCTTGGAGGACTCTGTGTAGGTATTAAGGGAAAAGTTGCAGGTGACTTCAAGTTGGAAATGCTTCCTATAATAGGTTTACTGCTGTTAGAGGAAATCTTCTCAAAAGAGGTCTCTGGCACATCAGAGAGGTCCTGACTATGAAATGAAACTGGAAACTTTGAACTTTGTGACTTTTCCTTTTCTTCTCCAGATTTCATCTGTTCAGTATGTGATTGCCTTATCAATTTCCTAGGCACATACACCTGATTTCCTAGCACAGGGTCTCTGACTGTAAAAATTGGCATAGTCTTTTGAGTACCAGGAATGACGTCATCTTCACTATCAGAAAAAGGATGGAACTGCTGCTGTTTCAATTTTAGTTTTGTAGAAAGCATTTTATTTTCTTCTCTTAATTTATTCCTTTCTGCAGTGAGCTCAGCAATAAACTTAATATTTTGTTGTTGGATATCATAAAATTCTTTCTGTAGTGTATTCCTGTATGTTTCATTCACAGAACACTGGTCACATATTTTTGAGCGTAACTTATCTCGCAACTCATTAATGGTGTCCGTGAGGATTTTTTGTTGCTCAGTCAACTCTTTAACTTTGGCTATGGAGCCCATCCTCCTTCCATCTGCCAATCGCTCTTTCCTCAAACTGGTTAATTTTGCCTGTAAACGGTGTAACTCTTTGTCGTGGAGCTCTTTTAGTGTTAGCCAGGTTTTTTTGAAATCATCAGTTGACACGTCACATACACTTAACTGCAATTTATCTCTTCCTGAAGGTTTCTTACCACCTTCTCTTTCTCCTCCACCCACATTCCCTGCCTGCATCATTGATTCCCTGCCTGTATCACTGATTTGAGATTTGGAAACAGTTGAGACAGGCCAGTGGCTTTATGACACCACTGACAAGAAAAAGGCAGAGCTGCTGGCTAGTGTTCTGCCGTGGCAGGGATAAACCCTTCACCCCTTTTACAGACCTTCTGCAAAGCTGCCTTGGGACACCGGGCAGGCGCTGGTGTGGCTCACAGATGGTTCTCCAGTGGTTCTTCGGTGGCTCACGGGTGGTTCATGGATTCTCAGATGGCTTTCGAGTAGCTCTCGGGTGGCTCCCACTGGCTCTCGAGTGGCCCTCAGATGGCTCACGGGTAGCTCTCGGGTGGCTCCCACTGGCTCACGGATGGCTATCCAGTGGCTCTCGGGTGGCCCTCAAGTGGCTCACGGGTGGTTCACGGATGGCTCTCTTGGATAGCTCTCTTGCATGGCTCACAGGTGGCTCTCAGATGTCCAGAAAGTCCTGGAGTTTTGGTGGAAATGAGGCCCAAGACTTGTCAGAAAGAGCCGGTGAGCAAGAGAGAGAAGATGGCGCCTTGAAGCTAGTGCTTTGACGAGAAGCCGGAAACCCACTGACTTCTGGGAGATCTGGCTTCTCTGAATAGAAAGGCACTCAAAGGCGGGAGTGGGGGGGGGGACCGGAAATCACTGCTAGCTTAATTTTTAAAAACAAATCTAATTTGACTCAATTCTAGCATTTTTTCCTCGATGATTAGTATTCCATAATCATTGGAAACTATCAGTACTCATGGTCTTAAAATATTGAAAGTAAAGTTGAAATCCCACACACCATCCGCTTCCTGACCCCTCCATATGGCCAACATTGCCCAGTCCTCCGTCCCTATCTTCAATTCAGGAGGTTTGACCTGGTTTGGCGATTCAGTCATTTTCCTGTTTTTGCGATGCCTATTAAGATATCTACATTTAGAAGAGGATCTGCTGACACCATTAGCTATATCTGAGTAGATTGGAAAGTTAAGCGGTAGCAATTTTATTATTTTTTAAAATCTCCAGTGGGTAGATTGGTAGTAACAAAGTAGGTAGAATGGAGAAGTGCCGGCGATAGATTTAAGGGACTTTTATATCTGAAACAGTTGGGTGTATGTGTGTGTGCGTGCGTGCATTCGTGTGTGTGTGTGTGTGTGTGTGTGTGTGTGTGTGTGTGTGGTTTAGAGAGCTCTTTAAGTAGTTGGTAAAGGTACTTGACCCCCCCCCACACACACACACACACTTTGGAAAAATCACATAAATGCACCATCTTGCATAAAATTTTAGGAAATTCATTAAAAATCTCACATCTGTTTTCCTTCCTCTGTCTTAAGGGATGATATGAAAATTAGGATAAACTATCCAAAAGAACATTTACAAAATAAATGTTGAAGTTGAAATAATTATAGATTAAAGGGTACATTTAAAATTAATTTAAAAGAATACAGTGTGCATACTGGGCAGTGAGATTGGAGAGGAAGATATGGATGAAACAGAATTGGCCTAAGTTGGTGATTGAGGCTGTTACTGGTACTTTGGGGTTCACAATGCTGTTTGTTCTAATTATTTTAAAGATCTAATACTTTATTTATTGCATTTTCAGATGTTCTCTTAACTTACTGGAATAAAGTATCTCCTCAGGAGCTCATAAACATTCTCATACTTCTAGAGTAAGTTATATTAATTTATTTTTATAAATTCCCCCTTATTTAGGGGAGCTTAATTTAATATTTATACAAAATAATATTTTTTTCTTGGTTTCAACAGTTTATTTGCTAATAATGTGGGAAGTGTTAAACTATTTTGTTAATATAGAGGCTAGCATATATGTTCCTCATACATTGAGGAAAAACATGGAGATGGAATACTTGTTATAGTATAGAAACTTCTAACTAATAATAGACCATCTTTACAGCCCACCAGGAGTCTTTCTGTGATCTGGAAAACTAAAAGTGGTGTCAGTTGTCCTAAATCATTCATTTAGAGCAGATGTTGGCTTAATGGAGCAGCATAAATAATTGGAATTTAGAATTTGTACTCTTAGGTAGAGCTGAGTAATTCTACCTGCTTAAATGTATATATAGAGATATCTCTAGTCCAAGGCACTTGGGGAAATAATCTAGTCTTTTTTCCCAGGTAAAGGTGGGAAGTTGTTCTGTATTGTATGCCTAGCTATTTTTACATTATTATTGAACACTAAAAAAATTAGAACGAAATGTAAGAAATTTTTAGATAGTAAACATATATGCTATTGTATGTGCATATCTACCAAAACAAAAAGGGTAATCAGTGCATAACAATATCTTTCAAAATTTTGCAGAAAATGTCAGCAAACAAAACAAGTTAAAATTAAAAAGAAAATTAATTATATTGAAATATTAACTAATGAAAATATGATATTGGGGATTTACTTTTAAAAGTACAGAGGCAGGGAGGGGAGAGGGAGAGCAGGGGACCTGTTCTGGGTAGAGGTTAAACAAGAATGGCCATGAGTTGGTAATTATTGAAGCTGGGTATGTGGGAGTTTAGTTTGCCATCCTCTCTACTTTTGTATATGTTTGAGATTTTTTAGTAATAGAAAGTATTTTAATGCAATTATTTAAAAATATAGTATGTCCCAATTTTTAGGGCTTAAGAACCTTTTTTAGTTATTAATGTCTATACTAGAGATTTTGCTATGATATATTACAGAAAACAAAGGAAGATTTACATGTTTTTTTTAAATGTTGTTAAAATTGTATATGAAGACGTGGGCCTTTTTGATGCTGATGTAATTGTAGCAAATAAATGTAGAAAGATGTAATATGACAAGCCTACAAGTAGTTATGTGTATATTTATTTCTGTCTGCCAAAACATATTGTAATATAATTTATATAAGTATCCTTTGTAAAACATGACTTAAAACATTACTTAATAAATTGCAGAGAATGGTAATAACTTTACTAACATGCTGTTGTTTTTATTTCTAGAGTATGTTTGTTTCACTTTAGATATATGGGGAAAAGAAACATAGCAAGGTAATTCCCATAGCACTGCAATTTCCATTTTTTTCCTTTTGTTCCAATAGAGGGCAGTCTTGTACATGCCATGTAAAACCTAGATTATTCATTTTAAATTAACATTAAGACAGCCTATGATTTATTTAGCATGTCTCAACTCAAAGTTTAAACTAGTGGGAGCTGATATATTTAAGTTTTCCTAAGGGTAATGGTTAACTTGATATACAGAGTTTCTGTTTTAATCCTGGAACAGATACTGTCTTTTCTGAAGGATGTGAAAAAAGGCTAGATCTAAGTGAAGTCAGAAAACTGTAAGGTCTATACTTTTATCTATAATCTGTTAATACTTACCTCAGTTACTAAGGTAAACAGAAATCCCAAACAGTGATTTATAGCATCCATTTTATCTTTTTATTGTTTAAGTATTAGTGAAATAAATACTTAAAAATACTTAAATACATAAAAAATTGTTTGAGGGATCCTAAATTACTTGCTTATTTCAATGAGATATATTTTAGGGGTAGAATTCATCATTAAAGGAAGTCAAAGAGAGTTTTTTTTTAATTAAATTCCATGGCACTTTCAAAAACTAAAGAGGCTGTTTTGATGGGGTTTATAGTTGCTCAGTCTCTGGAAGTTCCTAACAATAGATAATTCAGGTGATATTTTCCACTGTCTTTCTCCATGACTTGAAGCTGGCATGATAGCTGCTACTATGAGCCTTTAACCTCTAAGAATCTGCTGCCTCTCCTACTAGAGTATTCTCTTTTCTAGAGACTAGACAAACTCTTTTTCTTCCTTTGTTCCTGATGACCCAGTTGTAATTTTTTTAATGGAACTTTAAAATTAAAGGAAAACAGAAAAGAAATTGCAAATCCCAACATAGACATGTTTACAGAGTAAAAATTTCTGGTCCAAATTTAGCTCAAGTCTAGAAACATTTGATTGGCACTCATTCTTGAAGATCTAGAAATGATCTCTGCTGCCCCATTTCAACTCTGAGTAGCACTCTCAGTGTTTCCGGAGTCTTGTCCTTCATCTCCTAAGAAAAGACTTACTCTTATTAGAATATTGTCTACTTTACTCTGATATTTTTGAGAAGGAGGAAAGAAATTCTCTAAATTCCTTAATTATGTACTTATAATATCAGCTTCTTTAAATATGCATTGAAACTTCATGTAATTTCCAGTGACATCTTATTTAAACCAACTAATAGATGAATATTGAGTTCAGGATAGTGTTTATGTGGAAACCTAATCATTTTTTAGTTAAAAACCATCTAACATTGAGATACATTATTAGAGTACTCCAACATGTAACTTTAGATTCTATTTTAGGGTACATGATGCCTGGTTGTCAAAACACTTTGGAGTAGACCGAAAATCGCAAACCATGCCAGCTCTGAGAAACAGATCAGGACTAATGCATGCCCGACTCCAGCATCTTAGTAGCCTGGAAAGTTCATTTACACTTAATCACAGTAAGTGAAAATGTGTATAGGGTACCCATTTGAATGTAATACTATTTAACCTTGAAGAAGTTCTGGCTTAAATAACCAATATGATTGAAAATGATTTCACATACATAGATCTATTTGCATATCTATGTGTTTATATACAGTCCTTTTATCATACGTGACTAAATAGTAAAATATGCATGGATCTTTTAGCAATTTTAGTTGGTATTTTCCTTAGTTCGTTATTAAAGAAATTAATTTTTCTGACAATTGTTTTTATGGCTACATTGGATATCCTTCATTGCTACTGTTAAAACTTTAATGCAAATAATATCATCTTATGTAATTTTTTTAGAGTTACTATTCAGTGATTTTAAGGATTACATGGGCTGACTGCAGAAATTAAAGCACTATAAATACTGATTTGACAAAAGTATTTCACACAGGTTGCAGTATTTTCAAGCAAGTAGAACAAAGAATCTTGTCATATTGGGGAAGTTAGAAGGTTATATAAATGGAAGATATCTTCTGAAAAACAAATATTAAAAAGTCAAAGAGTAAGAAAACTTTCATTTCCATGCAGTCCTCTGGAGGTTACAGAGAAGGAAACCAGCAAAAGTGGCTTGTGATAAAGAGTGATAATAAAAACAAATGTCTTGAGCAGATGGGCCCTGAGCTAACAGAGCTTTAAAACGTATGCAAGTCTTACAGCCTCACCATTACTCTTGTTGCTTATAAAAATGTAATGAACTTACTTCCTTCAGTTTACCTAGATGCCTTGTTTTCCTTCTGATTTAAAAACAAGTCTTATATCATTGGACACATCATTGAAAACATCTGGCCATAGGGTACCACTGTATGTAATGTAGTTGAATTTCTAAGAGTTTCACATTTTGCCCACGTACTTAGTGATAAGGCCTAAAATGCCTCCCATGTTATTTCCTAGTTATATTGCCATAGTTTATTACCAAAATGTCTTCAAAGAAGTGGGTACCTAATTATGTGTTGTAGAGCTTTGATAGAGAAGTGAAGTAAAAAATTAGTAGGCTTTATTAACCAAGACCATATATGATTAAGGAATAAATACAGTGAAACTCATTAGGTCTGCAGTATTGAGAGCTTCCTTGCTTCTTGCTTGTCTCTGAGTTTTGGGGGGGAAATCATTCAAAATTGTTAAGTGTATCTTTAGTAGGCAGTTTTACTTTGCCTTTTTTAATCCTAGGTTCTACAACAACTGAAGCAGACATTTTCCATCAGGCACTTCTTGAAGGCAATACTGCCACTGAAGTTTCTCTAACAGTACTAGATACCATATCGTTTTTTACCCAGTGCTTCAAGGTAAGAATAAAGACTTAGAATTTAGTTGGCATCATTGCAAGGAAAACTTTATACAAAAAGTAACTATCAGAGAAAGCTTGTTGTAGTGAAAAAGGCCCAGGTGAGCAGTCAGGAAACTTGAATGAGAAACTGAGTTTGGCTACTTTATGACCTTGGGAATTCACTAAGACTCACTTGCCACTTAAAATAGATCAATTTTATGGTATGTAAATCATACTTCAATAAACTTAAAAATACAAATACGAACTCACTGTTAGTCCTCATATTCCCATTTTAAAATGAGGAAACTGAGACTTACATGGAGGCTAATGTCGTATAGCTGCTCAGTGGCAGAATCAGCATTCAGATCTAGGCCAGTTATCACAATAGTTCATACTTCTGAACACTATACCATGCTTAGAAATAGATTAAGGAAAGAGCCAGAAAAACCTAACACCACTCAGGGAATCTAGCTGTTGATGTTACCATTATATCTGTCACAACTTTGCATATTATTTTAGTTTTTGTTGTTATTAGCAAAGTTGTGGCTGGCTAGTTTCTTGAGGGATAGAGAATAGGGCTGGAGAAGTTCACCAGTGCCTTTTGTTCAAAAAAAAAAAAGATTCACAGATCAATAGATACTTCTCTACAATTTGTTATTTCTTTTATATCTCTCTTTACAAGGAACATTTAAACAATTATATGATCTGTGCAGTTGTGATACCTGTTATTATCTCTACTCATAGTGCTTTAATTTATCACCAGTGGTGAAATATATCTTATACTAAAAAGCTTACTTTAAAAAGTAAATTAGATAATAGACTTTAAAAATAGGTTTAATAGTTTCCTTAATTCTTACATTATTTAGTCTCCCTCAGATAAATACAAAGGCTGGTTGCCTTATATTCAATTTAAATTTACTGATTTCTTAATGAGAAGTAATATGGTTAGGTTAATAAAAAATACTCTTTACATACTAGTTTTGTATTTGGTGTGTTACATTGGAAAAATATTCATTTATTTTAAATGAGAGAATCAAGTATAGATGTAGCATTTTGAGATTTCAAAATATATGCCATTTAAACATGGCATAGATGTTTTTAAATTAGACCTTTTTTCCTGAAACTTTCAAACACTGGTTTGTTAAACAGGTATTGGTAAAATCAGTTCTCATTCTGGGGAATGAGTGACATAAATTATTTCTACAAAATGCTTTTTTTTTCATGTTTTGTAGAGCCAACTTTTAAATAACGATGGCCACAACCCATTAATGAAAAAAGTATTTGACATTCATCTTGCTTTTCTTAAGAATGGACAATCTGAAGTATCACTGAA
This sequence comes from Macroglossus sobrinus, assembly GCA_004027375.1. Classification (NCBI taxonomy): domain Eukaryota; kingdom Metazoa; phylum Chordata; class Mammalia; order Chiroptera; family Pteropodidae; genus Macroglossus; species Macroglossus sobrinus. The sequence goes on along the minus strand of PVKZ01001804.1, from coordinate 142,745 downwards.
ACATGTATTTGCCTCACTGCGGGCTTTCATTAGTAAGGTAAGGAAAATTTTATAACTGCTAGTGTGCTCACTTCATGGAAAGAGAGGAAAGAGGATTATTGTGATAACATCTACAAACTTACAAGCCATTAAGTTAGTACTTGCTTTGTAAATATAGGTATAGAACTGCCATATACATAAAGAGGGTCTGACCAAGAATCTCCTAAAACCGGAATGTGTTTTTGAGTTCACCCTGTCATCCCTTCCTTTTTTCGGTAGCCTCTTTTGAAGAGTGCCATTTTAAAATGACCAACTTTGCTAGTTTTTTTTCTGTTTTACTTCTTTTAAAAGTACTATCACGCCAGAGACAATATATTAGTGCATTTATGTCTTAAGTGTGTTAAAAGCAGAGGCCAAATTTCATAACCCCAGAGACTTGTGTAATATTTTGCAAATGGTAGACACAGTGTGGAGTCAAATGAATGAACCCTTCTTTTCAATGCTCATTGTATCTATGGGCTGTAAATTTTTAGGCCACTTACCTCATCTTAACAAAAACCTCAGGCTAGACTTTTAAGAATAAATATGACTGAAACAGATAGCAAAGATTTTTTTGTGGTCTGCTTTTGATAGCTTTTAAATATAATAAAAATCATCATAAAACAAGATGGAGTTAAAATTATGGGAAGGCACAGTCTAGGCCTTCCCCTGTGCTAAGTATAACTCCAACAAGACAAAGAAATACAATGAATTGATTTGTGTGATAAAGTGAGCATGGAAAACTTTTTGGTCATCAGTATTTGCATGGCAGCTTATTGCATTTAATTGGTATAGAAATCAGGTGGATTTCAAGGTTGTTTTTTAATTGATATTTTTTAATACAATTTTTGAATAAAGAAATATAATGAAAACTGAGTTCAATGTCAGGGATGTTGTAAGAAACTAAGGGAAACATTCAGAAATAATCCATTTGAGAAACAATTACTGTATAACTACTTACTGGTGTTAGACACTGTGTCAGGGATACAGTCCAAAGGCTCATTGTCCAGTAGAGGGAAATACACATAGTATACAAAGAATGGAGGATGGACAAGAAAAGGAAGAGAAACACTCTAATTTAGCAAAAATTTCTCTGTAGCAGTGGAGCTAGGATTTAGTATGGATTCAGCAAGAGATTGGATGAAGAAGTAAATGGGGCCAGATGAATGTGTACTTATCTTAAGAGTTAGACTTCATCTTTCAGGCATCAGGGAGCATGGAAATAATCCAACTAGATTTGTATCAAGAGAGAGTTGGTGTGAGCACAGAAAAATCTCTTTAAAAAGTAATGAGAAATATGGATGATAACAGTACTAAAGGCTGTAAGAAGATTCATTAAAATAGGCTAGATAAGAGATGAGGGCCTAAGGTAACACAGTGACAGTGGAGATGGAGGGTCAAAGGCTGACAGAAGGCATGGTAAGGAGATAAAGTTTATAGGATTTGATCGTAAATTCACTGGATGGTGGAGTGTAATGGCTGATGTGAAATATAGGGAAAAGACTACATTTGGGGTAAAAGTTAATGAGTTCTCTTTTGTGGACCTATTGTATTTAAGGTCATTAAAACATCTAGTTAGAGCTGCTTGGATTGGCAGTTGGATATATAGATCTTTGCTCTAGAAAGACATCTGGGTTAGAGAGCTAGACTCATTTATTCATACCATATTTATTGAATACCTCCTCTCTGCCCAGCACTGTACTAAGTACTAGAGATACAATGGTAGAGATAAAAAAAAATAGGTAGGTAGTCAGGCATGAGCAACAGGAGCAAAGGCTCAGCTCTATAACCATAGAAACCTTCCTTGAAGACCTTCCTTAAGGACCTCCCAGGAACACCTCCCTTTTAGGGTTATAAATTACCCTAAATCCTAGAGCACAAAGGCCATAAAAATTGCTGGCTAAACTAGCCACAAACGCATGCACAGAAGGTAGTACCATAATCTGCTCATAACCTCAGCCTCATTATACCATCATTATAATACCATGACAATGTCTGGAAGTTCATGAATCAAATAATAACAGACTGAATTCTGAGTAAGCACTTGCACAGTAGGTAAAGTGTTATATAGCAGCCAACTGTCAGTCAAGATAACCTCACACAGGGATCATCTAGGACCTCCCATCATGGCCCAAATATAAACAGACCTTCCCACTTCCATGTTGTTAACAGTTCTCTTCGCTGAAAACCTACTCCTCCTTTGGTGCATACTCTGTCTTATCTTTTCACCTCCCAAATTCCACAGGGCTGTAGCCTTCCTTAGCATGACCCATCTTCTAAAATGTACTTTTAATAAAACTTACTTTTTCTAAATCTCGCTGATTTCTGCCTTTCCTGCTTTGATGGGGAAGAACCGAGGAACACCACACCACCCTCCTCATGCTGCTGGGGTGACGCTGGATTTCACATCTCCCCAGCGGTAACAGTTTCTGCCCACATGAAACTTTCAGTCTAGTAGGGGGGAGGGAGACACAAAATAAACAGTAAATAAAATAGTAATTATGGTTAGTTCTAGGAAGGAACCGAGGTGCCCAGGTAGATAATAACGATTTATAGGAGATTGCTTACTTTAGATAGATTTGTCACTTTTAAAGTGAGCCCTGGAATATGAAAAGGGGCCAGCCATTTGAAAAGCTCAAAAGAAAACACTCCAGGGAGAAGAACATGCATATACAAAGGCTCAGAGTTGGGAAAGAGCTTTAAATTCTGGGGATTGAAAGGCATAGTGAACTAGGGAGGTCATCATATTATAAGTGGTAGTTGAAGCCATGGGAGTGGTTTGATTTACCCTGGAGAGTATATAGAGGAAGAAGAACAGCAAAAAAAGGTTAAGAGCAGTGCATTGGAGTAAAAACATGGAAAGGATTGGGAGAGGAATCTGTGGAGGAGATGAAAGGGAGCAGTCACAGAAGTAGGCAAGGCAAAAAGAAGTAAGGCAAAAAAAAAGGAGAATATAACGGAAGCCAAAAGAGACGAGTGTCAACATTATTATGAGATACAGAGTGGTTTAATAAGATAAGGGGGAGATGGAGACAATTGGAATTGACAATTAGGAGGTCATCAATGATTTTGGCCATTTCCCACTCAGAGAAGTGATGTGGGTAGAAGAATTTTTATAGTGGATTAACTATATTACAGCTACACCCTCCCATATGCCTTTATTTTCATACTAGAATATCTTGTCCAACAAGACTTGGTTTAATCTAGTGAAACTGTTAATGAGATTTCCTGATTGCCAGTCAGAACACATTTATTAAACATTATCTGCATAGCATTGCACTTGGTGTTAAGAATAAAAAGAAGATGGATTCCTATAACATGGGTTTAAAGTCAAGATTCCCAAGAAATGATTTTGAAAAAGTTGGTCCTCTAGCTTTACACTCCCTGAAAAACATCCATTGTATACCCTGAAGCAGCTTACTACTTGCTTGCCTAGACATATACACATGGGTGATTGTAACCAGCCTATATTATATGTATAGTTTATCTGAATATAAACTCAAAGTAATAGCCACTTGACTGTTTTGAGGATTATGTAGTTACTTTTGTACTCTTCCTATGCCAAAATGTATCTTTTTAAAAAAAATTATAGTTGACATACAATATTATATTAGTTTCAGGTATACACCACAGTATTTGACATTTATATTTCTTAGATGTGATCACCACAATAAGTCTAGAATTATCTATTTTCATAAAAATTATTATGAAATTGACATTTCCCTATGCAAAATATATCTTAACACAGTTTATCAGTAGAGGATGTATGTTTATGTCTCTACACTTCATCTATACCCCATTTTTTTTAAAAGTTCAGCTTGCTGAATAGATTCCCACTATAATTTTATTAACATTTCGAAATTCATAATATAAGGAAGTATTTAAACATAAAGCAGAAGAGTAAATGATGCAGATTGTCCTTCCCATTTTTAAGGCCCAAATTGAGACCCATCAATTATTTGTCATTTTAGTCATTCATTAATTTAGTACATATTATCTAGAACCTACTTATCATCTTTTCCAGACCCATCATGAGCTCTTTTCACATCTGTAGCATTTACAGACAGTACCTCACATTTTTGTAGTGACTTGTATACTCATGTGAATTGTTCTGTCATTGACACATGCTGGCCTTCACGTTTTTAACTGTTTAGAAGGAGTATGGTCCTGGTCCTTTGTTCATTAGGTATCTTCAAATCATCAAGCATAGTTTTAGGTGAGAATATAGCAGGTACTTGATTGTTGATTAAATTTTATGATTGGGTGTTTAGATACTTATGTTTTTTTTCTGTTCTTTAGTTTCCCTCAGCCTTTTTCAAAGGAAGAGTAAACATGTGTGCTGCATTTTGCTATGAGGTTTTAAAGTGCTGCACCTCAAAAATTAGCTCAACCAGGAATGAAGCATCTGCACTTTTGTATCTTCTGATGAGAAACAACTTTGAATATACCAAAAGGAAAACCTTTTTGAGGACACATCTGCAGGTCAGTGAAAATCAAAGTGCCTCTTCTTTTTTTTATTCAACCTTTAGCCTCTAGATCAAGGTCTAGAGGTACCCATTCCAATACAATAGCAATTAGCCACAGGTGGCCATTTAGCGCTTAAAATGTGGCTAGTCCGAATTGAGATGTGCCATAAATATAGAATATACATTGGTTTTTGAAGACTAAGTACCAAAAAAGTATAATATCTTAATCATTTTATATTTACTATATGTTGAAATGATATTTTGGATATATTGTGCAAAGAAAATATTAAAATTCACCTGTGTCTTTTTACTTTGTAGCATGGGTTCTAGACAACTTAAAATTACATATATAGCTCACATCATATTTCTGTTGGACAGTGTTGTTCTAGAGCATAGGTGTTAAGAGCATATACTCTAGTTCAGATTCCAGGACTACAACACACTGTGTGACCTTGAGCAAGTTACTTCCTTAGTCTGTCAGTGCCTCAAGTTTTTTCATATATGAAATAGTGGTAAATATTTGTACCTACTTCATAAAATTGTTGTGAGGATTAAATGAGATGATTAAATAACAAAATACTGGTTAAATATTTCATAATAGGTAGTACCTTTTGTGGTTTTCATTTTCCAGCATGCTCAGTAAGTAAAAAATTAGAGAAGTTTCAAGGTGTAGTGAAAAGTATGAACTTTGAACTCAAACCTACCTGGCCTTAATCATAGCTCAGCTAATTATTTACTATGTGACCCTAAGCAAATTCCTCAGTCTGTCTTAACTATTTGCCTCATCTGTAAAATGAGACCAAGTATATTTTACCTTGCAGGATTATCATAACAGATAAAAATAAAGTATGTATAGTGCCAGGCACAATGTCTAGTATGTAATAGTTGCTTAGCACATGATAGTATTTAACATTTCCATATTTTTCTGCTTATTTGATGAAACAACTCCGAACTCTAAACCAAAATTGGGACTTTGTGGCCCAGTAGACCTCTTTGTAATATGGGAATTCCTTGGTCATATTTATATCTTTACTGCCATGGTCTTTTTCCATTGGAGTTTTTATTGGAAACTGGGTTATAAGTGGGGAAACGGCCATAAGCAGATTTTTAGAAATGTCATTAGTAATGTGGAAATTGGATAAAAGTATATTCTTCGGTAAAAGCCTGCTATATAGTTAGTTACCTTTGGATACTACGGCCAGCATTATATGTTAGAACTTATATAGTTCACCTTTATATGAGGTGTCACTTGAATACCACCTTCCCCCAAAACATTTCTACAAGTATTGTGCTGGCATGCCTGAAATTCCCCCATTAAGTTCTGTTCTTCTGGGTCAAAGCATCAGTTCTCTCAAGTCCTTTATTTAAATATAAATGAATTAATAAATGCGAAGACTTAAATCCATTTCTGGCACATCATAGTAAGTGCTCAATTAAAGGTTCATTAGAATTATTTTGATTATGACCTCTTTAATCCTTAGAACAGCTCTTTAAATTTATCATTTCCATATTACAAATGAAGAAAATGAGGCACAGAAGTGTTAAATAACTTTTCCAAAAACACAAGGTGAATAATTGATAAAGTCAAGATTTGAACCTGAGGCAGTTTGACTCTAGAGTCTGCACTTTTAGCTCCTATAGTGTACTGCTTCCAAGGAACAGAGAGTAAAGTATCCAGCCATTAACACCTTAGCATGAATCATTTAGGCATTCCTCAAAGGGATCCTGAGAGATTAAAAAGCACCATTAAAGGCCATTATGTGTACTACTGTCTAAACTAGGTAGGCCCTAGTCAGAAACAAAGAAGGGAGCTGAGGTGCTAGAATTTAGAGTCCAGTACCTGGACTAGTGAAAAAGAATAGAACTCATTGAAGAAAATGTCATTTATTCCAAGCTTTGCTATAGCTGCTACCTAACAAGCATAATAAAAGTGGAGACCTGACCATCATTGTTTCAGTTCACTATTATGAGACTGTTTTGGGTCTAGTGGTACTATGAGCTTTGAAAAAATTTTCACAGCTAACCAAGAAAAGTTCCAATAAAATTGAAATTGGGATCTTTGAAGTTGTTACTTTAGTAGAAGAATGTAAGTCCCTCATGTCTGAAGGAAGTAGATTATAATGGAACTGTGTAGAATCTTTAAAAGAAACATTTCATATGAGTGCTTATGGGTGTATACAATGATGAAAATAAACAACATTAGTTCAAGACATTTGACAAGTAATGCTTGTTTCTTCCAGATAATAATTGCTGTAAGCCAGCTAATAGCTGATGTGGCACTAAGTGGAGGATCAAGATTTCAGGAGTCTTTATTCATTATCAATAATTTCGCAAATAGTGACAGACCTATGAAGGTATGTTCTTACTTCAAGTAATAAATTACAACCACTTTCACTGTCAGGGAAGTTTACACTCTTAGAGTTAAACAGTCATTAGATTCACAACTTTTGGTAGAATAGAGTGTATAGTATATAAGCTTCACGAGTCAAGGCTTTGTCTTGTACACCACTGTATTTCTAACACCTAGAACACTGATGTATAGCAAATATTCAATATTAGATGATTGACTATGCTGTGTATCCACAGCTGTTACAGCTAGTAGTGTTTAAATTTTTTTTTCTGGGCTTGATTTCTAAACTTGCTCAGAAAATAAATGGATCCTTTCTTTCCTAACAGTTGTTGCCATTTATAATATTGCTTAATTAAGCGCTGAGTTTGAAATTTCAGGAAATTTCACTTAGAGCAGCTAACAGCTGCCTGATCCATTGCCAATAAAAGAGGAATGATACAAATGGGATTCATTATTTGATGACTTCCTGAGTTTCAAGAACCATCTGTTAACTGGTAGTGACTTGCCATAGATACATATTGGCACACCTAAAGACTCTGACCACCATTCTTCTTTCTTACCTATATGCTTAAAACCTGTAACATTGTCATAATTTATTTGTTGTTTTATTGCATGGAGAGTAGGTTCTTATCTTCAGTGATACATGTGTTCAAGGGAGGAGGAATCCTTTGCCAATCAAAGGATTTTCCCTCCCAGAGGAATCATCCCCATTCTTGGGAAAGGTCATCTTCCAGTGTAATTTGACAATATTGTATAAAAATGAAAAAAATAAAAATAAAGCTCACGGCCATAGCATACTTGATGTTTGGAATGTGTAGAATCTATGTAGCAAGAAAAATTCCCACAGGAACATTGCTTAGAGTGAAAAAAAAAATACACTGAGTAGTGCCAGCTGTCCTCAGGCTGGGAAAGTTTGCCTTCCAGCCAGTTCTGCTGGTTCCCCAGGAGATCAGTATATGCTCTAACTAATCCCATGAACACAGAAACAACTTCTGTCATTTAGGATCTTTTATTCATACTCTTAAGAGTTTGTTTTACTAGTTATTACTTACCATCCTTAATTCCATGTTATATAAATGTTGGATTAGTAACTTTTTAAAAATCAATGGTGTCTGTTTTGGCTCTCCTTGATAGGAAATCTTTTTCATGACTCATTTCTGAAATGACTTGGTTTCATTCTGATATGACAGTTACTACCAATAAACCCTTTTACAGCAAAATATGCCTATCCCTCAGTAAATGTAATCTCAATGTGTAAGAAGGGGCTTTTATGTACATAATTATTATTTTAAAAGAATCAAGAAGGCACTTCTAAAAAGCATTTTCTTAACATTTGGTTATGTTCACATTGAAAAGCTCTCTAACCCTTATATTTGTCCTTCATTTACCTTCTTTGAATTATAATTGTGATTTGCTCTAGTGGGCTTAAGAGGTGATCAGACTATCTTAATGGCCAGAATAAAGAGGAAATTCTAACTTAGTGATTTTGGGGGATAAAAACAATACTTTGAGAGAGGTTAATAATCTTTTTAGAGTATTCTGTGATTCATAAACTCTTATTTGTATAAGTGGACATTTTTCCAGTATGGTTTTTACCTTATGTGGTAAGATGTATGTGGTTGTCAGTAGATGGATATATATGCTTATCCATATGGAAGAGTAGCTAGGATCACTAGCTCTGGAGCCAGACTACCTGGGTGTAAATCTTATCTCTCCCACTTACCAAATTCAAAACTTTGGCCAAGCTGCTCGACTGTCATGTGCCTCAGTTTTCCATTGGTAAAATGAATTTTGATGGTACTTAATCCACGGGGTTGTCATAAAAGTTAAAACATGTAAAGCACCTAGACCACTGCCTGGTATATAGTATGCTGTCAATTTTTAGTTAGCGTTGTAACTAAAATTATACAGTCAGGTGAATATAGATTGTTCTCATGGCTGTAGAATTCACAGTAGAAGAGCTAGGGTTCAAAGCCAGGTAGTCTGGCTCCAGAGTTCATGCTTTTATGTGTTGTGACTATACTACCATCGAGTTTAGAGACTTTAAAGCCTGAGCTAGTTGGATATTTTAAAAAGAATGAAAGCTCTTTAGACATGACACACGCCAGGAACCAAGAACCAAATAGCAAGAACTGTAACAAGGAGTAAAAAAGTCATATGTTATTCCCAGGATTGGATGCTAAGGCTTAGAGCATCTCAATAATATTAATAAACATGTCTTTTTTTGTCTGTTTTGAAATTAGGCAACTGCATTTCCCACAGAAGTCAAAGACTTGACCAAGAGAATCCGTACTGTTCTTATGGCCACTGCTCAAATGAAGGAACATGAGAAAGACCCTGAAATGTTAATCGATCTCCAGTATAGCTTAGCCAAGTCCTATGCAAGCACCCCAGAGCTCAGGAAGACATGGCTAGATAGCATGGCCAAGATTCACATAAAAAATGGAGATTTTTCAGAGGTGACTAAGGCTTTGTTTTAAATACAACCCTGCCAAAACCCTGGAGCACATTCTGACAGTGTTTTCTTCGTCATCCTTTTTCAGGCAGCAATGTGTTATGTTCATGTAGCAGCTTTGGTTGCAGAGTTTCTTCATCGAAAAAGTAAGATATTTCTGTTCTTAGAAATGGGGAAAATTTCAGTTAGCAAAATAGTTTTTATCTCTGTAGCTTGCAGCTACAAATGTGATGTAATTTAACTCTGAAAAATATGTTCACCTTTAGCCTCATTAATTGTTAAAACGTGTTGTTATTAAAAAACTGGATTGTTCATCTTGCCTCCTACTTTTGTGAAGAGTACAAAAATAAGCTAAATAGCACAAGGCCAGTCCCGATGTCCAAAGTTTATTTTCCAAGGCTATCTCCCTGGAAGACTGCCACAAGTTAAATTCTTCTCAGGGCTCATGAGAAGCTCTAGATAATACCAGTCACTTACTTTTCTCTTATCTTCTTCAACTTCATCAACAACTGCCAATAGATTATATCTCCACTGCCACATTAGTGCAACATATCTTTTTATTAAAAGGAGTCAGCACATCAGGAAGGTGGCCAAGTAAGACATCCCTTGTCTGTATCCTTCCCCCTAGCAATTTAGCATCCATCCATGGACAAATGTGCTTTTGTGGAAGCTGTGAGATCTAACACCATATGCTAAGGGACCTGTGGGGGAATGTTGTCCATTTATGCTTCAGGTAATAGGCAGACAGATCTCAGTCTTGACTGTGGACCCTGCAGTGGCTCACACACTGGCTCTAGTTGCTCTCAGTTATATACAGTCCAAGAGCCCCTGGAGAACACTGTCTTAGATAATCACCCACAAACAGAGCCTTGGTGGAAGTCTAGGAGTCCAGTGGAAAAGTTCCAGCATGATGTCGGAGCAAAAAATATGTTAAGATGCATTGGAGAGGGTAAGAGGAACTGTTTGACTTTACTTATGTCACCTCTTCCCCAAAGTGGGGCCAAGAGAGAACTGCTCTCCTGTGATTTCTACTGCAGGGATATTGAGACCATGTGAGTGGGCATCGGTCTTCCCCAAGCTATACAGGATGCTGCTAAAGAGACCCTTTGCCCTTTTGCCCCATCCAGAGTACTGATTTGTGAGCTTCCTGACTGGAGGGCAGAAAGAGCCTGGGAGAGAGGCAGACAGGAGTCTCAGAGAACATTAAAGGGGCATAGATCTTATTAATGGCATTGTAGACTCCATCAAGAAACCCACCAACAAATGGCTAGGGACACTTAGCCCATAGATCCCTCCCATTGGCTCATAGGTACCCTTAGTGCTGCATGTATACTCCTTTACCCTTGTGTGTGTTCCTGATGGTGGTGAGAGCCAGCTTTGTTAGATGGCTAGTGAGTATGTGCAGAAAGCCAGCCAGACTCTGTGAGCCATGGAGAGAACAGAAAGTTGAGCTTTAGCACCGCTCTTGGGAAAGCAAAAGAGAGACTCTTAGCACACCTGTCCTGGTATATTGCATGATGGAGAGAGGGCATACAGACTTAAGAATTCTGCCAGAAAAGGGAACAAGAAATGTGGAACAGATATAACCATAGAAGGTCTTTGAAACCCTTAGAATTCCTAGCAGTGTAGATGGAAGGTATTTTCTCTCCTAAAGTCAAAGTAATGATGGTTATAAGTGACTGCTACTTCAGATGTGAAGACAGCAATGCAAGACTTTAAGGAACATGATAAGTGAAGGAAACATAACATCACCAAAGGATCATAATAATCTACCTGTAACCAAACTCAGACATGGAGATGTTCAATTTACCTAATAAAAAGTTAAAAAGAGCTGTTTTAAAGACACTCCATGTGTTGCAACAAAATAGAAAAACAATTCAATGAAATCGGGAAAACAGTACACCAACAAAATGAGATTAAATAGAGATAGAAATCAGAAAAAAACTACTTGAGCTGAAAAATGCAATGAATAAGTGAAAATGCAATAGAGAGCATTACTAGCAGAATGGATCAAGCAGAAGAAATAATCTGTGAATTAGAAGAGAGGACCATTGAAATTATCCAATCAGAGGAGAACAAAGAGAAAGGAATGAAAAAGAATGAAGAAAGCCTATATGCCTTATAGGATACCATCAAAAGAAACAATGTATGAATTATTGGAATCTCAGAAGGAGAGGAGGGTGAGAATGGGACGAAAAGAATATTTAAAGAAATAATGGCTTAAGAACCTCCATATCTGGGGAGTGATTTGAACATCCAAGTTCGTGAAATTCATAGATCCCAAAACAAACTCAAAGAGATCTTTTCTAAGATTCATCATAATAAAACTGTCAAAAATCAAAGACAAAGAATCCTAAGGACCACAAGAGAAAAGAAGTTTATAACTTACAAGGGAACCCCCATAAGTCTATCAGCAGATTTCTCAGCAGAAACCTTCCAGGCCAGGAGAGAGTGGAATATTCAAAATGCTGAAAAGAAAAAAAGATCTGCCAACCAAGAATCTAGCTAAGTTGTCCTTCACAAATGAAGGACATATAATGACTTTCCCAGGCAAACAAAAGCTGAAGGAGTTTATCACCAGTAGACTGCCTCATAGGAGATGCTGAAAGAAGCTCTTCAAGCTGAAATGAAAGGATGGTAATTAGTAACATGAAAACGTGAAAATGATTCATATGAATGGATAAAGAAGATGCGGCACATATAAACAACAGAATATTATTCAGCCATGATAAAGAAGGAAATCCTGCAGTTCATGGCAACATTGAATGGACCTTGAGGGCATTATGCTAGGTAAGTCAGACAGAAAAAGACAAATACTGTATGATCTCGCTTATATGTGGAATTTTTAAAGAGCTGAACATGTAAAAACAGTAGAATGGTGGTTACCAGGGGCTAGGGGAAATGAGATGATGTTCAAAGGGTACTATAAGACAAATGAGTTTTGGAGCCTTAATATACAGCATAGCGATTATAGTTAACAATACTGTATTATACCCTTGGAAGTTGCTAAGAGAGTAGATCTTAAATGTTTTTACCCCTCCCAATGGTAATTATTTGTGGAGATTACCACTTCTGTGTTAATTTTGCAACATATATATATATATATATACAAAATCAACACATAACAGTATTATATATCAAAAAGTTGACTAGTGGTGGACATCACAAAGAATTCTCCCATTATCTATCATAACGGCCAACCTACTTCCTTCAAGGCAGTTGAATGAGTAATATTAGGTCAAAATGAAACCATCTTGTGGAAGTCATATCACTCTGGTTAACACTTTTGGTTTGATACTGAAATTCTTTTGAACAATCCATTTGTTTGAAATTGGTGTACTCTAGCTTTCTCCTTTTAGTACATACGTGGTTTTAAAGGAGAGAAAAAATTAACTATTAAAAGGCCCCATTAGAGGTTTTTTCCTACATCACTGGTCTGTCTGTCAAATTACAGTAAAAATAAATATTAAAATTGAATACCTGCAATTTCAAATAAACTGACAAATAAGAGAACCCTAAACATGGTACTAAATAAGTTTTTAGTGTTTTATTTCAAATAACATGTTCTGATCATTTTAATTAGTAGAAAAAACAAAATTAGAGTTTTATGTCCACTATACCTTTGAGATATTGAAAATAGTTAAAAATACTAAAGTATTTCCTATTTTCTTAGAGTTTTTTCACAAGTGCAAAGACCTTAAAGCTAAGCAAAAATCAAGAATTATTTATCTTTATTCTCAGTCCTTAAGCTTTAGCAGTAGAACTATAGCATTGGACAAAGTAGCAACAAAATTAGAATATACGTATTGTCGTGGCTTTTTATATGTTAGTTTGAGGTAGCTAGCCTGAACACCAAACAATGTTTGGTGACATGTTTCAGCAAGTAGAAATAGTGCTTTTAACAAATCATTTAAATATTTCATAATACCTTCGAGATTTTTTAGAATTTATGCTCCACAGAAATTATAGTCCTTCTCTGATTAGGAAAAATTGATGTCTTGCATTTTAAACAGAAAGTAATGTTAAATTTAGGAGAGGTTTACATATTTATTTAGAGATGCCATTTATTTTTAAAATGGTGGCAGTAGGAAAATCCTCAGGGTCCCCCCCCGCTGCTTACATTCATTCATTCACATGTCCCACCTTCTTTTGAGAAGGAGAAAGAGAAAGGCAGAAAAGCAAGTAGAAACTAAAGAGGTAGGAATGATGACAACAGCAACATCATCTGTAAATCTGAAGTGAGTCCTTAAAAAGGATGACCTGCAGCCACAGAAGTCAGGATTCCAAAACCAAGAGGTAGACACACTTCAGAGAGTGACATGATAACTGAAAGAAACAAAAGAAATAAAAGGGGGCAAGAGGAAAAACAACCTAAAAAACAGTTTACAAAGGATGAGGAAGTCCAGAAAGAAGATAAGCTAAGAGAAGAGCCAGACAAAAAAGTGAGAACTTGAATCAGAAAGGGAAAATTTCGCTAAAACAGGGGTTATATCAACCTCTGATTCTGAAGAGGAAAGAGATGATAAAGAAGGCAAAAAGAAAAGGTGGAAGAAACTTTCAGACTGCTCATAGAAGGAATATGCTGAAAGGCCAATGTGAGAAAGAAGCAGCAGATAGAAAATGCAAGCATGAGGAACAAATGGAAACTAAGCAGAAGATGAAGGAAGGAAGTCAAGAATTAAGAAAGTAGAGAAGTGAGAAACGTCAATGGATTCTTAACTTCAAAGGATACATGCCAATATAAAAAATTCACTTAAAATTGATCATTTTGATGTGAACAGATGTATTGAGGCCTTGGATGAACCTGGCTTCTTTTCAGGTCACAATGCATCAAGCTCAGGAACAGATTAGAACAGTGAAAAAAATATAGTGGTTCAAAGTGAGTTTGATTATCATGGAAAAGTCTTACAGATGTTTAAGAAGTTTAAGAACATGTGTTTGGTTAGCCAAGGAGATTCTGTAATCACACAAGTGGCTGAATAAATCTCTTGCAGAACAAAGAGCATGAAGAAGCAAATAAAACCAAAGGTCAAGGGAAGAAAGGGCCAATCAAAAGGCTAGAAAAAGAACAAACAGTTTCAAAGACTAAATGGAGGATCTGATGTTCAAAACAGTAATCAACCACAATATAGAGATAATACTAATGAAGAAAGTGAAGGCAGGGCCAGCACAAAAAAAAAAAAAAAAAGAAGAAAAAATCCAGTGGAGAGAGAGACTGAAATATCAGATATCTCTGAAGGATTCTATGCTAAATAACTAAGTTGACATACCTAGAATATAAAGAACATTTGAGAAGTGTGTGATGGTTTTCATTTGAAATAGATTGCTAAAAGTTTTAAATTTTATAATCATAGGTTTTGATGTTAAAACTTGTTTTGAGGGAGAAAATCCCTTTATCTTTGTTTAAAAGTAATTAAACATTGCTTAATTATACTTGTGCAGTATTAACTACATTATACATTGAATGTGAGGGAAAATCCATTTAGGAAACGTTGAATTGCTTTTCTAGACATTGGTTGTAGCATATTTTTCAATTAGTATGTGTATGTTAATGTGTAATTGATAATAGAAAAAGTTACATTTAAAAAACTGCTACTTATATAAACCTCTCCTCTTTTCCTAATTACTGTGGGTTTTGTGCATAGTTTTTACAAATCTTGGATTTACCAGACTCTCTTCATTGTTTGTAGGTTTTGTATAAGTTATGCATTTTTATAGTAGATAAAATGTTACTTCTATACAAGTACTTACCCTCTCCTGTCCAAAGTTAATCTCACAGTCTATATTGTGCTACATTATCCTGCTGCTTTATAACTCAATTATGTGTGGTCTGTATGCCTTTTGTATGAAGCTATCCAACTGACACTGAACTGACAATTCTACAAGATTTAAAACTCATGTTAACTTTTGAAAGTAATTTATAATTTTGTGGCAGGAATTCAGTGCAGTCACATCACTTTGCTGCAGAGAATCAGTATATATAGAAATGGTCTGTTTTTAGGGTTCAGCCGTCTGATCCTTTACATCAGCAGTCTCCAACCTTTTTGACACCGGGGACTGGTGTTCCTACAAGAATCTAATGCCTGATAAGCTAAGGTGGCGATGCTAGCACTGCAGAGTGACTGCAAATACAGATGAAGCTTCGCTTGCTCACCTGACGCTCACCTTCTGCTGCGTAGCCCATTTCTAACAGGTCATGGACTGGTACTGGTTGGAGGTTTGGGACCCCTGCATTACAGACACTAGTAGCTGAAACTGAAGACTAAATGATTAAAAGTTTATTTTTGAGACATTTCTGAAATTTTGAGTCACACTTATTAAGGAAGCCACTAAGTAATATTTTTTAAATTGGAAAACTGGTGCTTATACAGTAAATAAGGTCAGGAAACTGACTTATTTGAAAAATAGCTATATAAGAAGGGAAGTTTTATTTCTGTATTACATGCGTGGCAGGATTACAAAAAGTGGAAATGGTGTTCTGCCATCCAATCTGAGAACTCCATGATCTAGATAAGAACTAGATAGCCACAGAGTAAATAAAAGTATATTTCAGTGCAAAACTAAAAAAAAAAAAGTTTTATTTACACTTAAGTCAAACTTATTTAACAAAACGAATTGAGCAATTCTGGAACCCTTTGTTTTCTATCATTAAGTGTCTTTTGGTAATGAATATAAAACGGAAGGAGTAGATATATTATAAATCTCTGGCATTTCAATTGCCAAAATTTTTCTGATTTATCAAAGTCCTATGCCATTTATCTTGAAGTCATTATAAAGCATTTTTTAAAATTAAATTTATTGGGGTAACATTAGTCAATACAATTATATAATTTTCAGGTGTACATTATAATTTAACATCTGTATATTCTGTTTACTACCCATAGTCCAGTTTCCTTCAGCTACCATATATTTGATCCTTTTTACCCAAACCACCCTCCCCCACCCCCTATATTTGACCTCCTTTACTCCATTTACCTCCCTTCTCCTCCCCCACCTCATACCCTCTGGTAACCATGAGTCTATAGTCCATGTCCATGAGTTTCTGTTTGTTTTTTTTCTGTTCATTTGTTGCCTTTAGGTTTATTTCCCACATATGTGATTTTCAACTTTTTCTGCCTGACTTATTTCGCTTAGCATGATTATCTCAAGGTCCATCCATGTTGTCACAAATGACAGTATTTCATCTCTTCTTATGGCTGAGTAATACTTCATTGTATGTATGTACACACTACAACTTCTTTATCCAATCATAATTTGTAAGACATTTTAGTTGCTTCCATGACCTGGCCACCGTGAATATGCTACTATGAACATCGGTGTACAAATATCTTTACGGATATGAGTTTTCAAGTCTTTGGGGGTAAATACCCAGTAGAGGTATTGCTGGATCATATGGTAGGTCAATTCTTAGTTTTTTGAGGAAACTCCATACTGTTTGGCATAGTGGCTGTACCAATTTTCAGTCCCACAAGCAGTGTATGAGGGTTCCTTTTTCTCTGCATCCTCTCCAACATTTGTTATTGCTTGTCCTGTTGAATATAGCTATTCTAATAGGTGTGAGATGGTGTCTCATTATGGCTTTGATTTGCATTTCCCTGATAGCTAGCGATGTTGGGTATTTAGGTACCCTACTATGATAGTGTTTTGGTCTATTTCTCCCTTTAGTTCTGGTTGTAATTGCTTTACATATTTCGAGGCTCCCTAATTGGGAGCATAGATAGTAATAAGTGTTATGTCTTCTTGGTGCATGATTCCCTTTATCAATGTGAAGTGTTCCTTAGTATCTTTCTTTACCTTTTTTATTTTGATGTCTATTTCACTCAATGTTAGTACCACTACTCCTGCTTTTCTCTGAATTTCATTTGCTCGAAATAACATTTTCCACCCTTTCACTTTGAGTCAATATTTGCCTTTGGAGCTGAGATATGTCTCCTGGAGGCAGCAGCATATGGTTAGGTTTGGTTTTTTGATCCATTCTGTGACTTTGTGCCTTTTTATTGGTGAGGTCTTCTTATGGCCATTTTATCTTTTGTTTTCTGGTACTTGGTGTTTCTATTGCTTCCTTGTCCTTGTGTTTCTGATTTCTTTATTTTGATTGACTTTTGTTGATTTTGCCTCTGGTTCTTCTTGTTTTATGTTATCTACTTCAGTTCTGAATCTTTGGTGTGTGGTTATCATTACAAATATGTAAAGAATAATTATGTGTGTGTGTTTGTGTGTGTCTTTTCTTCTGTGCTTGCCTTATCTCCATTCCCCTTTTGTGAATTGGGATCTTTGAATCCTCCCCTTTTCTGTCATTGTTAGCTCAGTTTGTCCCTATATATGCTGAACATTCATTACTATCTTGCTATAGCAATTCTTTTCTTATTCTTTAAGCTTATAATGCCCTGTTTTTAGTATAGGTTGCACTCCTCTGCTTCTGTTTGCCTAATAGTCACCTTAGGCATAATTAGATGTATATAGTCATTTTGTTTTAGGTGAGCTGACCCCTTTCAGTATTTCCTATAGTGCAGGCTTCATAGTGGAGAATTCCCTCAATTTTTGTATGTCTGGAAAGGTCTTTATCTCTCCTTCATATCTAAAGGATAGCTTAGATGAATACATTATTCTATGTTGATAGTTCCTTTCACTTAATAGTTTGAATATTTGTTTTTACTCCTTTCTGGCTTGTAAGGTCTGCCCTGAGAAGTCCAAGGATAATCTCATGGATTTTCTTTAAAGTTACCATTTTCTTCTCCCTTGCTGCCCTGAGAATTCTGTCTTTGTGTTGAGTTTTGATAATTTTAATACAATGTGTCTTGGTGAAGGCCTTTTTGTGTTGAGATAATTGGGTGTTCTGTTGACTTCTTGAATTCCAAGCTCCAGCTCATTTCTTAGATGTGGGAAATTCTCAACCACTATTTGTCTGAAAATGCTTTCTAGTCCCTGCTCCTTTTCCTCGCCTTTGAGAATTCCCGTTATTATGTTTCCTCTCCTGCTGGTATCAGCTAGTTCTTCTTTTTTTCTTTCATTATTTTTCATTTTTTGGTTTCTCTCTTCTTCCTTCTGATTTATTTTTATATTTCTGTCTTTGATATCACTGATTCTTTCCTTTATTTGGTTGACTCTATTTTCCAAGCTTGCTAATAATTCATTTTTCAACTCTTGAAGTGTGTTTTTTATCTCCACAAGATGTATTCTGTTGTTTTTGAGGGTTTCAGTCTCCTTGCTAAAGAACTCATTCTGCTCATCTAGTTGTTTTTTTCAGTTCCTGAAATTGTCGATATGACTCATGTCGTAACTCATTGAGTTATCTCAGAAGTACCATTCTGAATTCTCTGTCATTCACGTTGCATATTTCTATGCCTTTAAGTTTATTTTCTGGAGATTTTTCCCTTTCTTTCTGAGATGCCTTGTCACCTCGGTTGTTCATCGTGTTTAATGAACAATTTCTAATAGATAGATAATCACAGTCGCTACCCTCAGTTTCAGTCTTTGTCAGTGTTTGCAACAGGTTCATAGCTTTTGCTCAGATTCTCCTGGGGCTCCATGGTGATCTGTCTCGGAGGATATGGGGGAGGGGCCCTTTGGGTTGGGAGTTGGGGGCTGCGGCTCAGCCTCGGTTTTGCAACCATGTCCAGTAAAAATCAACTGTTGTTTTTCTGCTGTCTCGCTTCTCTGCCTTCTGTCCTGATTACTCAGCCCAGCCACCAGCCGCAGGAAGCTCACAGCTTCTCCAGGCAGAGCTGCTCAGGAACTCGTTGCTTCATCTCCCCTCCTCCTCCCCCTACAGGGAGCTCCAGCACTGTGAGAGGCAGCTTCTTCATTTATCCTAGTCTAACATCCCACACTTGGGGATCTGACGTGTGGTAACTCTTATGTGCAGATTCCACGCTCAGACGTGCTGATGTGCAATTTGGGTGTTTTTGTTGAGTTTTAGATATTCAGCTTATTGTTTTGAGGGGAGAGTTCTGGGGACATATTTCACTCTGCCATGTTTCCAAAGATCTTCCTATAAAGCATATTTTTAAATCAAGATGGAATACTACTTACCAGCTGACACATCAAAGACAGATGTTCTCCTGTTTAGAGTTTTTAAGAAAAAAATAGTTTTTCCCTTTGGGTGACTACAGAACACCAGTCAGGTACCATTTCTAGATCCTTTCTCATGTTTCAGGCACTGAACTGAAAGGGAAAGATGAGGGATGTGTGCAGTTCTCCCTGCCCCCTCCCCTAGCATGAAAGTTCTTTCAGAGGGCCCGTGTTCTTGCTCTTTCTCCCAGAGAGACCTTAAGGATTACCATTCTCTTTTACCTAAGTTACTTTGAAGTGGTGATACTGGGTGTTAGTTACTCCCACCCCAGAAAATATAAAATAAAACAAATCTAAATATATATATTTTTTGTTTCTCTTTTGTTTGAGAACCTCGCAATATTCTAGATCTCATTCTTTTGCAGCTAGATTTTATGTACCTCTCCTCCTCTTCCTGAGAAAGGGTGCAACTGTTTTCTCCCAGGGAAGACAAGAGTCATGTTTCTGTATTCTTCTACCACCACATCACACCCAAGGTTCCGCAAAGCCTCCAGCCTATAGGCCCCACCCCCTTCAACCTTGAAAAAGAAATTTACTTTCCCAGAGAGTATGTTTGTTTCATTCCTTATAGGGTAAAATTAATTCCATTCCAAAGTCTTTGTACTCAGGATCAGATAGCTTCAGTTCTACAAAGCTTTTTATTCCCCAGTTTCTTCCCAATCACAGCTTATTTCCTTTTTGCCCTCCCCTCAGGAGTCTTAACCTCTTACTCTTCTTCTGACCAGCAGTCATATTTTATCAAGTGTTAGACTGCTTACCCATTTTCCAAACTCCTCTCCACTTTTTTCATGGGATAATTTGTGCTCGAGATAGTGTTCTCTACTTGTATCATTTGCACCATGCTTTCCCTAGGTCAACAATTAGGAATTTGGAAGCTACAACTATGAAGGGCAAATCAGGAATCCAGATCACATACCAAAAAATCATAGCAGACTCTCAAGAGCACCTTATATATTGAATGTTACATAGGACAACGTGAGATCTCTCAACAGTATATATGTCTGTTGGGACATATATACTGGCCACTTCCAGATTCAGTAACTTTTTTCATCTGAAAATAGTTCTAGGACTAAAGGGAATCAAAAGTTTCCCCAAGTATTTTAAAGACCCTAACAAACAAAAGGGTCCTCATATGTCATTGGATAATTTGGTGGTTATTGATAACTTAAGCAAACAAAGGGATATAGCCTCCTCTGAGTAGAGAGATGTCATTAGGTATAGGAACCAAGATAACACTCTTAAGCAAAAATAGTGGACTCTGAAGGTGGAAATCTGCAATACAAATCTTTATGCCAGATGATGCAGATACAGGCTCCGAAAGTAGGTGTTGACCTGTTTCTGAAAAGAAACATAATTATTCTCCTTCTACTTAGGATGCACACCAGAAGATTCTTTCTGTAGATGCTTTAGCCTCATCTGATTTCAGGCATAGGAGTATGCCTCTTTTTGTCCTTCCCTAAATCACATTCTATAAAATTGAATAAAGAAATGATGAAAATTCCCAGATTTGGGAATCACTTAAAATAATCTCCTCAGAAAAGACAAGAAATTGCTTCCCTAGTTATGGACCTAGTGGCCCGAGGACTTCAGGGACTGATCCTTTTCTTTGTTAAGGACAACATTCTTTATCACTTCACTTGCGTTTTGGAGCCCTTTATCTTACTGTCTAGCTCTTGACTTCATAGAGGTAATCAAGTGAGACATTCCTTCCTAAATTTTGAAAAGTTTTCCTAATATACTACTATTTACTTTTCAAAGTGGTCCATTGGTCAGCTGCCAGTCTAAGAATTGTTTGTTACTGGTCTACAAGATAAGGAGTATTAACCTGAATGTTAATCAACTATCATTGAGTACAATGTTTATAGTTCATGTGACTTTCTTTTTCCTAAAATGACTTTGTTGATGAAAGAACTGATTAATTGATTTAGCATTCTGGTGCAGGTTCTGTATCTTGTCATGGTCCAGTACTTTGAATAGAAATCTATAATGGATCATTTTAGGCATATTTATCTTCAGAAATGAATTGTGTTATGCTCTGTCTTCAGTGTTTTTTTATTACATAATTTCTTTGAACAAAAACAGTTCTAAAGTCCAGTGGGTCAAAGTGAATCTCATTTTCATTTATCTCTCCTTCTGCCTTAAGAGAAATGCATTGACTACTTCCTATGTGTTTTTCCCTTCTTAACAAAGTACTTCAAAATTACTCCATCTCCCCTCACTACAATTCAAATTCTCTGTTATAAGAGGCTGGTTGCTTACTTGGTAAGTTATGTTCTATCAAGCATCTTATCAGAAGATATTTGTCTTTAGACAAGAAGAATTGGCAAAATCCAAGCCCTGGTACATGACCTTTTTTCCACTAGAATTCTGAGAAGTCTCCTCAATATGTGGTTTGGCTTTCTTAGATCTTCCCCAACCTCTAACCCAAGGAAGTTTACCAGATATTAAGTTGTGAGTAGGTCATTATTTCTCAGTATCACAATTAGAGAGATTATAGAACAGTAGATTACAACAGCTATTTGTTCCCTTGTGACCAGCCACTTTTCACTGACTAGCAGATTCTGTTATAAGGATGTTGAATTTGCCTTAACTCTGAAATTGCAGCCCACTGAGATAAGGATAAAGGTAGGCACAGCAAGAGTACTTGGACATATTTCCCTTTCCAGAATCCATAGGGTGACCATGTGGTCTTTACCTAGGTTTTTGCCTGACAGTAACAGTTTGGCCCACAATTCTACAGAAGCTGTTCTCAGCTTGAGCTTACTTCCTACCTCCCAGGGGTTCAGCTACAGAGTCACTACATTAGTGGGTAGCAATTATTTTATTCTGTCTTGGGCAAGCTAGCTTATTATTGGTAGCTTTGGTCATAATTCATTGAACATTTGTTAAATGCTAGATTCTGTTCTAAATGCTACATTTCATTTAACTCTCAAGTATTATCTCCATTTTACAGATGATGAAACTTTACAGTCCAAGAGAGAAAAACAAGTCTAAAATCACACAATTAGTGATAGAGCTGGATCTGTCTTAATGCTAAAAGCTCTGGTTCTCGTGCCCAGTCCTGTTTTTCCAAGGATGCTTCATGCCTACCATCTGTTTTTTATTTTTTAATTTTTTTTTGCCTATCTTACAAGTCACAGGCTATGTCTCCTTCAACAACCCACTTTCCCCAGAAAATTCTTCAGGAACTAGAGAACTAGACAACTCATTCTATGGTTACCTAAAAAGTGCATGCCCCCCTTGTTTAAATGAGAGACGATAAAGCTACCCAGAATCAAAATGTTCATAACAATTCTTACCTCATACTAGGGAAACATTTTCTGTACTAGCCATTGAAAATGATGCATAGTCAGAGGATGAAACTTATGAATAAGATGAGCTCACTTTTTAGGATAAAGAATGGTAGGATATGTTGTAGATGGAAATAATTTGTAAAATTCTTTTTTTTTAAGTATAAATTTCACTTATGAGTTTATTTTTAAGGGTAAACAATCCCTATAAGGCTGTTATTTATAAAACACTTTTTAAAAATAAATTTATATCACTTTTTTTTTTATTCAAACAGAATTATTCCCTAATGGATGTTCAGCCTTCAAGAAAATTACTCCCAATATAGATGAAGAAGGAGCAATGAAAGAAGATGCTGGAATTATGGATGTCCATTATAGTGAAGTAAGATTCTAGGCTTCCATTGCCAGTTATATCAATTTAACTTCTTAAAATATATCTATATTAAAAAATATTACAGCTAACTTAAATTTGAAGGTAACTTAAGGGTTGATGAACTATAAGCATTAAAACTGCCCAAAGCAAAGATGTTTAGAATGTGGAACCATGTCTCTGGAACTGTTCCTATTGTCTGGTTTTCAAAATGTAACATTTGTCATCCTCCTCAAATTATTATCCCAGTAATCAGATCTGGGTCAACATAACCTGGAAAAAATCTTCATAAAAATATAGTTAACAAGGTAACGACTAAGCAGAGTATATATACAAGTATTATTTAAATGGAAATTTTCTACTATAAACTTCATATGGATAGCAAACAACTTCAGTTGTCACTCGGTCAACAAATATTTACTGAGCACTGATTTGTGTGCAAGGCTCTGGACTTGGCAATATAGGAGCTCTCAAATGATTATATATGGCTAACTTCTAACCTCCAATATCCACCTGAAGAAATGGAAATAAGCAAGACAGTACCATTTCAGTAGTATAGACAGTATGTTCCAAGCAAAGTCAAAGGTGACAGAGATGCATTTGACTGAGGTAGAACAGAGGTGATATGATTAGGTTTGAAGAATGAAGATACCTTGAAGGCATTCTAACAGGAAGAGAATGGCAGAAACAAAAGTTAAGAAGTGGGAAAGCATAAGGCACATTTGGTACACAAGTGAGTGAATCCTTTTGACTAAACCAGTGTGTTCACATAGAGAAGAGTAGTAGTTGAGGTCTGATTTTGAGAAACTGTGACTGTTTGGGCTTTATCCATTAGAATGTTGAATTGGTACCAAAGGTTTTTGAAGAGAATAATGACAAGATAAAACAAGGAAGAGGAAAGGTTAATTTGGTGGTAATATGCTAGATGAATTGGAATTAGGTGGATAGAGGGTGGAGACAGGTTAGAGAGGGGACTGCCTTAAGAGGCCAGACATGAGGCAGTTTAGGCCCTAAACCCAGATGGTGACATTCAGGAAACACTGAAGAAAAGAGGAATACTTACTGGCTGTGGGAGGGGAAGAGTCAAAAGTAACTGAGATTTTAGGTGTGGATATTACTGAAAAATGACAGATGGATTATTTTGTAGGGAAGATGATGAATTCAGTTTTTGATATATGTAAAATTTGAAATAAAAGGTTATTAGAATGGAAATAACCATCAGGTCATGAGAAATTCAGAACTGAACCTAAGGAGAGAGATATGTCTAGAGACTCGGTCTACAGTTTCTGTATGGGTCTCTCTCTCTCCTCATCAGTAAAATAGACAGTAATATTATCCTGGTCACTTCATAATAAATGTAAAGGCTCTTTTTAAAGTTGTTAAGTGGTACATAAATGTTTGGCTTTATCATTTACCTACTTGACAGTGAGGTTTCCTTTTACTCCCAGAACCTAGAAAAGTAGATATTTAAAACATGTTTGCTGATTAATCATAACAGGGAATCAGGATACTTGAATTTTAATTCTACTTCATTGTTTGTAAAACCTTGGGTAAATTAATTCACTTTGTGGATCTTAGAGTTAGCTGATATTCTGTAGACCTCCAGTTTTATGGCTGGCAGCAGAAAGATTCAGGGGAGTTCATGGAACATAAATGGATCAGCATCACTGAAGTTACATCTTTGCCTTCCAAAAAGCAGCTTCAGCTTATTCATAGAAATGGCTTTGGACCTCACCCTTTTTGTACTCTCAAGGAGAGCAGTAATCTTATTAGTCAAGTACTATAATCAGTGTTGTATGTAAACATATGTGTTAGAATTCTTTTGTGTTCTACACTAATATTTCATACATAATTTTATTTGGTGTGTACAGATAGAGTCATATTCTATGAAGTGCCATTTTGTGTTTTAGTTTACATAATAAGGCTTCTTCCTTATGCCCTAGCCAATGGAAAAATAACTGATGTTGATTTCCAAGGTTCATGGAAATGAATAATACAAATGGGTTATTTGTTTAGTGCCTGTATTTAATTACATGAGTTAAACCAATAATAATGAAATTTAATTTGTTTTTAAAACTGCATTTTGACTTTTGATTTGCAAGACTTTTTTACTTTTTACAAATATTTAAATTACAGTTGACATACAATATTATTTATTTCTAAAGATAGAATTATCATATAATAAATGCACGCATCTTAACTGAAACAATTTGATGAATTTTGACAATTATATGCACCCATATAACTTAACCACCAGAAATAAGAAATATATTCCCCGAGAAACTTCACATGTACCTATTTCCAGTCAGTCTCCACACTCCCACTATCTGATTTCTATCATCATAGGTTAGTTTTGCCTGTATTTTGGCATCATAAACATGGAATCATTCAGTATGTACCCTTTTATATCTGGCTTCTTTTGCTTAAGTATGATTTTTGAGATGCATCTGTGTTATTGAGTATATCAAAAGTTTGTTCTTTTTCATTATTAAATAACATACCATTGTATTGATATATGATTTTTAGATCCATTTTCCTGTTGATAATTTTGGATTTTTTTTTCAGTTAGGGGCTGTTATGAATAAAGCTGCTTTAAACATTTCTATCTATGGCCTTTTGTGGATATATGCTTTTCTTTTTCTTGGATAGATACCTAGGAGTGCAATTGTGGGATTCTAGGGAAGTTACATATTTAACTTCATAAGAAATTGCCAGAGTTTTTCAAAGTGGTTGGACTGTTTTATACTCCTCCCAGCAATGAATGAGAGTTTCAGTAGCTCCACATCCTCACCAACATCTAATGTTTCCAGACTTTTAAAATTTTTGCCATTTTATTAGGTATGAATTGGTATCTCATTATGGTTTTTATATGTATTTTAATAATGATAGTGAGTGTTCATTTATATGCTCCTTTGCCTTTTATATACCTTCTTTTGTAAAATGTTCAATTCTTTTGCACATTTAAAAAATTTGCATGTTCATTTTTTTTTATTAATTTATGGGAGGTCGTTCTACATTCTGGATATAAGTTTCTTGTCAGATATATATGCTACAGATTTATTTACTAGCCTTTAATTTGTATATTCATTTCTTAATTGAGCTATTTATTGAGCAGAAGGTTTTGGTTTTGATGAAGTCCAATTTACCATTTAGTAGTTTGTTCTTTTTGTGTCTGGTTCAAGAACTCTGCTTACTTCAGGATTGTGAAGGTATTGTCTTATGTTTTCTTCTATAAACTTTGTTTCTGAGTTTTATGTTTAGGTCTATAATCTTTGTGAGCATGGAATGAGACAGAGGTCAAGATTTATTTGGTGAAAAATAAAACTTTATTTTTGCCCCATTGAATTACTTTGGCACCTTTATCAAGTTTCAATTCTTCATATATGTGTAGGCTATTTCTGGACTGTTCTTTACCTCTGATCTATTTGTTCATCTTGACATCAATATCACATTGTCTTGATTACATAATTATAAGCCTTAAAGCCAGGTAGCATTACCCTTCCAACTTTATTTTTTTCATGGTCATTTTGTATATTCTTCATCCTTTGAATTTCCATATAAAAGTGAGAGTCATCTTTCCTATTGCTTCAAAATAGCCTGCTGGAAGTTTTTCAGCGATTTTGCTGAATTTATATATCACTACATGAATAATGGAGAGCTTAACACTATTGAATCTTTCAATCAATGAACATTTATTTAGGTCATCTTTATTTTCTCTCAGCAATATTTTATGATATTTAAGATACAAGTTTTTTGCTGATTTTATTGTTATATAATGAATGTTTCAGTGCTACTGTAAATAGTATTGCTTGATTTATTATTTTCAATTTGTTGTTGCTAGTATGTAAAAATACAGTTGATTTGTATGTTAATCTTATAATCTGCAACCTTGCTAAATCTGCTTATTAGTTTGAATACGTAATTATGTCATCTGCACAGAAGGACAGTTTTACGTTTGCCAATCTATATGTCTTTTCTCTCTTTTTCTTGCCTTATTACATTGGAGAGGACTTTCAGCATAATGTTAAATAGAACTGGTAAGAACAGACATTATTGACTTTTTCTCAAACTTAGAATAGTAATATTCAGCCTGTAGGTTTGTAGTAGATGCCCTTTATCAAATTGAGGAAGGTCTCTTCTATTCCTTGTTTCCTGAGAATTCTTTTTCAATATCATGAAGGGGTGTTGAGTTTTTTCAAATGCTCTTTCTGCATCTACAGGTGTAGATATCATTTTTTTCTTTTATTCTCTTTACATACTGTATCACATTGATTTTTTTCCTAATTGTAAACCAACTTTACATTCCTGATGTAAAAGATGTAATGACAAAGCTCATTAGTTTGTAACAGATTTTTAATTCTTTGAAAGTTCTTCCTTCCCACTGTTGCTGGAAGTGTTAATTTAGTTATTAAATGTTAATATAAGTCGTTTATTCAATCCATAACATATAACAAGCATCTAGTATGCACTGCTACTATACGAGTGACTGAAGAAACCAATATAAATAAGATATTGCTCCTGACTCTTTAAGAGTCACAGCCTGTTTGGAAAGTCAGATACATAATGGGCAAGTGTAGTGATAATTACACATTCAGTGAATTCTCAGAGTAGGAAAAAAGGGTGCCTAGTATTTTGCTACTCTGTGTTGATCAGGAGAAGGATCTTGGAAGAGGTGATACCTAAGCTATTTTAAGGGATTAACCAAATGAAAGGGATTAAAGGACAAGAGGGTACAGCATGAAAAAAGGCACAAAGTTAAAACACCATGGTGCTTCAAGGGAAATCCTAGTAGTTAGTTCACTGTTGTTGGAGCATAAGTACAAGGCTGGCTGTTATGATATTGTAGAAGAGATTATTGCAAGCCTTGTGTGCCAAAATGAAAGAGCTTGTCATTCATTCTATGAATGATGGGCAGCCATCATGAGATTTTAAGAGGAGGAGAGGGACATGGCCTGGTTTGCAATTTAATCAAAGCCCTATGACAGATTTGTGGAGGATAGATTGGAAAGTGCCAAGGCTGGAGGCAGAAAGATCAATTAGAAAGGAGTAATCAGGTTTTGACCCTTAGCCATGAGAGTAGAGATGGAGAAGAAGAGCCAGATTTGAGAAATTTTAGGAAGTAAAACTGGTAGAACTTGGTGATGAACTGATTAGAGGTTGAGTAGAGGAGAGTGTATTAATTTCCTGTGGCTGCCTTAACAAAGTTTATAAACTGAGTGGCTTAAAACAACAGAAATTTATTGTGTCACAGCTCTAGTGTCTAGAAGCCTGAAATAAAAATGTCATCAGGACCATGCTCCCTCTGAGACTGGATAGACTCCTTCTTTGCCTCTTCCTAGCTTCTGATGGTGGCTGTTACTCTTTGGCATTCTTTGACTTGTAGCTGCATTACTCCAATCTCTGCCTCTGTAGTCACATGGCATTCTCCCTGTATGACGCTGTCTTCTAAGGATATCAGTTGTATTGGATTAAGAGCCCACCCTACTCCAGTATGACTTCTTTAACTAATTGTATTTGCAGTGACCCCATTTCCAAATAAGATCACATTCTGAAGTACTGAGGATTAGGAATTCAACTTTTGAAGGACAGTTTAATCCATAACAGGGTAAAGTCAAAACTGCTCTTAGTTTTCTAGCTAAGCGTTCATAGGTGTTGCCACTGGCTAGATAGGAAATACAAGTGAAAGAGCTAGTTTAGAAGGAAGATGAGTTCAAAATTGTCTAAAAGACATACAAAAAGAGCCATTTTAGTAACCAGTTCTATAGGTCTGATGTGCATCTCTTTTAGAAATAAATTTAAGACTTATGGCTAGCATCAATAATTGGCATCATCTTTTTATTGTTGAGAACATGAGATGATGGCTCACAAAACAATTTTGTTTTATAGTCGCTGTTACCGTTCTGACAAGGTCAGAGGTCTCTATCTTGAGCTATTATCTTATCATCCCCACTAATTTTAGAACCAACAGTCAAGAAAGAAGCATTCTTTACCAAAATTACATTATTTTAATAAACACCTAATTACTAATGAACAGCTTAAAAGTTGTCAAAAAATTTTAAGACTCATGTATATAATTTCAGTATAAAGGAACAATAATGGACATTTATAGGCTTAGTGGAATTTATCATTAGACGTTTAGACATCCTCAGTTTGGAACAATTTATCCCCTTTTAAAGATAATCCTTCTCAGTGTATCATAATTTATAAGTATAGTTAACAGCTTCATTATATGAATAAGCAAAATAAATGGATGTACTTTTTACTGTTGTCAACATTTGTTTCATATTTTTAAAAATGGTTTCAGCTTCAAATACTTCAAGTATTTGGTTTGGAAACTATAGTTAAACAAGTATACTCCTGTGCATTTCATTAAATTTATTAATACATTCTGTTTATTCTTTATTAACTTGAAAAGAGTCAAAATGCATTTGCTCAGAACTCTAAAACTATTTCTAATTCCTGATTGCATTTTTCTCTTAATGCAGGAAGTTTTGCTGGAGTTGCTAGAACAATGTGTGGATGGCTTATGGAAAGCAGAACGTTATGAAGTAATCTCTGAGATTTCCAAGTTGATTATTCCAATTTATGAGAAACGTCGTGAGTTTGAGGTAGGTAATTTAAATATACGTGTCATTGCTTATTTGTTGTTGAGTTGTGAGAGTTCTTTATATTTTCTGGATACTAAACCTTTATCAGATCTGTGATTTAATATTTTATTTTGGTATTGGAAAAGATAGTGATATAGCTATGTTACTGTCACTCCACTGTGTGACCTCTTAAGAATAGACGGTTAATTATATTATGACATTTGTACTTTATCATAGGATATAAATACTTAGTGTATCATTTTTATATATTTGTCCAGCTGGAAAGTTATAATTCTTAAAAATGCTGTTCAATCCTTGGAATCCTACCTTATATTTATGTACATTTTCCAATTGAAACTAAGAGTAAAACATTCAAAATATAAATTTAAATTTAGATTTTATCAGTGGTTTTCAAACCCATGGTTTTCTCTAGCTATCTCCCCACTTCCCCTCAGGGAGTAAAACAAAAATATCAATGTTGTCTTCATTAAACCTTCACTTTAAAAAGCTATTGAATTTCCATGTTGCCCCAGAAAAGGCATGGACTTGATTCTATTCTTTGCAATTCAATGAGAGAGACAAAAGGTATTAGCAGATAACAAGGGAGGTTACAAGGCACTAGTAATAGCCCTATAATAAGGAGTTTTTTCCAGTTTAGTTTGCCAGATAAAACTGTTAATAAAGAGTAGTTAATAAAGATAATAGTATAACGAATAGCTATTGTCACAAGCACTGACCAGGAATTTTTTATATTTGAATCTCTGAGACCACATTGTAATTTCTAACTGTACTGTGCTTGGAAGGGCTGATTTAGGATTTGAGTCATTTTTTTTAAAGTAAAACAATTTATACTTAGATATAGCAGAGAATTACAAAAATATAAAACAGGTAGTCTTTAATTGTTGAAGTTTCCAAGAGTGAAAACACAGGTACTCAATGTCATCTAAATAATGTTCTAATCTCTGTTCCATACTGACTGATCAAACTCACGTTTTCTTCCTAAGTTCTGTCTTTCTTTTTTTGCCATACTTCTGGTGTACATGGGACATACCTGAAAAATCATAGTGGAGTTCAAGTGTTATATTAATAAGCAAGTGTTAAGTAAATAAATCTAGGTCATATAGGTGGCAAAGAGTAGCCTGTGAGACAAGAATGGACATTACCCCTCCTAATAAAGCATTACATCCTAAGAACCTTTGTAAAAGGTTTCAGAATACTTACTTTCTTACTCTTAGGTTAAAGATCAAGCTATTAGAAACCCAGAGAGCATTTTAGTACTCCATCAACTAACAGGGAAGAAAGGAAACTATATCTTCTCTACACATTAAAAGAAATGATATTTTCTGTAGGGGAACTACTCCTATTTTCTTGTAGGAGTGTAAGGTTCTGTATAGATCCCCTAGCATTCTGCATGAGATGAAGTAATTGTTTCTAGGATGCCAATATATAATATTTCAGTGTATCTTTATGGGATGGGCTGAAAAGTGTCAGAAGTAGCCATAAAGATAAGGAAAATTTCCCTCAGATTGAGCTCGGCTACAAGAAATGATATGAATAGAATATCAAAGAAAGAACTTCTGCTTCTGTGCTCCCTTTTTTTATTGAGGACAAATTCACATAACATACAATTAACCATTTTAAAGTGCACAATTTAGTAGCATTCAGTTCATTCATAATACTGTGTGCCCCACCACCTCTTGCTAATTTTTAAATATTTTCATCAACCCATACCCATTATCATTCTCCAGCCCACCCACTATCCCTGGTAACCATCAATCTGCTTTCTGTCTTTATGCATTTGCCTATTCTGGATATGTCATAAAAATGGATTAATAGAAAATGCAGCCTTTTTTGCCTGGCTTTTTTCACTTAGTATAATGTTTACAGGTTCATCCAACTTGTAGCATGTATCAGAACTTTATTCCTTTTTATGGCTGGATGATATTCCATTGTGTGCATATGCCACAATTTGTTTATCTGTTTATCTGTTGACAGACATTTGGGTTGTTTTCACCTTTTCACTGTTATGAATAGTGCTTTTGTAAGCATTTGTGTGTAAGTTTCTGTGTGGATATGTTTTCATTTTTCTTGGGTTTATACCTAGGAGTAGAATTGCTGGGCCATATAGTAATTTATGTTTAACTTTTTGAGTAACTACCAAACTGTTTTCCCTTTTACCTTCCCACCAGCAATGTACACATTCCACATCCTGACCAACACTTGTTTTTGATTTTTTATTTAGTCATTCTAGTGGATGTGCAGTGGTATCACATTGTGGTTTTGATTTGTATTTTCTTGACCAATAATTTTGAACATCTTTTTATATACTAGTTGGCCATTTGTAGATCTTCTTTGAAGAAATGTTTATTCAAGTTTTTGCCTTTGTGTGTGTGTGTGTGTGTGTGTGTGTGTGTGTGTGTTTAATTTAAGGTATAACTGCTGTTATATGATATTAGTTTCAGGTGTACAATGTAATGATTCGATATTTGTATTGCAAACGATTGCCACAGTAAGTCCACTTAACATCCATTATCATACATATTTATAAATTTGCTTTCTTGTGATAAGAACTTTCAAGATCCACTCTCCTAGCTACTTTCAAATATGCAGTAAAGTTAACTGTAGTCACCATGCTGTACATTACATCTTCATGACTTACTCATAACTGTAAATTTGTAACTTTGACCCTATTCACCCACTTCGCCCGCCTCCTGCCTTTGGTAACACCAATCTGTTCTCTTCATAAGCTCGGGGGTGTTTTTTTTTTTTTTTAAGATTCCACATATAAATGAGATCATATGGTATTTTCTCTTTCTCTGATTTATTTCACTTAGCATAATGCCCTCAAGGTCAACCCATTTTCTTGCAAATGGCAACATTTCATTCTTTTTTTTATGGCTGAATAATATTGCATTGTATATATGTACCACATCTTTATCCATTCATGCATTGATAGACATTTAGGTTGTTTCCATGTCTTGGATGTTATAAATAGTGCTCCAGTGAACATGGAGTACATTTTTTTTCCAAATTAGTGTTTTTGTATTTTTCAAGTAAATAGCCAGAAGTGGGATTGCTGGATCAGTTGATAGTTCTCCTTTTAAGATTTTGAGGAATTTCCATGCTGTTTTCCATAGTGGCTGCACCAGTTTACATTCCTACTAACAGTGCACAGCAGTTCCCTTTTCTCCAGATCCTTGCCAACATTATTTCTTTTCTTTTGATAATAGCCATTCTAACAGGTATGAGGTGATACTTGATTGTGGTTTTGATTTGCATTGCCTTAATAATTAGTGATGTTTAGAATCTTTTCATGTACCTGTTGATTTGTGTATTTTTAAATTTGGGTTTTTTTTGTTGTTGTTGAATTATAAGAGTTCTTAATATTTTCTGGATATGAAACCTTTATCAAATCTATAATTTGCAAATATTTTTTCTCATTCTCTAGATTGTCATTTCATTTTCTTGATAATATTATTTACACATGTGCCTCCCTATTTCTGGGTATGCAGAAGAATATGTTCTTTGAAAACATCTGTGAGGCTTATACTATTACTTATTTTTATATCTGCGTTTTGTTTTCATCTCCAAAAGTTCTTACATGAATTATTTATTTTCTCTTCACCTAAGGGCTCAAGGCAAGCATTTTGCTTCTGTTTCAATTAAAATAACTCAGACATATAGAAAATAATAATCAGTGATATAATATTTTTAAAGTCTATATTACCGTTGAGATAATGAATAAAGCATGATACTTAGAAATACAGTGTTATTTGGCCATTTTTAGCTCTACCCTTAGACCTAAAGTTGTTGAGGACTATTGTCTAATTGTGACAATAGGGGAGGGGAATGTGAATGACCCTACCAAAACCATTTTGAAAAGGAAATATTGTTACTTTTTTCCCCTGTGCATTTATCATAAAGACATTTAGACCAATAGACAATGCTAATTTGTATGTTCTCATTTTTCAGAAACTTACTCAAGTTTATAGAACTCTTCATGGAGCTTACACAAAAATTCTGGAGGTTATGCACACAAAAAAAAGACTGTTAGGCACTTTCTTCAGAGTTGCTTTTTATGGCCAAGTAAGTATACTTTAGTTCATAAAGTTCTTTTTCTTTTTAAACATTCATCTTTGAATTATTAGATTACTATTGCAGCAGTTACTGGTTCTAGGATTCTGTCTAGAGTGCCTATCACAAGAGCAGGAATCCTCTTTTGTAAGTGTAAAGTCCACTGGTTCTCATCTAAATCCATCAGGGCAGAATACAGTGTAGAAGATATGAATTTTCACCTCACTTTTATTTTCTGTTAAGCTTCTACAAGTAATAGCATTTAGTAGTACAAGCTTTCAAATAAAAAAAAACAGATAAGTATTCAGGTAAAGAGGAAAAGCTAGTGTGGAAATCTTCAGGCCAACAATATGACTGTGAGTTTGAAAATTCTTGTTTATCTGAAGTTAAAAGGGGTATATATGGATGTGGCTTTTAGTGCTATTATTTAAAATGTATTTCAAATGCATCATTACTGTTGTGTAGTAGATTTTCTTTAAAAGCTGTTTGGTCATACTATTTATAAATTATTGTATGTTTAACTTTCAACAGTCTTTTTTTGAAGAAGAGGATGGAAAGGAGTACATCTACAAAGAGCCAAAGCTCACTGGCCTCTCAGAGATTTCTCTGAGACTCATTAAACTCTATGGGGAAAAATTTGGTACAGAGAATGTCAAAATAATTCAGGATTCAGACAAGGTAATTATACCATGCATTGTGAAATCATTATTTGTTGATTCCAGGCATGATACATTGTTCCTGACTTTTTCCTTTTATTAGCTGGTGAAGGAGAAGCATGGAAATTACAGAGCCTTTCCAGATAGTGAAAGAAAGAACAGGAACTTTGGAGTCAGAGAATAGGATTCAAATCTCTATTCTCTGTCACTTGCTAGCAGTGTCACCATGGGGTGGGGGAAGTTACTTAACTTCTCTGTGCCTTATTTCTTCTCATCAATTAAATGGAGATAATAATAGTGCCTTCCTAATGGAGTTGTTATATTGATTAGATGAGTTAATATATGGAAAGCGATTAAAGTTCCTGGTATGTAAAATATATTCACTAATGATAATAGAAACCAGCATGCTTAATAAGGGTTATTACGAATGCTGTTATTCATCATGACTCTCAGTTTTATACCTTATGATTAAAATCATCTTGGGACACACGTTTTTCTAAGATACCCTTAGTACAGTAGTTACATTTTCCACAATGTGGAGAGATGCCTTGGACCTTGCTCTAATGGTTATCTATTCTAGCAAGAGGCCTTTTCTTGGGAAATGCATAGTTCCCTATAGACAGAATTTTAGGAAAGCAAGCAAAGTAAGAATGCCTGACTGTTTTTAGTCATGACTGTTTTTAGTCACCATGGAAGTACCTAAGATGAGAGCTGATATTTAAGGTAGAAAGGATTTATACAATTAGGATATGTAGGGCACAGCAATATTTACTAAGTGACTCTGATGTGCGTGGTTCTATACAATGCACTTAACAGTTAGTAGGCAGCATTGCCAGAAAAGCCCATTCACTTTGTAGACTTCCCTACATCTCTTGGAGAAGGTTTTATTTTGAACATATGTACTGTAGACACTTAAAAATAGATTTGCTAGTAGATCCACAATTCATTTGTTTTTGGCAAAACCTCTCTACTTCTTTTTTTCAGTTTTACTATTTTGTGTTGTTTTACTGAATCAAGACAACAGAAGATTTTATCTCATTGTAGCAGATAGTTTACGGCTGGTTGCCACACTACTGATACTATAAATGGAAAGTTAATGAAAAGCCAGGCTTTCCCGAAGAACATACAGTTTTATACTTTATTCTGCCTCTGAAAACCTGGCCAACATTTGCTAGTGACAAACTACCATCAGGTAGCTGGACTCCCGACATAATTTGCATGCACAATAATTTAGTCATTCTCCATAGGCAACAGACATAATAAGCAGTTGCTAATTTTAACATCTTTGTTTTATTCTTAATATGTGAAAGTAAAATTAAAAACACTCTTTACCTTGCTAAATAACAAAATCCGCTTAAGGACACCAACAATGCAAAGAGCAATTTGGTAATATATTCCAATATTTTAAACTGTTATGTGTTCTTGAACCAAACAGTTTCACATTTAAGACTTAATTTTGTAGCCATACACACATAAAAGATGTATGTTTAAAGGTACTTATTGCTGCAGAGTTTATTTAGCAAAAACCTGAAAGCAGTCTAGCTTTGCATGTGGCTAAAGAAGTAGTGGTGTTACCCATGTTATAACGTAGATGTTAAAAAATTGAGGTAGGTTCCTATCAATAATTATAAATATACCAAGATATATTATTAAGGGAAAAAGATGAGTTGTGAGTAGTATGGATAAGATGATCCCGCTTGTGTAAAAACTGATATTCACATACTCACTTGTATATGCTTAGTAAATTTATGGAAAAATACATACAAAATTGTTAACCATGGTTACCCAAGGAGAGGGACTAGAGTCTTACATGGGAAGAAAGAAATCTCTTAAATTTTCATATATACCCTTGTGTACTCTTTGAATGACTTACCATATACATATTTTACTTTTATAAAGTTAAAACCAAGCTTGACCTTTTTTTTTTTTTAATTTCCCTTGGATGTTTTCTTATCCAGATAATTACGTCACCTATCTCCCAAGTGCTCACTAGAGAAATCTAGCTTTTTAATAGGAGAAAAAAGAGGGTTAAGGTTTCTGGAGATAAGCTTTTAGGTTTTTATGTTTGAGCAAGTAGAATGGATTTGGAGAAGTTAGAAGATGCTAAGAAACTTTCTATCCCCTGTCTAGCCTCCTGTATATGAGGAGAAACAGAAAGGTTATAGGAACTGTCTTTTAAGAGGTTTTCGTTGTTTTTGTTTGTTTCATTTTTTGTTTCCTAATCTAAACACAAAAATGCCTGACTATGATAAATTGCAAGGATATTAACAAAGTTACCAATAACCAAGGCACAAGTCAACTTTCGTTCACTTAAACACTGAAAGAGGGTCCTGGGCATCATCGGGAGTTAATGGATAGACTGTTGGAGGGGAGGGTGATAGAGCCCACAGATTGAAAGGCCAACAGGAACAGTTCTAGGGTTTGCCTTTGGCAGCATAGGTTCTTAAGATGGAATTTAGGCTCTTCATATGAAATGAGGTCCCCTTCATAGGATTTATACAATCAAGAGAACCCACTCTTATAGTGTCACACACTGCTTGTGGATGTACAAATTGGTAAGCTTTTCTGTAGGGTAATTGGATAATGTATATCAAAACCCTTAGAATCATGTAAATATTTTAACTAAACAACTTCTTTTGTAATAATTTATCCTAAGGAATGAGTCAGGAAGAAAGATACATACAATTTTAAATGCAGTGTTCATTACAGCATTATTTGCAAGATCAAAAAGTTAGAAACCAACCCAAGAGTCTGGTAATGAGGTACTGGTCTAATAATTCATGCATATCCACATAGCCATTAGAAGTCGTGTTGATGACTGCAATATAGACCTATAATAATTATGTTTTATTGTGGTAAAATACATTTAACATCAAATTTACTATGCTAGCCACTTTTAAGTGTACAGCTCAGTGATATTAACTCTATTTATATTGTTGTAAAACCATCACCACTGTCCATCTTCAGAACTTTTTATCTTGTAAAATTATTATTTTTTAAAAAATTTGTTATTATTTATGCCTGTAGCACCTGGTCGTCCTAGGTGGTCTCCCATCCAAGTACTAGCAGGCTCGACCCTGCTTAGCTTCCAAGATCAGACATTGGGCTTGTTCAGGGTGGCATGGCCATAGACGATGGACTGTAGCTCCACTGGGGCATGAAGCCAGGACTTTCTGCATGTAAAGCAGATGTGCTAACCACTACACTATGGAACCATGTCCATATTTTGTAAAATTAAAGATTTATACTCATTAAACAATTTATTTCACCCTCCCCTCAGCCTCTGGCAACCATCATTTGACTTTGTTTCTATGATTTTGACTTCTCTAAATACCTTGTATAAGTGGAATTGTATAGTATTTTCTATTTGTGGCAAGTTTATTTCACTTAGCATAATGTCTTCAAGGTTTATTCATGTTATAGCATACGCAGATTATTTCTTTTTTAGGGCTGACTAATATTCTAGTGTATGTTTATACTGATGCAGAGCAGGGCAAATTTTCCCCCAAGTAATGGGGATACCAAGCCCTGTACCGAGAGAAGACAAGGGTCCAAGGGTCCTTTGGTAGAGAGTGTAGAAAGAATTCAACACACGCGCCAACATTAGAGTCAAAGGGAAAGTTTATTAGAAAAGGGGTAACACTCCATAGGAGAGCGTGGTCTCCTCTCAGAGGCAGAGAGTGAGAGGAACAGTGCAAGCAATAGAGAGATGAAGACAGTGAGAGAGACAGAGTAAAGGCACGGAGAGGGACCCTGAGTGTTCAAGGAATTCAGTTTATATGTCATTCTTTAGTTCCCATTTCCTTTGATATGGACATACAGTGAGGAAGGGGAAGAGTATGTAGCATGAAAAGGTAAGAATATGTAGAGTGAAAGTCCTGCTGGCAGTTCCCAGCCTTTAATCCATAGGTTCCCCATGGTTTTAGCCATAGAGAATGACTCTTGGTTCTTGTTTCCCCTTCACAGGTGTGGAGAATGGGTTGTTAGCAATCCCAGCAGAGATCTTTCTTTGTTCTGAAGGTGTCCTCCTGGCCTGGCTGCAGGGCTGATCAGCATGTTGCAGTCTCTGACTGTGGCTTGATTAACATTTTAATTCTCCTGCCTCCTCCCTACATTATTAATACCACATTTTTTGCTTATTCATCCATTAGTGGACACTTGGGTTGCTTCCATGTTTTCACTATTCTGAATTGTGCTTTTCTAGGAACATGTGCACTGCTGCCTGATGTGGGGCTGAGGGGTTGAGTATGGTGGGTGGCTGCCATTGTGCCAAGAGCTAAAATTTTCCAAAATTGAAATTAACTGCAATTTTCTGTCTAAGCCTTCCCCTGGAAATTGTAAGCCTTCAATAGATGCTACAGTTCCCAAATAGTTACATCAGACAGATTCTGCCAGTATAACTGTTGTCCAGATAGAAAGATAGATTTCTGGTGCTCTGCCATCTTCTTGGAATCCTCTCTGTAATAAATGTTTATTGAGGTAGACTTCAAATGTACAATTAATCACTTTATTATACTTTTAAAGATTCAGATTATAAAACAACGTTCAATATTATCTCAGTTTTGTAAATACATGTACATAGAAAACATTGGAAGGAAATATTTGAAAATGTGAATAATAGTCACTGCTGAGTGGTAGGATTATAGTTTTTATTTTCTTCCTACATTTCTGAAATCTTCAAATAGGTTTCTGTAATTTCTTTATAATCAGAAGGAAATAATCTTTAAAAAAAGAACGAAGACCTTCTCTAGGTGTCTATTCAAGTTGGGAGCACAATCATAATGGTAGTGTTTCTCAGTTGATCTCAAAGGAGTTAGTAACTTACCTGTATGTACCTCTTTTTCCCTTCTTTTGAATAAAATACATTTTCTTATTTTATAGGTGAATGCCAAAGAGCTTGATCCAAAATATGCTCATATCCAAGTCACTTATGTGAAACCCTACTTCGATGACAAAGAACTCACAGAAAGAAAGACTGAGTTTGAAAGAAACCATAATATCAACAAATTTGTTTTTGAGGCTCCTTATACATTATCAGGCAAAAAGCAAGGCTGTATAGAAGAACAGTGCAAACGACGGACAATCTTGACTAGTAAGTAGGACTTTGCATGATAACTTTTTGTTTGACTTGGTCCTTTTTGGTAAACACAAGTAGCAGCTGGCCAGCCAGAAAATGTAACTGAAGTTTTAATCATTCATTGTTCTGCTGTTCAGTCACTAGCTTGCACAAACATGGCTATGTTATAAACCACATAGTTTTTCTGTCTGTAATTTGTGATTGCTCTAAGCCATCTCATAAAGAAAATTTCTCCCTCAACCCTGAAGTAAGAAAGTACTATATGGTACCACTAAGCTATTGTCTAGAGAAAGCACGGGAGATAATTAAGCAGAGTGGATGTTTTCATTAATTTGGCTGTTTGAACAAATGATTTTTAAGATAGTAAATCAGTCTTAACATTTTAATAGCTTCAAACTCATTTCCGTATGTGAAGAAGAGGATCCCTATAAACTATGAACAGCAGATTAATTTAAAGCCAATTGATGTTGCTATGGATGAAATAAAAGATAAAACTGCAGAGCTGCAAAAGCTTTGCTCTTCTGGTGATGTGGATATGATTCAGCTTCAACTTAAATTGCAGGGCTGTGTTTCAGTGCAGGTATGTTGGTTGCCAAACATGTATTAAATATTTCTTGATGTTCCACTTACTTTCCTAAGGGCACAGAGCAAGCATTAATTATAATTGTGTGTTATACTCTTATTGAGTACAAAAACCTGTGCATTATTTTTTATTAACTGTAAGAAATTATGTTCAATTCATATAAATTTTGTGTTATGTCGACTTTACCATAAATCCTACTTAATGTAGCCAAGCTCAATATTTACATTATCAGAAATCATTAATTAACTTATTAGAATATCATCTTTGCAGATTATTTGCTCTAGTTAATCATTTTTCAAAGAAACTTACAGTAAGAGTAGTAACTATGTTTCTCAGATGCAGATTTTTATTTTTTTTAAAGGGAAATGCAAAAATTACTTTCTGATTACATTCTGATAACACATTTTTCGCCTTTTGTAATTCAGGTAAATGCTGGCCCATTAGCATATGCAAGGGCTTTCTTAAATGACAGTCAAGCCAGCAAGTATCCACCTAAAAAAGTCAGTGAGTTGAAAGACATGTTTAGGTAAGTAAGTGCTTTGCAGTTTTCAGATCAGAACTCTATTCTTTGACTACATTAAAAAATAAATAAATAAAATATTCACCAAATAATACCCTTCCAAAAAAGGACATTCTCTTTTCTCTGTTACAATATTTAAGTGACCTCGTAATGGTACTTTAGTGAGGAAACCAGGGCTCGCTCTCTTGCCGCTGCAGGACATTAACAATGTCCTAGTGATCCAAGAGATTAAATATATCAATTTACTTTATTGCTTTGGATGTTGTGACACAAACAGAAGCTTGATTCACTACATGATTTCCTCCTTTGCCCAAATGACTCATGTTACAGCATTTCAGACCATTTAGGGTAGGAATAAAGGTGGAACTGGAAGGGTTGGAGAGGCTTGCCTCCTGTCCTTTGTCCTTAGTTCCACTTGGATTATACCAGTCTAGGGCTTGTAATGACTTGTCTTAAGTAAGCATCCTGGTAACCTAAAGCATGTCTGAATGGTCTACCATTTGTAAAAAAAATCTGCTTAATATATAAACAGAGTTTACGTTCAGAGTAAGGGAGACAGTTGAATAAAATTGACTAAAGAGGAAGATCTTAAGTTATCCACTCATTTGCTCCTGACTTATTTTCATTTACTTTTCCTATGTGTTATTAGCTGTTCCAGATTGCAGAGTAACCGGTAGTCATTCATTCACCAATATTTATTAGTGCCTAACATGTACAAAAAGATTCTACTAGTTGTTATGATGAGGATACAAGACAAATGGGCCATGAGGTACTTTGTCTCCTAAGACCTCTACTCTAATTAAGAACATTAAACATAAACACAGTAAATAATGGAAAAATACTTTTATGAGAAATGATCAACTCTCTGTCCCCATTCTTAACCAGCCCAGGGCAGATACTTCATACCTGCAGCACCAGCACTGTACTGGGTACATAGCAAGACCTAAATAAATTATTTTGAATGAATGACTCATTATCTACAGATGCAAATTAACATTAGCACAAATTTAGGTGATATAGTATCAGGCAAATGACTGAGCATGTCGGCTTCCTAGAGGGTGTATGTTTTGAATCAGGTTTTGAGGGAGGTAAGAAACCTCAGAGAAAAGAAAGAAAAATGTATTTCAGACTTAAGAAGTGGCATTAGCAAAGGCACAGTGTGGAAATACAGAATTTTAATCTTCCTTCTAGGCAAGCCACGTGAATATCATATTGCTTGTCAGTGAGACTCTCTGAAAGTAAATAACAAAACCTTATCTTTGCTCTTCATCCACAGGAAATTCATACAGGCATGCAGCATTGCACTTGAACTAAATGAGCGGCTAATTAAAGAGGATCAAATTGAGTACCATGAAGGACTAAAGTCAAATTTCAGAGAAATGGTGAAAGAATTATCTGACATTATCCATGAGCAGGCAAGTATTAGGGTGGTTGAAAATGAAAACTCAATCTGGGGTTTTTAAAGTTTCACTTAGCAAAATCTATTAGCTTGAA
Source organism: Macroglossus sobrinus (assembly GCA_004027375.1). Taxonomy (NCBI): domain Eukaryota; kingdom Metazoa; phylum Chordata; class Mammalia; order Chiroptera; family Pteropodidae; genus Macroglossus; species Macroglossus sobrinus. The sequence continues at coordinate 100,734 of PVKZ01001804.1, read as the reverse complement.
GAGCATTACCTTACCTTGAAATTATTCAGTCTGTATTTTAAAATTTGCTTATATTATTATTAATCATTTAAATTACATAATGCAAGTTGAATTTGAAGCAATTACCTAGGGCAATTGCTAAAGCAGTTATCAGTAACAAATCATACTGTTCTTTGTGCCACAATGCCAATAGAAGCAACTAGCTGCACAAGTCTGAGTTGATCTGTGAACATGGATGAGTCTCTCAAGAAGGGTCCGAAAGAAGTGAAATGACTGGATCAGTAGTCACATTCCTAAATGAATACCCCTATTTTGGCTGTAGATACTGTCATTTAAGTGAGATACCAAGTGATGTCTAAAATTTGGGAATTGTCTTACTACCCATATAGCCTGTAAAACTTCCCATTTTCATAAAAGATCTTACATTTTTATCTGTAACTGAATATTAATAACAGCTAACTTAGTAAAGCACAACCTGGAAAATGTAAAAGTGAAGACCCATTTACCACTTATAGCCAAATTATATCATTATTAAGTAGTTAATGCCTTTATATACCTACTTACATTAAAACCAGAGGACTCCTGGATTATCCTGGTAAACATCATTCCTATATATTTGTGGTCCTGAAATTTGTGTTTACAACCACTCTGTTCATGGATTGTCACTTAAGCATTTTAATATCTTAAACACGTTTGTAAAAGTTGCAGCATGATGGTCTGGTCCCTCAGTGACTGAGCCTCTTAAGCTTATTATAAAGTCTCCTTCATTTCCTTACTCAGGGAAACATCCAATGATAAAAATATTTGCTTCAGAAACTCTTTAAACTCTACTCTGAATTTTTAAAAAATTAAGACACCTCAAAAGAAATAAGGATAACTACAATCCTTTATAGAACACATTCTTAAAGTTAGACCCTCATCTGTCCCGCTATCTGTATTTCAGTGATTGCTTGAATGCACTCACTTATGTGAGACTGTCATACAAAGGGTGTACTTACAAACAGGTTGACAGTGGTTAGCATCCAAAGAATGCAGTGGAATGATGGGGAAAGGAAGCAAAGAGTTTTTCTAGGAAAACAAGAACTAGTTGACTTTAAATCAAGCTTTACCTCTGTGAACTTATTTTGTCGGCTTTTCTAAGAAAGAGCTATGGGAAATTTAGTTACAGTTAGCCCAAGGAATTAGCTCAAGGCTGTATTAGGTGATAAGGTGTCCAGTTTTCCAGCCATTTTCATCTTCTCAGCATGGAGAATCTAGTCAGTCCAACTTTCATCATCCTATCTGTTCAATGACCAGTTGCCCCAGCCTCCTACTTGCCCATTTTCTATGGCTATGATTCTTGTTGGTTTGAGGAGTCTTTACTTCTATTATCCCACTTAGGAGTGAGTGAAAACTGTCCCAAGGCATCTTTTTGCTACTTAGCTTTCAGAAGCCCTTTTTTATCTCTTTCTCAAAGCAGCCAAGTAATCAAAACTAATAAGGTGGAGAACTATTCCACATTGCCGATTATCTATCTCAAGCTTAGCCCATGAGTACAGTGGGGATATACCTTTCTTTATCATCACTGTTATGAGGTATACATTTATCAAACAGATGGCATAATTTGTTCCTAGAAGCTGTCAAGTTTATGGATTTCTATTTTTCATAATCCTTAGTGGGGGGGGGTGGACAGCCAAAGCTCCTCCTGCACAAAAGATATAAAATAATTAGACATCGTTTTAAGCCAATGTGTACTATATTACAATGATTTAATTTGCATGCAGCTGCATGGCCTAGCCTAGCTGCATGAACTCTTAAATCATTTAAGTTGAAGACAAATTATTCAATATGCTGCTGTTACTACAATCAAGATATTTAGAGCAGTCATATTTATAAAGTTCTTTTTTCTCACCTTGAAGCATAGATTTTATAAATCTGCTCACATATATCCCACATAAATCTCTCATTTAATTCCCATAAATCATGGCTATTTTATTTAGTTGTAAAGACCAATATTTTAGACCATTGATATTATATATTGATAGCTGACCAAGAAAAGTCTTAGGTTCCCTTGTTTATATTTATGCAAACTCTCTTGTATAATGAATGCATCATTTTCAGATATGCTTTACTTTGGGCAAATGTTGACTTCACAGTGAACTCTTTAAAAATTAATTTATTTATGGTGACATTGGTTAACGAAGTCCAATAAGTTTCAGCTGTATACTATAACAGTAAGGTGTACATATACATAGTGAATTTTTGTAATCAATATTTCCTTTTAGATCTCATATAAAAGAGAACCCTTTTGTAGTCATACACATTGTGATATATTATTTCCCAAAGGAAAATATAATACAAAATAAAATAAACTGTAACTGTGTACTGAGATATGAATGTTTCTGTTGAGCTTTAGAAATGATTATATAACAAAAATATATAGCCTGGATATTTCTTTACAGTGTAATTTGTTATGGTATACCAAAATATGCAGTTCTTTTTAAAACTTATTCAAGCTTTTGACTTTTTGAAAGGGATTTGTATTTTCTTAAAACAATGACAGATGTCTTAATTAGATAGGGTTGGTGTCTGTCTGGTATGTTTTATTTTCTTCGCAATGAGTTACCCTATTCACTTGTCACATCTGACAGGCATGGATAATCAATCAGTCATCTCTTAAACCTCTACTATGATTTCAGATATGGGCATTAGTGATGATTGTCGGAAGAGAAAATTTCACTCATTATGGCCTTTATGTAAAACATGATTTGTAGGAACATAAATAATATGATGCATTACTGCCACCATAGACAAATTTGCAGGCTTCATACTGAAGTTTCAGAGCTAACTTGAGAATCACATATTGAAAACTTGAGACCTAAGTTGATATTTCATGTACTGAAAAGGTTGGATATGACGTGTATGGCATTCTTTTTTTCTGTCTAATCTAAACATACAATCTCTTGCTTTTGATCACACAAAATAGATAATTATAAAAATATCTATACTGATATGAATACATCTGTTTTATATATGGGATATAAAATGTATTTTTTATGAAGGTCCTCATTTACATAAGAATTTTCTGTATGAATTAGCTTATGTAATTATAGTGCCTCTTTAGATAGATCCTCTTATGAGTTTTCATTTACTGTTATTTCCCAAGTCCCCAGGGAAAGTGCATGAGTATCTATTTGCATGTTTGAAAAGCTCCACTGGTGATCCTGAGAACCACTTTTTTAGAAGATGGTCTATAAACTTGTATCAAAGAGGCCACTGTTTAGAGCTCTTCTTATGACCATATGTTAAAAAATATTTTGAAGATTGTTTACCTCTTATTTTTATTGAATTTCGCATTTTGCAATCTTTTGTTTTTCTTAACGAATAACCAGATCTTTTCTGCTTTTTTGCTCTGCTGCCTTTGTAATACAGCTTTGAAGACTTGAGTCGGTAATGTTATTCTTTCCTCTTTATGCTTTATGTCCTTTTTAAATAGCTAAGTGTCAGTGGTAAATTGAAATATGCCTATAATTTCATATACACATACTTTTTTGGCAGTGGCTATTTTACTTCATGATAAACATGCAGATTTCTTTTGTTTTAGATATTGCAAGAAGACACAATGCATTCTCCCTGGACAAGCAACACATTACATGTATTTTGTGCGATTAGTGGTACATCAAGTGACAGAGGCTATGGTTCTCCAAGATATGCTGCTGAAATATGAGGACATTCAGATGTAAAGTGAATTAGATTGACCTTTCTCGGGAATATTTGGAGCTGTGCAAGTGTTAAAATTTAAGGATTTGATAAACATGGAGTATTTCCTTCTGACACCAAAATGTTCATGCTTTCAAACAGGGTGCTTACTTATTTGTAAATATTTAATCAACTTGGAAGTGCCTGGAAAATTGCACCACTGTGTTTGGTTTGTACTTTTTTAGGTAAATCTATATACTTGGAATTAGAGCTCAAAAAGCATGAATTCTAATTGCTTAATTATTGCTTAAAATAATAATGATACTATGTAAAATTGTATAATGGAACACAATAAAAGGTAAAACTTATTTGTAATTAGAAGTGAAGGAAATAATACTTTGAACTTAGCATTTTTCTTGACAGAAAGCTCAATTCACTATCTTACTAATCCTTAGAGGGAAAAAATGATCAAATTTCCATAAAACATCGATATTTCAGATTGGGAAGATATTTTGAAATCTTGCCTAGTATGCAAATCCGGGCTAAAGGAAACAAAAGCATTATTTTAAAAGGAAAATCTCTAAAAGTATATATATAGAAATACCAAACTTCCAGTTTTGATCTGATGATGCCAGGTAATTGAGTTGGTCTCCTCCAATGTATAAGACAGGCATTGACATGTGGCATGAGTTTTCCTAGCAAACAGCATTTGTGGCCAGAGCTTCCTCATCTAACTCTATCCATAAAGTAAACAAAACATTTCTGAGGATTTGTAGTCATTACATGCTATGCAGCTTGAAAGCTTTACCAGCAGTCTGAGGTAGGCATTTTTAGTGATTACTGTCTTCGGTTTAACAAGCATTTTGATAGAACTTAATAGTTGCAGCATTTCTTGAGTCAGTATACATAACCACCAGAGACTCCGCAACTGCTAGTCAAGGATTACATTTCTAACAATAAAAAAAATTCAGACTACCTTAATAATTCATGAGAAACCAAGATGTGAAGAACTATTTTAGCTTGAAGTATCTATATAATTTTGGTTGCCTTTCATGTTAACTTTAAGTTTTAGATTTATTTCTCTTATGTAGGTTAGCCTATTTAAAAAAAAAAACCCAGACACTGAAATATAAATGGATTTTATGGAGCCTTGGCTTTTTAAATACTTTGTGATCAAGTAAATCTTAGAGATTACGCTCCTCGCTTGGTGATTTTTTTCTTTACATGTCATTTTTAAGTTCAGGAGAGCATGAAACTGTTTTTTGAAAGTTAATTTTATATTTTAATAGGGGATACAGAAATTTCAGAGGCAGTTTGTAATTCCTTAATGTCTTTGAATAATCTGTAGAGTTCGTTTCACCTTTAAAGTGAATATATTTGGTATGGATGTATAAGGGACTGTCACCTAGAGTGAGTGCTGCCATCTGAAAATGAGGCATCTTGGGAAGAGTCCAGTGCTCTTTTGTCAGTAATTAGTCCCAATCACATCTCCAAGCATGGTGTTGTGCACTGTGGGTAATTTTTAAGTATAATAAATGGCCCTTGCCTTCAAGAACTTGCAGTCTACTTGAGGCAAGATATACACAAAATGAAATAATATAAGAATTAACAATATGAGAGAAGAAAAGTTGTATATGAGCATTGCCAAATGAATGACATTATCCATAACTCTTAACACATTCAAGGAATGAGAGGTCCTTGTGAATCAAATGTGAATTTTGATGTTCAGGGATGGTTTCATGGACAAAAGTGAGCCTTGAACAGGCTTTCTAAATGAGAGGGTGTATTGGACAGGAATAACATCATGAGCAAAGATGCAAAAAGAATTAGCAGAAGTTCAGAAGATGACAAGACCAATTTTGTTCAAGGGAGTGGTAGATAATAAATCTAGAAAGAAAGTGTGGACGTAGATCTTGGAAGGCCTTAAATGCCAGACTAGTAGTGTTTAGACTTTACCCGGTAAACATCGGGGAGCAAGTCAAGGTTTTTAAAGAGATTACCTGATCAAATGTTATTTTTAGAGATTTAATCCTTTGTATTGCTGCCAGATGTATTTGAAGCAGACAGAGATGAAAATATGGACACCTATTAGACAGTTACTGCAGTATTTCAGTTATTGAGTCCACAAACCCCTAGATATGAACAAGAATGGACAAGAAATATGTGATTTGAACATTGAACTGGGAATAAAAGTGTGGAATCAAATAAAAACATAAGACTGAGAATTACCAATGCTAAATAAAATATAGCTTAATGAAGACAAAACAAATATTATGTGGAAAGACTGGACATGACTTATTGATGGTAAAGGCGAAAAGAGGAAAAGTTAAAATTTTACATCCTATGGCCAATGAGTTCTCCAGATCATGGCACAATTTCATTGTATTTCTTTTGTTAACTTTCAGAGTAATGGCAGAAAGCTATAGAGAACAAGGTGGGCTAGACTAGGGAAAGCCAGTTAAATGTGTTTTGAAACAATATATATTACATGTTATATATTTTAATGATTTCATGAAGTGGTTTGGCCTCTACAAATTAGTTAACATCAGAGAATACATTTCTACTATGCTGATTATTTCACAGTTCCCCTGGAGGCTATTGTTTTGATAGTCTTTGAACATTTTGTAAAATGTGAGTAACTCACTATGGGTAGTCTTAGTTTATCACTACAGTGATACCCATAGAGAAAATAATTTCATGCTAATGTTCCTGGTAACCAGTTGGACCAATGGCGTCGTGCCTATAGGTGAGATTGTTATTGTTACCATATTTATATGCCTTAATTGCCTATATAAACATCTTTTTAAAAATGAAATAGAAGCAACAGCCTTGAAACCTTGACTAACATATCAGAGAATGAAAGATGTCTCACTCTTTAATTTATTAATAAACTTAATAGATCCTCATAATAAAAAACAAGCTTTTTATCATAAATACTAGTTTGCTCAGGTTCTTCATCTCAGATAAAACCAGTATTGGAATAATAGAAATTTCCAAACTTTAAGATATTAATAACCATATATATTTGAGGCTTATGATTCACAAAATCATGGGCTATCTTCAGTCTCAGTCTTGTTCTAACAGTACACTACTTCGGCTATCAAAATACGAAGGAATAGAAGAGCAGTTGGTTGCAGATGGGGTGTGAGTTTGTGTAACAAGGCTATTCCCCTATCCTGGGAGTTGGCCCATAAGAGTGTTTCATTTATCTAGTTCCAATTATGATAAATGTTTTTTTTCTAGTCCCTAACCACATAATGGCCACTCTCTAAGGAAAGTGTACATGTATTTATCCAGCTTGATTGAAATTCTGACTAAATTCTTCCAAGATTTTTTGCCTCAGTGTATAGCAATTTAAAATTTCCCCAACATGCCTTTTTCTCTTGTTTTCCATTTTTATTGAAATATAATTCACAAAGCATAAAATTCACCCATTTAAAAGGCACAATTCAGTGGTTTTTAGTATATTCATAGAGTTGTACAGCCATTACCATAATTAATTTTAGAACATTTTTATCACCCCCCCAAAGTAACCCCACACATAATAGCAGTCACTTGACATTGCCCACCAACCATCCCCAGCCCTTTATAGCCATTAATCTGTATTTCTGTATCTGTGGATTTGCCTATTCTGGACATTTCATGTGAACGGAATCACAATTATGGCCTTTTGTGACTGGCTTCTTTCATTTAGCATAATGTTTTCAAGGTTTATCTGTGTTGTAGCATGTACTTCATTCTGTTGTACAGGAATAATATTCCCTTGTATGAATATACCACATTTTATCCATTTTTCAGTTTGATGCACATTTGAGTTATTTCCACTTTTTGGCTATCAGTAATGTTTCTATGAACACTGGTGTACAAGTTTTTGTGTAGACATGTTTTTAATTCTCTTAGACATATACATAGGAGTAGAATTACTGGGTTATGTGGTAACTATGTTAATTTGTCCTTTTGTAGAACTGCCAGACTATTTTCCACAGCAGCTGCACCACTTAACTTTCCCAGCAGTAGTATATAATGATTCCAATATCTCATTCTCCATAACACTTGTTATTACAGTCCTAGTGGGTGTGAAGTAGTATCTCACTGTGGTTTTCGTTTGCATCTCCCTGATGGCTATGATGTTGAACATTCTTTCATATGCTTGCTTATTGGCCATTTTTATATCTTCTTTGAAGATATTCAGATTTTTTACCCATTTTTTAAAAAACGTGCATTGTCTTTTTTCTTGAGTTGCAAGAGTTCTTTATATGTCCTAGGTGCAAGTCCCTTATCAGATATATGATTTCCGTATATTTCTATTTTGACGAAGTCCAACTTATTTATGTTTTATTTTGTCACATGTATTGTTTTGATGTTGTATCTCATAAGACACTGCCTAATCCAAGGTCATGGAGATTTACACCTACATTTTTTTCAAGTTTTATAGTTTTAACTCAAGTCTTTTATTTATTTCAAGCTAATTTTTGTATAGTGTGAGATAAGAGTTCAAAAATCTTTCTTTTGAATGTGAATATCCAGTTGTCTTTGTATCAGTCGTTGAAAAGACTGGTACGTTCCATTGAATTATCTTGGCACACTTACAAATACCAATTAACCATGAGTGTATGGGTTTATTCTGGGCTCTCAGTCTAGTCCATTGGTCTATATGTCTGTCCTTGTGCCAGTACCACATAGTCTTGATTACTGTAGCTTTGTAGTAAGTTTTTAAATTAGGAAGTGTGAGTCCTCAAACTTTGTTCTTTTTCAAGATTATTTTGAATATTCTGAGTTCCTTCCATATCCATATGAATTTTAGACCTGGCTTGTCAATTTCTGTAGGAAAAAAATGGTATCTGAGATTTTGGTAGGATTTGCTATGAGTAATTCAATTTAAGGAGTATTGCCGTTTTTAAAAAATATTAAGTGTTCCAATCCATGAATGCAGGATTTTAAAAATTTATTTAGATTTTTAACTTTTTTCAACAATGTTTTGTAGTTTTCAGCATACAAGTGCTACATTTCTTTGTTAAATGTATTCCTTAGTATTTTTTAATGCTATTGTAAATGGAGTTGTTTTTAAATTTCATTTTCAGATTGTTTATTGTTAGTTTATAGAAATATAACTAGTTTTTTATATTGACTTTGTATCCTGAAACCTTGCTGAATTCACTTATTAGCTTTAATATAGTTTTTGTGGATTTTTTAGTTTTCTTTATAAGATTATATCATCTGAAAATGCAAATAGTTTTACTTCATTTTCTTACTTAGAACCTGGCTAGAACTTCCAGTAGAACATTGAGTAGCAGTGATGAGAGCAGACATCCTTGTCTTATTATTCATCTTTGGGAGAAAACTTTCAGTCTTTCACCTTTAAGTATGGCATTAGCTGTGGGGCTTTCATAGATGCTTTTTATCAGGTTGAGAAAGTGCCTGCCAACATGATTTACAACTGTTTTCTGATTCAGTTCTCCCAGTAACCATATGATTTCTATATGGCATATAGGGAAATAGATGACAAATGTTTAAGAAATGTATTCAAGATACACATCAAGTTAGAGATGAGACTAGGGTATCCTGACTCACATTCCACAGTGTTTTCAACTATTTTATACTATTTTCTATGGTCCCCTGCTGCAACTTTCTACAAACCCTTTTTTACTAAAAAGGTAAGCTCCATAAACGTTGAGTTTGTATCTAATTTGCACCTCTTTTTCCCCAGAACTTAAAAGTGCTTGGCACCAAATAGGTGCTTGAACAATCTCAAGTAAAGCCAGTTTCGACAGATACTCTGGAGTCTTTATTATGTCTAAGGCAATTTGGACAATATCCCAAACCTCAGATTGTGGTTGAGGAAGAAAAGACATAGTCATATAAAAAGATTATATGGAGAGATCTGATAATTGGAAATCAATGGTAGTGACAGGTGCTTGAGTAGGCAGAGCCTTTCTAGAGGTAGAACAATAAAGTCTTCATGGAGGAGACAGGCATGAACAGAGCTTCGAAGGATGATTAGGAACTAGCATTCATGTGTATTAAGGAAGTGCCTTAGGCAGAATTTTTTAACGGGAAGTTAAAAAATTAACTTCTTCATTTAAATTGTTATATGAAATGACCATTAAACCACATCTTATCCTTTGGTCTTAGACTCAAACTAAGTAAAATAAAGCAGCCTTTTTTTCTCTTTGTCCAGAAAATTTATGCTCAATTTGCTTCATTCCCCTGATAGAAAACTTTTTCAGCCAAACTCAATTTCTGATCTACAAATCTTGTTCTTTGCGAATTGTAGTGTTTTTTAACAGCTGTTTCAGTAGGTCTCCTAGAGTTGAGTCTTAAAAGCTCTGGACTCCTCATCCTGCATGCTGGCAGCATGTTCCTTTGATAAGAAAACTAACAGAAGCTATCATGTGAGCAGGTCAGGTCTGCAATCTGGGAATTATAGACCATTCACATTTATTGATTACCCATTGTGAGCCAAGTATATGAATGATCAAGGCAATATTCAGTGGGCAGATAACACAGGTGAACTATTATAATCTCATAGATAATCCACAGATAGTCTACCTGTCACTAACTAGACTGAGTTTTCTAAATGCTGCATCCTTGAAGAGAAACATATCTCTTTGTGGGACGTAAATAATAGTGCCTAGCACTGATACATTTGAACATTTAATGTTGAGAAGCAAAAGCAGAGTCAATATAGATGTAGTTATATTCAATGCAAAGCTGACCAGAAACTATAGTACTCGTGAAGTGAACTATTTCAGAACTGTTTCATGGCATAGTCAGGATTTGAGAGGCCTCTAGAGCCACTGTAATAGTATAATAATACTATATTCTCCCTCCAAATTAAAGCTAGACACACACACACACACACACACACACACACACACACACACACACACACACACAAAGATGAGAGCAGAAAAGGGGCCAGGTGACAAAATTATTATCAGAATAAGTATAATGAAAACGAAAGCCTTCCAGAGGAAATTCTGTTGCACTTTGTTCCATCACAACCCCAAGTAGTCACAAGGTCAGCTGAATGTAATTCAGGTCACATGTAAGAGAAATTATTTTCATAAAAATAATTTTTGGATATTTACAAAAATTTTGAAAATAAGGTAACCCACTACTTCCTTTGTTATAGAAACAAAACTCAAAATTTTTACCCCTGGAAAGAGAATCTTCAGGAGGAAAAATTCCAGCTCTATCCCATTTAACCATTGTGTGATTTTTCTCATTTCTCTGAATTGCCAACATCGTGATGGCCCTCAGCGATGTTTCATGATACTTCTGCTTCTGGATGAGGCTCTTGGCAAGGGCCAGGTTAGGTGGGGCTCCCCGTAGCTTACCTAGGGGCTTTTGCTGCCCCCTAATGATGACTCATTTTTAGAGTTTTGGCATTAACTTCTATGTAGCATCTAGTGGTTAAGTGCACAGACTGACGGCCTACTGGTTGGATGATAATTCCTACCCTGTCATTTACCAGGCTGTGGGACCTTGGAAATGTAACTTCTCTTCCTTTATTTTCTCATCTGGAAAATGGAGGCATTAATTGTACCTACTTTTTAACATTATTGTGAAAATTCAATGAAATATGTAATGCATAGAAAACGATGCCTGGCACATCTACATAATTGTTAACATCTATATACATGTTACCCCAAAGAATAGCAGACTTTTGTCAGCCACCACACCTATGTCTCTGGACTCATACCTTCATTCCAAATGGAAGTGAAGGGAAAATGGATGGGTCAAGGTCAGATCATTTTTTACCATGTGATTGATATTCCACAAATTAACTCTGGCCCCACTAGATCTTGCCATATGATGGAGATCTTTGCCCCCATGAGGCAACAGTATTTTCTATATGGTATAGGCACCAGCCAATATACACACATGCTAGCTGTTAAGAACCAGTGCTGCCATACTTGTGCATCTTGGCTAAATATTAACCCTGCCTATGTGTCTTCCTAGACAAGCCAATTGTTTATCTTCATAGGTTCCATAAATATCTGAGCATTGACAAGTGGCCCCTTATCCCCCCCCCCCACAACTAGAGGCTCTCTGTTTACTGTCACCTCTCCTGACTTCCTTGCACTATCAGAGTTACACAGAGTGGTTTTGGATTTGAGATTGAACTGGTGGGACTTGCCCCCTCAGTATTCCATCTGTAAAGGCTCTAATACACAGCTTGCTTCAACTGAGCTTATACCTCATTTAGAATTCCACTGTCAACACTCATAGATAATTATTTTACAGCTGTCTTAAAATAGATCAAAAAGCCTTTCAGGGTTCCCCTTCCCCATCTTCTGCCCATTTCTCTGTAGCTATAGAAACCCTTTAAGAGAAACTGTCCAACCAATCTCGTTTACAGACATTTCATTCTCACTTTTGGTGATGGGACTTAAGAGTTGAAGTCTACTGTCTCCTTGTAGTAAAGCGCTGGCCCTTATCTCCCAGTGCCCTCCTACACTCAGTTCTATCATCTCTCCAGGGGCACCTCCATACTCCTTGCTGTGCAATCTCCTCACGCTAGTCTTCCCAATGTCCACTGTCTGAATAAATCAATTTCCACAATCAAGACCTATAACTCCAGCTCATCTCACCCAAAGACCTTTCAGCAAGGCTCTGCAGCTGCTGCATCTCAGGGAAACAACACTTAGTCAGAATCTGACAGGCTTCCACTGGTAAATGTCTTGAAGTGGAATTAACTATAATTTCCCTCACTTCACCCAAAATTGGAAATTTTTCTCAAAGGTGGATACTTCTCTGCCTTCAGTCTCCCTCCTTCAAATGGCCATCAAGTAAATCAGTTTCTGCCCCTGTTCTGCTGCTTCCATCTCCTGTTTTGATGCTGGGATGTCCCTACAAAGTCAGCTACCCCACCATCCCACAGCCTCTACCAGGATGTAGTATAGTAGGGGCAGGGTATTTTGCACTTCCCCTTTCCAGGAGGCTAATTGACTCTGAACTGCTTAGACCCCAACCTTCACCACTGGCACCAGCTACCTGACCTCACATGCTCACTTTGGTTATTCATTTGCTTTGGGGTCCCTTAGAACTTAGAGCAGTACTTCTTAATTGGGAGTCATTTTGGCAATGACTGCAGATATTTTGGTTGTCACACCTGGGAATTGGGGAAGCTACTGGCATTTAATGGATAGGAACCAGGGATGCTGCTAAACACCCTACTATGCTCAGGCAGCCAGCCCCCTACAATAAAAATTTACCTGGCCCCTAATGTCAGTAGTACACAAGCTGAGACATGCTGTCTCAAAAGGTCTGCCTACTTCACTGGACTCTTGGATGGCTACTCCACAAGATGACTTTTCCTCAAGGAACCTTTTACTGCTCAGTCTACCAATAGATCCACTGGGACATCTCTCTTTCCTACTAAGTAAAGTTTTTGCCCTCAGTTGCAACTATCTGTCCCTTGCGTGCTTGCATACCACAAGCAGTAGCTGTCTGCCTGACCTTCATTTCTAACCCAGCATATTTAGTCTACAGCTTAGCAATACTCAAGGGCCTAAGGATACTCAAGGTCTACTTCATGATCTCTGTAGCTCTCTCTTCCACTTTCTGGTGAATTCTATCTCACTACTAACAACCTACCAACTTGCTAACTAGACCAAACAATTGCATATTTTTGCTGCAACCATTTAATTCCTATCATTTAACAAAATCTAAGATATTTAAGATATGAGTAAAAGAAAAGTAGTAGGTCGAGAAGACTATGTACCGAAGGGCATAAAGTCCTAAATCAATGGAAATACATACATTGTTACAATTATACAGATGTTACTTCTCTTTTTTTAATTAAGTTTATTAGGATAACATTAGTCAATACAATTATATAGTTTTCAGGTGTACATTATAATTTGGCATCTATGTATTCTATTGTATGTTTACCACTCAAAGTCCAGTTTCCTTCAGCTACCATATATTTGACCCCCTTTACACTGTCTACCTCCCCCCACCTCCAGCATCTCCTATACTCTGGTAACCACTAGTCTGTTGTCCATGTCCATGAGTCTCTGTTTGTCCTGTTCATTTGTCACTTTTAGGTTTATATCACACATATAAGTGATATCATGTGATTTTCAATTTTTTCTGTCTGGCTTATTTCGCTTAGCATGATTATCTTGAGTTCCATCCATGTTGTTGCAAATGACAGTATTTCACCTCTTCCTATGGCTGAGTAATATTCCATGATATATATATGTACCACAGCTTCTTTAGCCAATCATATATCATAGGATACTTTGGTTGCTTCCATATCCTGGCCACTGTGAATAATGCTGCTATGAACATCAATGTGCAAATATATTTTCAGATATGGATTTTCAAGTCTTTGGGGTAAATATCCAGTAGAGGGATTGCTGGATCATATGACAGATCAATTCTTAGTTTTTTGAGGAACCTCCATATTGTTTTCCATAGTGGCAGCACTGATTTGAAGTCCTGCTAGCAGTGTATGAGGGTTCCTTATTCTCCGCATCCTCTCCAACATTTGTTATTACTTGTCCTGTCGATTATAGCCATTCTAACAGATGTGAGGTGGTATCTCATTGTGTTTTTGATTTGCATTTCCCTAATAGCTAGTGATGTTGAGCATCTTTTCATATATTTGTTGGCCATTTGTATGATCTCTAGAGAGAAGTGTATGTTCAGATCCTCTGCCTATTTTTTTATTGGATCATTTGTTTTTTGCTGTTATTAAGTTGTATGAGTTCTTTGTTTATTTTGGATATTAGTCCCTTATCGGAGGTATTCCTTGCAAATATATTTTCCCATTCAGATGGTTGTCTCTTTACCTTGTTGGTGGTTTCTTTTGCTGAGCGGAAGCTTCTTAGTTTGATGTAGTCTCATTCATTTATTTTAGCTTTTACTTCCCTCACCTTTGAGGTCAAATTCATAAAATCCTCTTTAAATCCAAAGTTCTTGAGTTTAGTTTCTCTGTTTTCTTCTATGCATTTTATTGTTTCAGGTCTGATATTCAGGTCCTTAACCCATTTAGAGTTAATTTTGGTATACAGTGATAGACAACAGTCTAGTTTCATTCTTTTGCAGGTGGCTTTCCAGTTTTCCCAGCACCATTTATTGAAGAGGGTTTCCTTTCTCCACTGTATGTTTTTGGTTTCTTTGTAGAATATTATTTGCCTGTATAAATATGGGTTTACTTCTGAACTCTTGATTCTGTTCCACTGGTCTGTGTGTCCGTTTTTCTGCCAATACCATCCCGTTTTGATTACTGTTGCTTTGTAGTATAATTTGAAGTCAGGCATAGTGATGCCTCCAGCCTCATTCTTTTTCTCTCAGGATGGCTTTGGCAATTCGGGCTCTTTTTGCGTCCATACAAATCTGATGATTTTTTTGTTCTATTTCTCTAAAAGAGGCTGATGGGATTTTGATGGGGATTGCATTAAATCTGTATAATGCTTTACATAATGAGGTCATTTTAACTATATTGATTCTCCCAATCCAAGAACACAGAATATCTTTCCATTTCTTTGTGTCTTCTTCAATTTATTTTAATAAGTTCTTATAGTTTTCATTATATAGGTCTTGGCATGTTTCATTATATTTATTCCTAGGTATGTTATTCTTTTTGGTTCAATTACAAAAGGAGTTATTTTATCAACTTCTTTTTCTGACACTTCATTATTAGAGTATAAGAACGCTATGAATATTTTATCATTGATTTTGTATCCAGAGATTTTATTGTATTTGCTTATTGTTTCTAGTAGTATTCTTGTGAAGTCTTTAGGGTTTTCTATATAGAGAATCATGTCATCTGCAAAGAGTGACAATTTGACTTCTTTGTTTCCTATTTGGATGCCTTTTATATCCTTCTCTTGCCTGATTGCACTTGCTAGGACCTCCAATGTTATATTGAATAACCGTGGTGATAGTGGACAGCCTTGCCTTGTTCCTGATCTTAGAGGGACAGTTTTTAGTTTTTCATTATTAAGTATAATGTTGGCTGAAGGCTTGTCATAGATGGCCTTTATTATGTTAAGACACTTTCCTTCTATACCAATTTTGTTAAGAGTTTTGTTCATAAATGAATGCTGTATCTTGTCAAAAGCTTTTTCTGCATCTATTGATATGATCATATGATTCTTATTTTTTAATTTCTTTATATGCTGTATAACATTAATTGATTTGCATATGTTTAACCTTCCCTGTGCCCCTGGAATGAAGCCCACTTGATCATGGTATATAATCTTTTTAATATGTTGCTGTGTTTGGCTTGCTTGTATCTCATTTAGAATTTTTGCATCTGTGTTTATGAGATATATTGGTCCGTAGGTTTTTTGGGATTTTTTTTTGTACCCTTACCAGGTTTTGGTATCAAAAGTAATATTGGCCTCATAAAATGAGTTGGGAGTTTTGCCTCCTCTGATTTTTTGGAAGCACTTCTTGAGGATAATAGATATTAAATCTTTTTTGAATATTTGGTAGAATTCACTGGTGAAGCCATCTGGTCCTGGACTTTTACTTTTTGGTTGATTTTTGATGATTGTTTCAATTATCATACTGCTGATCAATCTATTTAGATTTTCCAATTCTTGATTCAGTCTAGGAAGGTTGTATATTTTTAAGTACTGGTCAATTTCTTCCAGGTTATTTAATTTGGTGTTATATACTTTTCATAATATTCTTGCATGATCCTTTGTATTTCTGTGATGTCAGTCATAATATCTCCTCTTTTATCCCTGATTTTGTTTGTGCCCTTTCTCTTTTTTTTTTTAGTGACTCTAGCCAGGGGTTTTTCAATGCTATTAAACTCTCAAAGAACTAGCTCTTTGTTGCATTTACATTTTTTTTCTTTTTTTTCTTTTGAATTGCATTTATTTCTGTTTTAAATTTGATTATTTCTTTCCTTCTACTGACTGAGGCCTCACTTGTTCTTCCTTTTCTAATTTTTTAAGATGAAATATTAGGTTGTTTATTTGTGCTCATTATTGTTTTTGGAGATAGGCCTGTAATGATACAAACTGTCCTTTTATGACCGCTTTTGCCATCTCCCAAAAGTTTTGATATGTTGTCCTATCATTATCATTCATTTCTATGTATCTCTTGATATCCCTGTTTATTTCTTCTCTGACCCAATTATTCTTTGGTAGCATGTTGTTTAATCTCCGTGTATTTGTGGTTCTTCCTGATTTTTTATTGCGGTTATCTCTAGTATCAAAGCATTATGATCAGAGAATATGGTTGGTATGATTTCAGCCCTCTTATATTTGTTGAGGCTATCTGTGTCCCAGTATATGGTCAATTCTTAAGAATGTTCTTTGTGCACTAGAGAAGAAGATATAAGCAGCTGTTTTGGGATAGAAGGCTCTATCAATGTCAATTATGTTCGGTTGGTCTAATGTGTCATTTAGGGATGTCATTTCCTTACTGATTTTCTGTTTGAATGATCTGTTCATATCCAACAGTATTAGGATATTTAGGTCTCCTACTAGTATAGTGTTAGGGGTATTTAGGTCTCCTACTAGTATAGTTTTATGGTCTTTTTCTCCCTTTAGTTCTGTTAGTAATTGCTTTACATATTTTGGGGCTCCCTGATTGGGAGCATAGATTTTAATAAGTGTTATGTCTTCTTGCTTTATGATTCCCTTTATCATTATGAAGTGTCCCTCGGTATCTTTCTTTACCTTTTTGATTTTGAAGTCTATTTCATCTGATGTTAGTACCGCTTCTCCCACTTTTCTCTGAATGCCATTTGCTTGAAATATCATTTTTCACTCCTTCACTTTGAGTCTATATTAGTCTTTAGAACTGAGGTGTTCCTCCTGGAGGCAGCATATGATTTGGTTTTGGGTTTTGATCCGTTCTGCAACTCTGCACCTTTTTATTGGTGAGTTCAGTCCATTTACATTTAGGGTGATTATTGAAATACGAGGTCTTCTTATAGCCATTTTATGTTTTGCTTTCCGGTAGCTTGGTGTTTCCATTGTGTCCTTGTCCTCGTGTTTCTGTTTTTTTTTATTTTGGTTGGCTTTTATGGGTTTTCCCTCTGGTTCTTGTTTTATGTTATATACTTCAGTTCTAAATCTTCTTCTGTGTGTTTAATATTATGAATGTGTCTTATCTCCATTCCCCTTTGCGAATTTGGATCTTTGAATCCTCCCCTTTTCAGTCATTGTTAGCTCAATTTGTCCCTACATATGCTGAATGTTCATTACTTATTCTTTAAGCTTATAATGCCCTGTTCTAGTAAAGATTGCACTCCTCTGCTTCTATTTGCCTGATAGTCACTTTACTCCTAATTATGCAATTTTTTGTCATTTTGTTTTAGGTGAGCTGACACCTTTCATTGTTTTGTGTAGTGCAGGCCTTGTATTGGAGAATTCCCTCAATTTTTGTATGTCTGGAAAAGTTTTAATTTCTCCTCATATCTAAAGGAGAGCTTAGCTGGATACATTATTCTAGGCTGGTAGTTCATTTCACTTAATAGTTTAAATATTCGATTCTATTCCTTTCTGGCTTATAACATCTGCACTGAGAAGTACGATGATAATCTAATGGGTTTTCCTTTATAAGTTTCCATTTTCTTCTCTCTGGCTGCCTTGAGAATTCTTTGTTGTTGATTTTTGATAACTTTAATACAATGTATCTCAGTGAAGGCCTTTTGGAGTTGAGATAATTGGGTGTTCTGTTAACTTCTTGAATTCCAAGCTCCAGCTCATTACTTAGATTTGGGAAATTCTCATAAACTATTTGTCTAAAAATGCTTTCCAATCTGTGTTCTTTTTCCTCCCCTTCGATTATGCACATTATTCTTATGTTTCCTCTCTTGATGGTATCAGCTAGTTCTTGAATTTTCTTTCTTTATTTTTCATTCTTCAGTTTATCTCTTCTTCCTTCTGATTTATTTCTAGATTTCTGTCTTTGATATCACTGATCCTTTTCTTCATTTGGTCAACTCTATTTCCCAAGGTTGCTATTTCATTTTTCAACTCTTGCAGTGTGTTCTTCATCTCCAGAAGTTCTATTTGGTTCTTTTTGAGAGTTTCAATGTCTTTAGTCTGCTCATCTAGTTCTTTTTTCGGTTCCTGAAATTGTTGATATAACTCATTTCTTAACTCATTGAGTTTTTTCAGAAGTACCATCCTGAATTCTCTTTCATTTTAGTCGCATAGTTCTTTGTCTGTAAGCTTATTTTCTGGAGATTTTGCTCTTTCTTTCTGAGATGGCTTGTCACCTTGGCTGTTAATGGTGTTTATGAAAGATTTCTCTGCCTGGGCATTAATGGAAGTATATGCTGCTCTTTTTCCAGGAAAACAATTTATTATGTAAAGATGTCTCTTTAGCCTGCTGCAAAGAAGGTGCTTTTCTTTTGATTTCCTGTAGGTGGCATCTAAGCCTCTTGGATCCCTGCTTTATATAAAGTCTAAATAATGCCTTTTTTCCTTCCTTTTAGATATTTAATCATGCTCGCTACCATCAGTTTCAGTCTCTGTCAGTGTCAGCGACAGTCTCGTCAGCATTTGCTGAGATTCCCCTGGGGCTCTTTGGTATTCAGTCTTGGAGGGTATGGAGGGAGGTACCCTCTGGATTGGGGGTTAGGGGCTCAGCTCAGCCCCAGCTTTACAACTGTGGCTGGTAAAAATGAGCTGTTGTTTTTCTGCCATCCTGCTTCTCTGCTTCTACCCTGACAACTGTGCCCTGCCACCAATAAGCCACGGGGAGATCACAGCTTTCCAAGGCAGTGCTATTCAGGGAACTTGCCACACCATTTCTCCTGCAACCTCATCCTACAGGAAGCTTGGACTGCTGCAAGATGCAGCTTCTTTATTTTTCCCAGTCTACCACCCAACACCCTGGGTTCTGACCTGTGGTAGCTCTTATGCACAGATCCCACACTCAGGCATACTGGTGTGCAGTTTGGGTGTGTTTTTTTTTTGTTCAGTCTTAGATGTTCAGCTTATTGTTGTTTCAACGGAAGATATCCAAGGACGTCTCTCAGTACACCATGTTTCCCTGTGACTTCTCTTGTAAATGTCTGTAAATTCAGTGGTATCTCACTGAGAACCCCAAAAAGATTTTTTGAATTGAAAATGATTCTAAGTTTATCAGAAAGCATAGAGATATAAGAATAGATAATACCCAAAAAAGAATAAAAAACAAAAGCTTGCCCCAGCTGATATTTAATGAATAATATAGCTAATAAGATAGGGCATTTACAGAAGATCAAGGTTGGAGGACTGTCACTACCCAACTTCCAGGCTTACTGTGAAGCTGCAATAATCAAGACAGTGTGATATTGGTGAAAGAAGAGATAAATAGATCAATGGAACAGAATAGAGGACCCAGAAATAGACCCACATAAATATAATCAACTGATCTTTGACAAAGAACAAAGACAATACAATGGAGCAAATACAGTCTTTTCAACAAACGGTGCTGGAACAACTGGACATCCATATGCAAAAATAAATAAATCTAGACACAAACAGTACACCCCTCACAAAAATTAATTTAATATGTATCATCTAAATGTAAAATGAACAACTATAAAACTCTTAGAGGATAAAAGGAGAAACCTCCATGATCTTGGGTATAGTGGTGCCTTTTTAGATACAAAACCAAAAACAGATCCATGAAGGAAATAATAAATAAGTTGAACTTCATTACAATTTAAAACTTCTCTGTGAAAGGAAATGTCAAGAGAATAAGATGATAAGGCACAGACTGGGAGAAAATATTTGCAAAAAAAAAAAGCATTTACAAAGATGTTCTACATCATATGTTTTCAGGGAAACACAAAATAACAATGTGATACCACCACACACCTATTAGAAATGGCCAAAATCTGGAACACTGATACCACCAAATGCTGGTAAGGTTGCCAAACAACAGAAACTCTTTCATTGCTGGTGGGAATACAAAATGGTACAGCCACTTTAAAAAATAGTTTGGCAGTTTTACAAACTAGGCATACTCTTACCATATGATCCAACAATTATGCTCCTTGGTATTTATTGAAAGGAACTGAACATCTGTCCACATAAAAACTTACACATAGACATGTATGACCACTTTATTCATCATTGCCAAACCTTGACAGCAATCAAGATGTTCTTCAGTAAGTGAATAGATGAACCTTGGTACATCCAGACAATGGAATATTATTCAGTGCTAAAAAGAAATGAGTTATTAAGCCATGAAAAGATATGGAAGAATCTTAGATGCATATTACTAAGTGAAAGAAGCCAATCTGAAAAGGTTATGTACTGTATGATTCCAGTTATACAACATTCTGGAAAATGCAAAACTATGGAAATAGTAAAAAAATAATATCTGTGGTTTTCATTGGGCTGGGGAGGGATAACAAGGTGGAGCACAGAAGATTTTTAGGGCAGTGAAAATACTCTGTATGATACCATAATGATAGATTCACATCATTATAGATCTGTCCAAACCTATAGGATGTTTACTACCAAGAGTGAACTATAATATAAATTTGGACTTTGGGCGATTATGATGTATCATGTAGGTTCATCAATTTAACAAATGTACCACTCTGGTGGGGGATGTTGACAATGTGGGAGTCTATGCATGTGGCGGGGGCAGAGCTATATGGGAACTCTCTGTACCTTGTTCCTAAATTTTGCTGTGAACCTTAAACTGCTCTTAAAAAAAGTCAATTTTTTTTAAACTGAGCATTTACTAATATAGAAATAAAGAGACAGGAGAATGCAACAGAATAGATTCATGTGTACATAAAACTTGATATGACAAAGGTTGGGTTTCAAGAAATAAATCAATAAATGATGTTAGGATTATTCAATAAACAGTATTGGAATAATTGGTCAAGTATTTGCATAAACTTCAAATTGATCAGAGATTCTAATGTAAAATGCAAAGCCTTTAAAGAACCAGAATTGAATATGTATTACTAAGAGTACGATCTTGAGATTGAGAAGTTCTTTTTAAGGAAGACTCAGAATCCAAAAGTCAAAAGTGAAAGGCAATTAATAAATTTGATCACATAAAACATTATAAGTAGTCAAAAGAAAATTGAGTAAAATATTTGTAGCACATATGGTAGATTAAAGATAAATACCCTTAGTATAAAAAGAGCTCTTACAAACCAATAAGATGAGTTTCCCAATAGTAAAATGGGTAAAAGACATACAGAGGTGAAAGTGAAAATGCAAATGAACAAATGTTTAACTTTCTTATTAAAGGAATGTAAATTAAAACAATAACAGTCAAAAGAGGGGGAGACACCTTTATTAAACTGTAAGAAGGAACAAAAGGGAAATAAACATCTGAGTTATCTAACCTTAAAAAAGACTGACACAACTTCAGAGAAACCTGGGTTCCTTACTTTTTCTCCCTGCTTCTCACCCCAACAACCTACTTCTCACTAGGAGGTCCCTCCCAGACATTTTGACATCTTCCTGGTGAAGATGAAGAGTCAGTGTCCCACTAGACATGCCAGTTAAGGCACTCCCTCACATAGGCCTTTTACCAAAGTGACTGACACCTGGAATTGACTTGTCCAGGTGAAGGCTCACCCTTGAGTCATAGATAGAGATTCCACTTTGCTCTTGTTGGCCCATAGATAGAACCACATCTAAGCAAAACAACCATCACAGCATTCATAAAACAAGATGCATTTTTAGGCAGTAAGGTAAGCAAGGTAATTGCAGAACAATAAATAATGAGGGAAGAAGAATTAAGGATGTGGAAAGGAATGATGATATTAATAATAACTTATATAGTACTTAAATATGTGCATGACATTGTTATAAGTGCTTTGCATATATTAATTCATTTAAAGCTTACTACAACTTTTTGAGGTAATCTCTAATATTATCCATCATTTTATGAAGGGGAAAACTGAGGCACGGTGAAGCTAGAAGACTTGAGTACACATAATAAGTGGCAGAGCTACAACCCAGGGTCTCTGGTGAAAAATTCATGCTCTTAGCCATCACACTGAGAAGAATCAAGGGGAAAATGAGAGAGAGCCATGAAAAAAAAAGAAGGAGGAAAGAAGGAAGGAAGGAAGGAAGGAAGGAAGGAAGGAAGGAAGGAAGGAAGGAAGGAAGGAAGGAAGGAAAAAGAGGAAAAACTAAGTTCACTGACACTGGAAGGCAGTTGCTAGATGATACCCAGCCTCCTCTAGCCACACCCAGGCCCTTGTAATCCCCACTTCTGTCTCTGTTATCTTCCTAAGATCATTTGATTTATAAAAAGTGTTCAAACCAATGAAATAAATGGTGTCTAGAGGAATCAATGTTATCTTTATGTTGTGAAAAACAATTGTTTTCAGAAGGAATCCATGCAAATTCAGAAATATAAAATGCTGCCCTTTTGGTTTTGTTTTTCTCCTCTCTAAACACAACCTAGAGCAACAAACTCAACATATGCCTTTCCCCCCACCATTGAGCTGTAATTTTTAAAAAAAGAAAAGGCTTTACATCCTGGGAAGACTGGAGACTAAACTGAAGATGACTCCAGTTTCTCAAATTCTTAGAAGTCCTCTCTCTAGTCTTCACCTACTTTTAGCCACATTTTTCGGGTTCTGTAAGAAATTAAAGCCTTATGTCTAAAGCAAACTCTGAGATTGAGGATAAAATTGGAGCTCCAAGCTCCCTACCAAAACAGTGGGAAGTGGCTATAGAAATGTGGAAATTCACTTCTGGTGTAAAAGAATAGTGCAGATATTCACCTACTTGTTCTCTAGCCCAGCCTCTCTCCTGAGTGCTAGGGTCTTATACCCAGTTGCTTGCTGGCCTTTTCCCCTTAGGTACCTCACAATCGCCATGCCCCCACTTCTTCCATAAGAACCTCCTCCACTTCCTGTGTTCTCCATCTCACTGATGACACCACCTCCCATCCCGTTACCCAGGTCAGAAACCTACAGGTCATCTAGACTAGTGGTCTTTTTTCCATCAAGTTCCAAATATGAAATATTTGAAGCTTTACATACAGCCATACAGTCTCTGTCACAACTACTCAACTCTGCCATTGCAAGGTGAAAGCAGCTATAGACAATATGTAGCAAACAGATGTGTCTATGTTCCAGTAAAGCTTCAGTTATGTACACTGAAATTTCAATTTCATATAGTTTTCACATGCTGTGAAATATTATTCTTTTGATTTTTTTCCCAAACTATTTAAAAATCAAAAACTATTCTTAGTTCATGGACCCAATAGTGATAGGTGGGCCAGACTGGGCTGCTTGGTAATCTTCACTTTCTTTCCTTCTCACATCTAATCAGGAAAGTCCTACAGATCTCACTTCCTAAACAGTTCTTGAATTTGTTTCACCTCTTCATCTATACTTACACCATTATAGTTCAGGTACTTCTCCATATTGCTTTCTGAAATGGACAGTTAAGCAAAAGTGAAGACTACCAAGAAAGATCCTCTGCAACTAAGGTATGCAGAAGAACACATCCTTCTTGTGTTTAAGTTCTTCATAGTGCAAGGCATAAGCTATAGGTAAATTTGCCTCTTCCTTCACCTGGCACTGGAGAAACAATATGTTATTGTATGCTCCTGTTTTCTGTGGTGGCCTGGGAGGAAAATAAATTGTGCTCTGTAATCTAACACCAGTGAAAGGGACTAAAAAGCAAAGAATGGAAGAAACAACTTGAGTGCATGCTGACTCTTTTCAACCTCAGGGGATGGCTGGACTAGGTCTGGCACATTTTCTCCAGGGGTATCTAGACTGGACATTCAGACCTTTTTTTTTAACTTGGCACCATACCATCTGCATGTGACTAGGCCCCAGCTAATCTGCCAAGGACATCTGAGGCATTTGCTCCTCAATTTCTAGTTTCCTGCCTTTCTACACTTTCTGTGTAGCATTGGACAGTGGCAGCATTCTTCTTTGGAAACATGACTAGCAGTCAAACATCATGTGAGTTCACCCTACCTACATGATAACAGTTACCAAGTCTTTGTGGGAGCAAGAGACATTAGGTAAATCATTCTTTGATGACACCTCTCCTGTGTAAATAAAGGGGGAAGGTGATCCAGTTCTTATTTTATCCATTTTCTAGAATTTAAATAACAATTTAGATTTTTGGTGGTTCTTTTTATGTTGTCTAATAAGTCAGTTTCTTAATAAAGCATCTTTTGGCTTGTTTTGGATAGTATGATTGCAAATATATACATGTCTTTTAATTTAAAATGGCCTTTGTTCCTCATAAAAGTGAGCTACATCAGCAAGCTGCTCATTGGATAACACAAAGATCAATCTTACAATAAACACCTAGAAATGTTTTATAAAAGATAACATCGCAAATACCATCTCCCTCTCCTCAAACCTCCACTTTCCTCATCACCATCTCACTGTCAGCAAACAATCTTTCTTTGAATTTCACTGAAAAAACAAGAGCCATCAGAAGAGAATGCCCTCATCCTCCCAGTTGCAAAATCTACCAGCTTCCCTGCTGCCTTTCCTGGTGATCTCATCCAACCTACTGGCCATGGATATGCTGATGGCGTCCAAATTTGTATCTCCAACCAGATTTCTCTGAACTCAATTGTATAATGACCTCTATCCTTGCATATCTCAAATTTAATCTGGTCAAAGAGGACTCTTGATTTCCATCCCCCAAACTTTTTCTTTTCCCAGACCCTCTTTCTCTCACATTTTGCATCTAATCTTTCAGCAAATATATACCTTCAATATTACATCTAATCTTACCCTTTCTCACCACCTCCATTACTACTACCCTAGTCCAAATAACTTGAGATGAAACTGCCTGGCCAACCATACTTCTTTTCTAACTTATTTCCTTGCATCTACTCTTTACTACCTCAGAGTCTATTCTCAACTCAACAACAGAAGCGATCCTTTTAAAGTATAAGGCAGTTCATCTCATGCCTCTGTTTTAATCTCCCAATGACTTCTCTTCTCCCTCTAATAAAAGCAAAAGCCTACAAAGCCCTGGCTGATCTAGCACCTTGGTACCTCTGGAGCACCATTGCCATTCCTCTCCGCTTCCCCGTTCTTCTCTAGTCACACAGACTTCTTTGCAGTTCTTTGAACACACTGTTTTCACTTCCACCTCTGTCTGGAATGCTCTTGCCCAAAATAACACCATAGCTTTTTTTCCCTCATTTTATTCAGGTATCTATTCAAATGTCACCTTATCACAAAGGCCTTCCTTGAAATAATAACTGCTCACCCCTCTCCTAGCACTCCCCATCCCCTTATAAGGTGCTTTATTTTTCTCCATACCAATTCACAGCCTCTAACATTATAATATTGCATTTTATGGTTTGTTTATGCTCTGTCTCCCTCACTAGAACTTAGGATTCATGAGGGCAGGACCTTCGTCTTGTTCACTGCTATAGCCCTAGCTCCAAAAACAGTTTCCAGCCCACAGTAGATGCTCAACAAATATATATTGAATGAATGGCTAAATGGTACAGTTGAGTGTGAAAAATATATACAAAGTGTCAGAAAGGATGAGAGAACTAAAAACTAGAGTAGTACACAGGTAACCTGTGATCTAGTGACTTGAGATTTAGCCACTGTGGCCAGGACTACTTGTCATCCCCCAA
Organism: Macroglossus sobrinus; assembly: GCA_004027375.1. NCBI lineage: Eukaryota > Metazoa > Chordata > Mammalia > Chiroptera > Pteropodidae > Macroglossus > Macroglossus sobrinus. Next base: position 74,538 of record PVKZ01001804.1, on the reverse strand, counting down.
TATCCATTCTCCTCTACATTCACAGTAACAGAACTCCTAATTTTTAGTTGGACAAGTGGCCATCCAGGATAAAAACTACCATGACTGAGTTGTGACCAATGGGATAAAAAAGCATATGTCATATGGAAGCTACTAAGAATCTTCCTTAAAAGACAGTGATTATGTCCCTTCTTCTTGACTTCTTACTCTTTCCTGCTGGCTGGAATGTAAAAGTAAAGGTAAGATCTGGAGCAGCCATCTTGGACCATGAGGTAATCTGAAAAGCAGAGGCCACACAGAGTAGAACAACAAGATAGAAAGAGCCTGCGTGCTCAAGAACATGGTGGGGACAAATACTCCATACCAGCCTTTCTCTGGATTGTTATGTGAAACAAATTTTTCTCTTGTTTACGCCACTATTATTTTGGAGTTCTGTTGCTCTCAATTAAACGTAATACTAATCAATACAATGCATATATAGAGAGGGGAGCCTAGGTCTTGGAACCAAGGACCTCAAATAACTCCTAGACCCTCAATTAGCTATTCCCTCAGTGAAATAGCAAATTAAAAAAAAAGCCTGTCCACTGGCAGAGGAGACTAAATAAGAAATTGCTTAGTGTTCTGAGCAGAGAAATAGAGCTCCCTTGAGAATTATAACTACTAATAGGGAAGAATTTTCTAAACAAGGTATAAAAAAGGATAGCCTAAAGGGGGAAATGATAAATCTGAATACATTAAAATAAAAAATATAATTTTGAAGGACAAAAGACACCATAAATGAAGTTACAAACATTCCAGAGATTACATAAGCAACAAAGGTTAGTGTAAGAAAATATAGAGAACCCTATAAATCAGTTAGAAAAAGAAAAATAACCTAGTAAAAAAAAACAGTGGAGAAAGGACATGAGGAGGTACTTCACAGAAGAGAAAACTTTAAGGACCAGCAAACCAAGGAAAAGCTACACGACATCCATATTGATTATAAAAATGTTAATTAAAATAATAACTCACCCTCATTGAGAATCCACTATGTGCCAGGCAACATTCTGAATGTTTTACATAAGAGATCATTTCACAGCCATCAAATTGGCAAAACTTTAAAAACATAACAAATAACCAGTTTGGGCAAAAACGTGAAGCAATGGAAACTTGCAGGCACTGCTGATGAGAGTACAAGAATTTTACAGGGCAATTTGGCAATACCTAGTAAAGTTGAAGATGCAAAGGTCACTTCTGGGTGGACACCTAGAGAAACTTTCATGAGTGCCCAAGAATTTTTATAGCAGCCCTATATTTGTAATAGTGGGGAAAAAAGAAAACAATACAAATGTTCCATCAGGAGAATGGTTAAGTAAACATAGACCCTCTGGAATATTCTACAACAAGGATAATGAACTAGAGTTACATGTGTTGACACTGAGCCTCACAGCCAAAATGCTGAGTGATTCACAGTGAAAATTATATATATATATATATATATATATATATATATATATATATATATATATGCCTTACTGTTAAAGCGTACAGCTGAAACATTAAATTTTGTTAATCAATGTCCCCATAAAAAATAAATTAAAAAAAAAGGTTAAGTGAAGAAGGCAAGTCTCAGAATGACATATATACAGATTATCATTTGTATATAGTTTTAAAATATGTAAAACAACCCTATATTATTTATAATTATTTATATTATTTATGAATACACTCATTGTGGTAGTAGTATAAAGATGTTCATGATAATGAGACTTCTAAAGAGAGATGATGTAGGAGAGACTTTGGGAAGAATGCATATGGAGTGCCAGCTCTGTCTATAATGTCTTAATTCTTAAAAAGGAAGGCAGTGGGCAAATATAGCATAGAGTTACAATTTAATAAAGCCAAGTAATGGAGATATATATATATATATATATATATATATATATATATATATATATATATATATATATATATCCATCATGTTGGTTCCTATATATTTCTGTAGGCTTGAAATATTGACAATAAAAATATTAAAGATACAAAAGTAATTCAGTCATTTTGAGAAAAAAAAGTGAGAAAGAAGAAAAAATACATAATCCCATCATCCAGAAATGTTAACAGTTTAATCTAAATTTTTTTTTGCTGAATTCTAGTACTTATGAAATCCCTACTTTGTGCCTGATCAGGATACTGGACATTCTAGATACCCCAAGGCAATAATACTGTGACATTTTTGAATGACACCCTGCATGTGCACTGCTGAAAAGGTCATAGCTCCGTTAAGAAGTATCTTTAAGTATGTTTCAACATTTCAATATTCAATATTCATCAATGGGATTGTCCATTATTTTCTGGAAATAATAGTTATTAATATTTTATTGGGCATTTTCTATGTGCCAAGACCTGTTCTAAGTACTTTACATGATTTAACACATCTAATCCTCAGAAAACCCTCTGAAGTATTAATGTCTGAGGTATGTTATTATTATAATCACTCCCATTTTCAGAAGGAGGAAGATAAGGCACAGAGAAGTCAAGTCACTTGCACAACATCTCACATTTAGTAAGTGCTGGAGCCAGGATTCAAACCAGGCAGTCTAGCTTCAGAGCCCTTGCTCTTAACCACTATGAAATCTTATTTTCTGCATCACTAATTTTACAATAATAATACTTTGGCTGGTTCTATGTGGCAAGTGGAATTATTAATGTGAGTTGATAATTGGCTTCCAACGTGGCATTGCCTTAATTAATCTCATTTTATGTGTGTATGGCTTATTTCCTTAACCAGAGAGCAAGTTTCTGAAAAGCAGACACCATATTTTGACAACATTTTTTTTGTAGATTACTATATCCCTTAAATACTATTATTTGCCTACAGAAAGTTTTCTTTTTTAAAAAAAATAATCATTTATTTATATTTACTAGTTTCAAGTATACAGTACATTTGTTAGACATTTATATAGTTTATAAAATGATCCCCCTAATTGCTTCTTCTCTCCTCTGATTACCCACAGAAAGTTTTCAATACGTACTTACTGAATGATTAAAAAGAAATAGAAAAAAACTCACAAAGCTTTCCACACTGAGGCATAAAAGTTTAATTCCTTAGGTCAAGCAAGAAAGATATTCCTCAAGAGAATCTTCTCTTATTTTGGTTTTCATTAACCTTTTGGTTAACAACAGCTTTATTGAAATATAATCCACTCATTTAAAGTGAATTCAATGATTTTCAGTATATCCATTGAGTTGTATGACTATCGCCACAATTAATTTAAAATAGTTTCATTACCCACCTCCCCAAAAAACCCTGTTACCATTAGCACTATTAGCAGTCATTCTTCTTTACATCCCACATCTCCTCTCAGCCCTAGGCAACCATTCAACTAATTTCTGTCTCTTTAGACTTGCCTCCTCTGAACATCTCATATAAATGGATCAGACAATATGTGATCTCTTGTGACCAGCTTCTTTCATCGAGCATAACATTTTTAAGATGGTATATCAATGCAATGAACTATTATTTGGCAATAAAAAAGAATGATTCATTAACTATTTTAAGCAACCAATTTACTTACGTATTGCAAAATTTCAGACATGTTTATACTTTTAAAAATATTTTACTTTTTTATTGTGGTAAAATATACATAAATAAAATAAAAATTTCCATTTTAACCATTTTTAAGTGTAAACTTCAGTGGCATTAAGTACATTCACGTTGTTGTGAAACCATCACCACCATCTATCTCCAAAATGTTTTCATTATCCCAAACTGAAACTCTGTATGCATTAAGCAATAACTTCCCATTTCCTACTCTCTACCAGCCTCTGACCACCACCACTGTACTTTCTGTTTCTATGAATTTGACTGTTCTATATACCTCATATAAGAGGAATAATACAGTATTTGTTGTCTTTGTTACTTGTTTATTTCACTTAGCAAAATATCAATGTTCATCACTGTTGTAGAATATGTCAGAATTTTCTCCTTTTTAAGACTGAATAATATTCCATTGTATGTATATACCACAATTTGCTTATCCATTCATCCATCAATGAAGGCTTGTGTTACTTCTGTGTTTTAGCTAATGTGAATTATGCTGCTATGAACATGTATGTACAAACATCTGTTCAAGTCACTACTTTCAATCCTTTTGTATATACACCTAGAAATAAAATTGCTGGATCATATGATAAGTCTGTGTTTAAATTTTTGAGGAACTGCCAAACTCTTTTCTACAGCAGCTGCATCATTTTGTATCCATTTTGTATACCAGCAATGCACAAGTGTTCTAACTGCTTCACATCCTCACTGACACTTGTAATTTTCTGTGTTTTTCAAAAAATAATGGCCATGCTAATGGGTGTGATTTGTATTTCCTAATGATTATACCTTATTTTAAAATAAATTCTATTATCTGATAAATGTATTCAGAGATTTAAAGAATATGTTCACAAAATCTATAATCCCCACATGTGTCTAGGAGTTATTCAATTTAGTTTGTTAAAGTCAAATATATTGTAACAGAGGACACTGTTTCAATATTTCAAGCATAAATATGGCAGGCACTATGCTAGACATTGTCACAGGTTAGGTTCCTCAGGATGTAAAAACTCTGAGACAGAGTTTAGAATGCAGTTATTAAGAAGTGTCCTTGGGATGAATACCTGTGGGAGAGAGAGAAAGAAAGTAGAATGAGGTCCTCAATAATGTTTAAGAATTTAAAGGAGACCTGAGGAAAAAAAAATTGAGAGCCACTTCAAATGAAATGTTTAGCCCACTACTAAACTTGGAAGACCCTCTCCCAGTTCTCATCTCTCTCTCTCTCTCTCTCTCTCTCTCTCTCTCTCTCTCTCTCTCTCTCACTCCTCTCTCTCCACCTCTCCCCTATGCTTTCTCTCTCCCTCTTCTCCTCTCCTCTCCTCTTTCTCTCCTCCATTCATTCCTTTTCTCACTCTTTCCTAAAACTCTCTCCCTTTCTAGATGTCTTTCACTCTGCACCCCTGTCTGCAGCATATGTTTATATCTCCTTCTACTCCATATTCTTTCTGTGGACTGCAGCAAATTAAATTGCTCCTGTTTCCATGCTGGCAGTGGCATTCTCTATGATGAAGACAGATACAATACATTATATTTAGTTTGTTTTTTAGAATTTTTGAATCATGGAGAGTCATTTTGTTAATGTATATGCTAACAGTCAAGAATGTTATCTATACTATAAGTTGAAATTGCACTTTTGTAATAAAGAAAATTTTTAAATACCTTTAACATCTTTTTAAATTTTACTATAAAGAATAAAAGTATGTGCTTAATTGCCATCAAAAGATTAGACTCATATGCAAGTGAAGCTCATTCAAAATATGGAAGTTTAACACCTCTGTTTATTTCAACCCAAATGTGGAAACCACCAGAAAACAGAAAAACACCCAAAACTCCACCACATGACAATGTTCCTTCAATGACACAATCTATCTTGAAAGAATGTCATGCTACAAAGAACATAGAAAAAGCAAAGATCTGAAGTAACTGGCGTGAGGAATAGCCATGGCAATCAAATACCAAATTAGAAGAGGGCTCCTTTTCTGGGAAAGGGATTTTTTTTTGCTTTTTAAGAAACATAATGTGTTACTTTTTCCAAGCATCTCTCTCTCTCTCTCTCTCTCTCTCTCTCTCTCTCTCTCTCTCTCTCTCTCTCTCTCACACACACACACACACACACACACACACGCACACACACACATGCGCACACACTCACTCCCATACACATACACACTACACAGCTTGCTAAATTTAGTTGTAGCTCTGTCACAACAATGATGACAAAATTTTCCTCTAACCACAACGTGTTTGAGTACAAATGGTTCCTCTTTCCAGGCTCTGGTTTGTACATATTTCTAGTGAGGTAACATTCACTCTCACATAGCAATATTCATTCTTGGGAGTGGACAGTGAACATCTGGCTATACTCTACAGGTGAAGGTGCTAAGGAATGAAACAATATCCTAGCTGGTGTTTTCTCTGGCTTTATATCCAATTTCACCACAGCCAGCCTAGAGTGACATGCAGAGTTGGCTGTGTGTTGGGCAGTACTTTTGTCACCTTGTAGAATGGGAATCAGTGGACAAAGCACCACTGTCTCTCCTCCTGCCCCTGCTATGCCATCAAGCACCTCTACCCTAACTCTCTTCCCCAAGAGGTTTCACCATGGCAGTTTGCATATGTAGCTGGCCTGAGGATGAAGGGGTAAGAGGAAACAGGAAATTGAATGGCAGTAAAGGAGAAATGAAAAAAAGGGATTGAGAACAAAGGGAACAATGTCAGCAGAAAGTGGAACCGCAGAAGCGGAACCACAAGAGACAAGGGAACCCTAAAGATGAAAGCATACTAGAACTTCTAATAATAGTTCCCATTTATTACTGCTTACTATGTGCTAGGCACTGAATACATATTTTATGTGAGTTTCTTCATCTCATTTAATCCTAACAACAATCTCTGTGCTAGACACTATTATGATGCCTATTTTACAAAAGATAAAAATGCTCTTTTAATGGAAAAAGATCCCAAATCCTCACCACAACATTTAAAAAAGGTTAAGAGAGGAGAGGATAACAGAAATGAACAAACAAAAATGGGACAAATAGAAAGCACAAATCAGATGGTAGAAATAACTATAAATATATTCTAACTAAACTCTACAGTTAAAAATCACTGATTGTCTATTAGATAGAAAAAGAAATTTGCATTATATGTTGTTTACAAGAGCACATCTAAAACATAATACTAGAAACAGGACAGTAAGGATATGGGAAAACTTACCAGTCATGTAATAATGACAAGAAAGTTCATGAAATTATAATCATAATATTAGTTAAAATAAACTATAAGGCCAAAAGCATTACTCGATTAATAAAAATTACTTCATAATGATAAATTACTTTGTTTACTATCAAAGTACAACAATTTTAGATTTGCATGCATTTGATGAAATAGCATCAAAAATCATCTATTGCTCATTGAACATGGGACAGCTGTCTGAATCTTTATTCACAAGTCACACATATACTGAAGCAACCATGTCCAAGGGATCTGCAGTTGGTATTGATCTTGGCACCACCTACTTTCGTGTGGGTTTCTTCCAGCATAGAGAAGTGGAAATAATTGCCAACAATTAAGGAAACTGAACCACTCCAAGTTATGTGGCCTTTACTGGTACGGAGCAATTGATAGGTGATGCTGCAAAGAATCAAGTGGCAATGAACCCCACCAACATGGCTTTTGATGCCAAATGCCTGACTGGACATAGATTTGATGATATTGTTGTCCAATCTGATATGAAGCATTGGCTCTTCATGGTGGTGAATAATGCTGGCAGGCCCAAGGCCAAGTAGAAGACAAGGGAGAGACAAAAAGTTTCTATCCAGAGGAGGTACCATCTATGGTTTTGACAAAGATGAAGGAAATTGAGGAAGCCTACCTTGGGAAGACCATTACAAATGCTGTCATGACAGTACCTGCTTACTTCAATGACTCTCAGTGGCAGGCTATCAAAGATCCTGGAATTATTATTGGTCTCAATGTACTTAGAATTATCAATGAGCCAACTGCTGCTGCTATCGCTTACGGCTTAGACAAAAAGGTTGGAGCTCAAAGAAATGTGCTGATCTTTGACTTGGGAGGTGGCACTTTTGATGTGTTAATTCTTACAGTTGAAGATGGAATTTTCAAAGTGAAATCTATAGCTGGGGACACTCACTTAGGTGGAGAAGACTTTGACAACTGAATGGTCAACCATTTTATTGCAGAGTTTAAGTGCAAGCATAAGAAGGACATCAGCGAGAATAAAAGGGCTGTTCGATGCCTCTGTACTGCTTGTGAATGTGCTAAGCATACGCTTTCTTCCAGCACCCAGGCCAATATTGAGATTGATTTGCTCTATGAAGGAATTGACTACTATGCCCAATTTGAAGAACTGAATTCTGACCTTTTCCATGGCACCCTGGAGCCTGTAGAGAAAGCCCTGTAGGATGCAAAGCTTGACAAGTCCCAGATCCATAATATTGTCCTGGTGGGTGGTTCTACCCATGTCCCTAAGATTCAGAAACTTCTACAGGACTTCTTTAATGGAAAACAGTTGAATAAGAGCATCAATCCTGATGAGGCTGTTGCTTATGGTGCTACTGTTGAGGTAGCCATCCTATCTGGAGACAAATCTGAAAATCATCAAGATTTGCTGCTGTTAAATGTTACTCCTCTTTTCCTTGTCATGGAAACTGCTGGCAGAATTACGACTGTCCTCATTAAGTGCAATACTACCATTCCTACCAAGCAGACACAGACCTTCACTACCTACTCTGATAAGCAGCCTGGTGTACTCATTCAGGTTTATGAAGGTGAGCGGGCTATGATCAAGAATAACAACCTACTTGGCAATTTTGAACTTGATTTTGCACCTCGTGGTGTTCCTCAGATTGAAATCACTTTTGATATCGATACTAATGTCATCCTCAATGTCTCTGCTGTGGATAAGAGCATGGGAAAAGAAAACGAAAGTATCATCACTAATGACAAGGGTTGTCTCAGCAAGGAAGGTATTGAGTGCATGGTCCAAGAAGCTGAGTACAAAGCTGAAGATGAGAAGCAGCAGGATAAGTTGTCTTCTAAGAACTCACATGAATCTTATGCATTCAACATGAAAACAATTGTTGAAGATGAAAAACTTCAAGGCAAGATCAATGATGAGGATAAACAGAAGATTCTTGACCAGTGCAATGAAATCATCAACTGGTGTGATAAGAACCAGACTACAGAGAAGGAAGAATTTGAACATCAGCAGAAGGAGCTGAAAAAAAGTATACAACCCTATTATTGCCAAGCTGTACCAGAGAGCAGGAGGCATGCCTGGAGAAATATCTGGAGGCTTCCCTGGTGGTAGGCCCCCTACTTCTGGCACTGCCTCTTTTGGGCCCACCATTGAAGAGGTTGATTAAGCCAATCTTGAGCATATATTTAGCATTGTTTCACACAACATGGAAGGACCCGAACTTGTAGCAAATTTCATGGCAGTTTAAAAGTTGAGCTGCTATACAGTAAATAACTGGGTATTCTTGATACTTGAATATGGAATATGTGTACTTGGAAAGGAAATAACTGTGCACTTTATAAGATCTGTATTGTAAAGTGGAAAATGCAATGTTTTAAATAAAAGTATTTAAAATTGGCACCAAAAATCATCTATCATCTCTATCCATCTATCTATTATCTATTTATCTATCAATCATCTATCATCATTTGTCTGTAAAGCGAAAATTAACAGAATTGTAAGGAGAACTTAACCAATCATCATTATAGTATCATAGTGGGAGATTTTAACATGTCTTTCATTAACTGATAGGTCCAACAGACAAAAAAAATCAGCAAATATATTGATTTGATCAACACCACAATCCACAAACTTGATTTAATGGACACATGTAGAATATTGAACCCAACAATAGGAGAACATACATTTTCTGCAAATACTCATGGAACATTTACAAAAATAAGGTATACTTTTTACCATAAAGCAGAGGTCATCAAATTCACAAGGGGTGGTCCATTCTGGAAACTGAGGCTGCAGAGAAGTTAAATGACTAGACTTTGCTTCTGTGGCTTAGAAGTGGCAAGGCTGGCCTTGATTCTTAGCCCAGCACACACACAGCCACAGTCCAGCACTAGAGATGCTGCCAATGAGGTCAGGATGCAGTTGTCTTGCTCTAAGTAGCAAAGATCCAAAAAGGGTCATACACGTGAAGCATTGTGGAACAGATGAGGTAATTCAGAGACTAAATTGGGGTGGGTTTTGCTGCTCCCCAAAACCCCTAGGCCAGTGTTTATCCAGTGAAAAGTGAGGCCTCAATTCCTTGCTTGTACAGGGAACTGTCCAACAGGCAAAGTGACCTCTGGGGATGTGGAAATTAGAGCACTGATTCCTGGGAGGAGTCACAGCTATGCAAGGAGCCCCTTCCTCCATAAGGCTTTGTGGACTGAGGGGACAACTCAATTACCTCAGAGAGGGACTGGACGTTTCTAATGTTCAAATGTAAATATTAATTATCCTAAACGTTTGAGACAAACAATGGAGACTTTTCAGGGCAACTGAGGTACAGGTGACTAACATGTAAATGATGCGTTTGAATCTTTAAACTTAAGAGTCTTAAGGCTGTGAAGACAAAAAGAGACAGACAGACTAGGAAACTGAGTGGTGAGGTACCAACAGAGATGTTAAAGGCTGCCTTTGACGGTGTGCAGCTGGGCAGGGGAAAGGGACAGAGCCGAAATAGAGTTGTAGGTCCAAGGTAGAGAAGGTGTCATGAAAAGGTGTCAGGGGATCCTGGCTGAGATGCTGCGGTAGTGGCAGCGATGACAGTACCCCAACCAGATGCCAAAGGAGGAGCTCTAAAGGCTAATGCACAGAGGTCCTACCTCTTTCAGAGTCAAAGTGTCCGAAAGCATAACAGGGCTACTTTCAGAGAGGAAGATTTTTAGCCTGAAGGGAGTGAGGCTATGGAGCTTTCAAAGAGAACAAGACAGAGTAGGGGTGCCAGGCCACAGGGGCACACTCTTTCATATAGTAGCACCTCAAGTCATTAGGTTCATGGAATAATCAGCCTAACAGCACTTTGGGGTTGATGGCAACAGCAAACTGCTGTCCAGGAGGCTAACTAGGTCCCTGACTGCCAAAACCTCAAAGGGTCTTTCCCCAGCCTACTTGCTGCTGGGTAAGAATTAAGGAAGTCTTGGTAATTCATCTTAGAAATCAGATCTCCCAAACTCCACTTTATGTCACCACCTTGCTGCTCACTGCTCCTCGCTTCTCTCTCTCTCTCTCTCTCTCTCTCTCTCTCTCTCTCTCTCTCTCTCTCTCTCTCTCAATAGTTCTGGTTATTCTTCAAGATCTAGTTCAATTCCATCTCCTCCAAGAACCCTTTAAAAGCAATTTCAAGCACACGAGTCTGTTTCACTTTTCTCTGAAACCTGTACCACCAATGAGCATTTTTACTATTTCTATTTGTTTTGTATTTTCTCTAATTGCTTTATGCACTTTTCTATAACTGAGATTGGGAGTGTCCCAAGGGCAACAACAAGAACTGCTGCTTTTTGTTGGTCAGTTTGTTGGTATCTCTCATAGCACCAAGCAAAGTGTAATTTCTTTATTAATTAAAATATTTATTGAGTATGTATTATGTTTCAGGGACAGTTCTGAGTACTGGGGACACAGCTGGGAACAGATCAGAAAAAATTCCCTGCCCTTGTAAAGCTTACATTCAAGTACAGAGAGATGGAATCACCCAGGAAGGGGGATAGTGAGTAAATGTGGATGGAGCTTGCAAATTTTGGTGTAGTGGCCAAGGTGGCCTCCATGAGAGATCTGAATAAAGAGAGGGAGTTAGACCTGTGGTTCTCTTGGAGGGAGGAGCAAATAGCAGCAGAAATAGGCAGAAAAGAGGCTCTGAACCAGGAGTGCACCAGGTTGATGTAAAGAATGGACAGAAAGTCTGTGGCTGGAGAAGAGAAAGCAGAGGAGATTGAGGATGTGGAATAGGGTAGGGTTTTGGGGGCAGTTGGAGAGTTCTCAGCAGAGGAGTGTCTTTTGGAATTCAAGATTCAATTTAATATCCACTATAAAGTTTGGAGACCTAGAGGTCAGATGGGCACACCCCAGCACCATGCTACTTCACCTCAGTCTAAACCCAAAGGGTCCTGTCACTGGCCTCTTGTGCAAACAGCACTTCCTCGAGTGAGCACCACTGAATTTATAGAAGAAAATCACTTGCTAAAGAATAAGAACCTTCATTCAAGTCAATTAAACCTGCACATTGAGGGCATGGTATGCCACTGACCATGTTACATTATCTTTATCTTCTCTGTGGTGCCAGACAGTGTCTTCCCTCAAGCTGCCCTAAATAAATGTAGAATGTAAGTAAGAGTATTGTGTTTGCTGTACACACCTGGCTTCAAGACAAGCCCCCTGTTTGTTGTCCCTTCCAATCAGATTACTGCCCCTTGGCTTCTCCTATGTGGAAATTCTGGAGTCACCCTTAACAAAGTCTCTGGCCTCCAGGAGCCTGAATCCAGTGGCAGAAATAAACATGCACACAGAACCTCTGTGTAATTTGTGATGGTGGAGGAATTTTTCAAGAGTTATGAATGTACATATAGGAGGGAGTAAAGAATTTTGCATTTGGGGGTTAAAGAAGCCAAAAATAGTGTGACAGTTGAAGAATAAAAAAACTTTCTGGGCAAAGAGAAAAGCAAGAGTAAAGGTTTGGAGTGAGAAAATAACAGAGGTGACAGACAGGGACCAGGAAAATAATAAGTGAGGGGAGCAGGCCTGGCCAGGGAGCACATGTCCTGTTGTTAAGGTGGTTGCCCCTGCTTAGTGCCTGCTGCCTGTTGGCACACAGGAACACAGGTCTAATGTTACCAGAACTTGTAATTTCTTAGGAGAAGCTGGAAATCTGGGTTGTTATGCAAAATCTGTTTTTTTTTCATGTTGTCTTCTACATACAAATAAATTTAAACATGATATGAGTCAAACAAAACTGCCTACAAGGGACATTCAGCCTAAAGATGCCAGTTGGCTAGGAGAGTGAGAGCTCTGAGTGACTCAGACAGCTTGGCTGGAGATGAAGTAGGGAAAAGTTAGGGAAATCATGAAGAAGCAATCCTGCAGGCAAAGAAGTGGGACTTCTTTTTGTGGCATTAGAGGGGAAACAAGTAAAATGATCAGATGTACACATTGGGAAGATCTGTCTCTTGAAGGGTGGATTTGAAGATCGTTTTGATAGTATAAGGAGAAAGGTGATAAGTACCTGAGTAGTACAGTGAAGGTGAAAAGGGTGGAGAATAGATCTTATGACATAAGTGACTGCATGGCTAGCTGGTGGAGAAACTACGAGCACTAGATGCATGAAAAGGAGATGTCAAGAATAAGTACTTTTTATCATTAATGTCTCTTAGTGGGTATGAGGACAGTGGGTGGGTAGGGGCGAAGTACAAAAGATAACTAAAGAGTGTATCACCTCAGGGTTTATCAACTTTGGCACTACTGTCATTTTGAGTTGAATAAGTCTTTGTTGTGGGGGACTGTCCTGTGTATAGTAGGATATTTAGCAGCCTCCCTGGCCTCTATGTACTAGGATGCCAGTAGCACACCCATCACCCCAAGTCATGATCACTGAAAATATCTCCAGACTTTTCCCATTGCCCCCTGAGGAGGAAAAATCACCCGTTTGGGAACCATTGCTCTAGTATCAGAAGGAGAGAAAATCTCTATTTCCTACTTCCTTTTTTTCTTTGCAGTGGTGGTGAGGATCTGTTTAAGTTTTTCTTAGTAAAAGGTAGAAGACACTTTGTGAGATTTTTGCCTAAAGAGACAAAAATCTTAGCTAAGCCCTTGGTTTATGCTGGTGTCTGTGTCCTTTATGAACTCAGGAGAATGTTTCTAACTGTTTAGAAGAAGACCTGATTTTAGAAAGAGAAATGTTATCCTCTCTTCCCAGATATTTTCTGGTTTAGTGGGTAGGGGAAAGATCAAAAAATCCAACTGGAGTGGCTGAGATAGACAGGTCACCCCAGAACTCCAGCCACCTCAGGACAAACCACAAAGAAAGGGTATTGACAGTCTCACACCCAGAGTCATAGGGCTCCATGAATTAAGGGTTAAAGCTAAACCTGATGTTAACTCATCACGACTTTGATTATACAAAGGCAAAATGAAAGCTCTATTTATTGCAGTTCCTGGAAAGCCTTCCATTTATTTTCATTTTCCTGCAGACAAGAACAGTGGCCTAATTTTATCCAAGATGTTCTTTAAGTAAACATACACAGAAATTACAAACAAAAGTTCAAGAAATAGCATTCCGAACCTTCACTACCCACTTCAAAAATTTTTTTTACATGTTGCTTTATGTTTAGGGTCAAGAGGAAGTGCAACTGACTACAACAGTCTTACAGACAACAGGCCAGAACTATTGTGGCCACATCACTGCCCTTTATCTTTTTGTTCACAACGTTCAAATTCTCAGGGTCTTTTCTAGAGGCTAATGATAAGTCATGACTCTATTTTCCTAATCATTTGCCGTCATTACTGTTCTTTCATTAAGCACTCTCTCAGTCTAATCAGACAATGTCCCCAAAAGCACTCAGCTGGTCCCAACTGGAGATTTCGTTAAGGGCAGGCAACATAATCATTTTGGAAACATTATTATAAACTTATTGTATAATGTTTATGGCAAACGTCAATAAGTGCACGTATGTGGTGATGGGGGAGTGGCATTAAGTTAGAGAGTCGTGGTCTATTTGCAAGGGGATTAAGAAATTATAGTATAAGAAATAACTGGGAAATAATCTCTCATTTATACAGGCTTTGATAGTTTACCAAGTGTTTTCATAAACATTATTTTGTTCAATAATATGTGCAGGCAAGCATTTATTCTGAACCTTGAACTGCAGGACTCAATATCTCAAGATTCAGCACAGGCAGGCCTGCCTCCTGGAAGCCTCCCTTTCCTTTACCCTCCCATAAGATATCCTTTCTTTGTGTCCCATACAGTTCCTTGTTCTTGCCTTTATTATAGCCCCTTGCACTAGTTGCACCTTTTAAGGACCATCTACCACAGTTACTGGAAGGACAATAAATATTTATTAAATTTGAAGGACTTAATTACAAGAGCAAGGCCTTAGTTTTGAATAGGTTAAATATCCTTATGCACTTTGGGGAAGGTCTAGACTAGATGTATTATCAGCATTTTTATAGTCATAGTCTTTGCAACAGATTCTTCCAAAATATACCTCAGCTAGTGGGCCTTATCATTCATCCAGACATGACTCTTTTGGGGGCTGGTGACAGACTAATGCTGCCCCCACACACACACATATGATGTCCATGCACTAATACCAGACAACTGTGAATATGTTACCTTTCATGGCAAAAGAGACTTTGCAAATATGATTAAATCAAGGATTTTGAGATGGGGAGATTATCATAGACTGTCTGGTAGGTCCAATCGAATCACAAGAGTTTTTATAAATAACAAAAGGGAGGCAAGAGGGTTAGAGTCAGAGAAGGAGATGTGACAAGGAAAGTATAGGTCTGGGTGGTATAGCAACAAGCCAAGGAATGTGAGACAATCTCTAGAAGCTAGAAAAGGCAAGGAAACACATTCTCTATTAGAACCTCCAGAAGGAAGGCAGCTCTGCCCACACTTGGATTTTAGCCTTCTGACTTCTGGCCTCCAGAACTCTAATATAATAAAATTGTGTGAAGTCACTAAATTCATGATAATTCGTTACAGCAGCAATAAGAAACTAATAAGTGTTCCCGTTTTACCTCCATCCCCAGCCTGAATGACCAATGTGTATCCTTCTGATACATTTTCCATCCTCTCAATGTATACTCACGAAAAAGAAATATGTGGAAAGTTAGTTGTGTGCTTTTAAAAATACAAGTACATAGTAAGGCACTCTCTCATATATAGAGTTGTGCCTCTCTGCCCTCTACATTATGTATTATTCAAATACATCTTTTGTCTTTTTCACAAAGCCACTCCTGCCAAGTCCCCTCCATAGTCTTCTTAATTCACCCTGTGAGGTCCGTCTGGGATTGCTAAACCTGGAGTCACAGTTTAGGCAACAAGGGCTCAGAGGTCAATGATTGGGAACCATGTCTCCAGACTCCCAGGCTAAGGCTCTTTCCCGTAGATGTTCCTGCTCTGGTGCCCAGTAGGGCACACAGCCCTTGGCATCCCCGCAAATCCACAAGTCGGTACCCAGCAACAACTGGGGCCGGGCGGGGACCCACAGGCGCTTGGCTGGGCAGCGATGTAGCCGAGGAAGTTCTCTTTAGCTCTTGAAGAGATTCGGGAGGAGCCAGGGGCGGCGGGGCCAGGTCTCGGACAGGGAGCCCAGGAGCTCCGGCACCACGCCCCCGCCCGCGCTCGCCCACTCAGGTTACCTGCGGCCAGTGGGCGGGGCGGCCCTTCCCGTCTACGCCGGCCCCCAGTCTCCAGGGCGCAGGAGCCGGGAAGTGGGAGCAGGAGCGAAGGAGGCGGAGACTGGTGAGGCTGCCACCGCCTGCCGAGCTCCGAGGCAAAAAGGGGCTGCATGGAGCTGCCAGTGCGGCTCTTCGGACTGTGGGTGCTACTGTTTTGCGCCACCAGTGAAGGAGACGCGGCGCCCACGGGTGAGTGCAGACCCTCGGCCCGGAGGCGGCAGCTGAGGGGCGGCGGGGGTTCAGCCGAGAGGCGAGTAAGGGTTCCGCCGGGCAGAGGGCCGTGGCAGAAGTGGATGTAGGGAGCTCAGTTCGAGGTGGGGAACCCAGGAGCGGCGGGGCTTTCCTGGATCCCAGATGGCGGCGGCACAGCGGGAGGACGACTAGCTGCGTACTTCCCTTGCGCGGAAGGGAAGATTCAAGGAACCTGGAGCTGGGGCGCGGGACCGAAACATGCCCACAGAGTCGGGGGTGGGCTCACAGAGTTGGGACCCAGAATGTGGCCAGTGAGTCCAGGAGGAGATGAGGGGCTAGGAGCCATTGGGAGCAGCGACTGAGGTCTGATCAAGCCTGGCCCAGTGAAGGTGTGGTAGTGAAAGGAACCTCTAAAGAGCCTAGTCCTCATAGAATAAGGACGTGACAATCATGGCCTCCTCTGGTGTCTAAGAAATCCGTTGGGAAACCCAGAGTAGCATCCAGAATGATGCCTTGTCCCCCCCCCCTCCGCCCCGCCTTTATTTTGGAGTAATTTTCGATTTACAGAAACCTTGCAAAGAAAGTACAGAGAGATTGCGCATACCCCTCACCGTGTGTGTCAACTTTTATTTAGCTAGTCAGAGTTACTGTGAAAAGTTGGGCTAATGACTTCCTCACGGACAGTTCCTGGCATGAGTGGCCTTCTGGACATTTTGGGCGATGATAGGAGCTCCAAATTTGATAGACTTTATCACATTGACACAAATATCCACAATTTGATCATAGCATTTCACCAGCGTGTTGTGCTTTGAAACCCAAGTTGAAATGCTGCTTAGGAAACCTTGACGTCCACTAATGATTTAGTCAACAAAAGGTATGTGGAGTCTGCTCTGTGTTATTCAGTGTTCTAGGGGCTGAGGATGCAGCAGTGAGCAAAACTGATAAACTCCCTGCCCTGTGAAGTTTACTTACTATTGGACGAGTCAGAGAGGAGTAAAAAAAAATAAAATATGTGTCAGATGGCCCTACGTATGTACTGTGGAGAAAAACAAAGCCAGGAAGGGGTTTGCCATAAAAAAGTGTGGAGTGGGAAGACGACACTGAAAAGTTGACATTTGAGTTGAGACCTGAAGGAGGTTTGAAGTTTGTCAGTCAATAATTATTCAAGTGTCTGCTTTATTTAGTACTGAGCAAGACTCTGTAGGTTCGCTTAGAACCTGAACATGTACAGCATCATCCTTGTCTCTAAGGTGCCTTTAGTTCAGTGGAGGAGATACAATTCCCATAATAATTTGGGGAAACTGTTGTCCAGAGAAGGGAAAGGACTTGTCTAGGGTCACTCATCTCATTAGTCTCCTGATTATCACAATGCTGCTCCAGCACCCTCCCTCCTAGAGACTCCCACACACTTGAAACAACAGCTGGCCTTCTAGACAATACTTGAAACTCCTAACTTACTCAGTTTTGTCACAGAGGTTCATTGATAACTTGATTACTTAGAATATGGAAACTTTTTCTTATTAGAAATATTGATAGAGTTGCATTGAGGCATGGGGAAGAAAAAAAACAGTCAAGGGGTTTGAGTTTTAGCAGTCTGACGTTTCCCAGCTGTGAGACTCTGGATTAATAATCTCCCCTTCCTTGTGCAGCAGTTTTCTCATCTGTGAAAGGAGGTTGGACTCTGTAAATTCTAAGGGCTCTTCTAGCTCTAATCTGAGAATTTATAAAAATGATTAGGTTACCAGCTTAGTTTAGTCTGGTTAGGTTGGTAATCCACATTGTGGTATGTCTTAGTAACACCAACTAGCATTTATGTAGTGTTTACTCTATGCCAGGCAGTGTTCTAAGTTTTTCCCTTGTACTCTAATCTACATAAAACCTATCCTGTTGGTGCTATTATTAGTCCCATTTTGTATATGAGGAAGCTGAGGCACAGTGAGACTAAGAGCCTTGCTTGAAGTCTCATAGCTAGTAGACTAGAGGAGCCAGGCTTCTAATCTGGGAAGCCTGATTCCATAAACCAGACCCTTTACCACTGTATGCAGTGCCTATCTGGTTAGAAGTGAGGGAAGTCCTTGATTGGGAGAGGAGCTGGGAGCCTCCCAGAGTAGCAGGGCAGGACTGGTTGAGACCCATGAAAGTATGTACAGGCCATTTGTTAAGAAGCGAATGATTATAGCTTGGAGACTCACTTTATAATTGCCAGACTGTGTGGTCCAAACAATAAGTACTAGAGGGGAAACAAAGGGCTGGTATTTTAATGGAAGAGGTAAAACTTGAGCTAGACCTTTAGGATGGATGGAATTTGAATAAGTGGAGGAGAAGTTATTCTCATTGCTGGGGTGGGGGTGGTGGTGGAGGAAGCAGGAGCAGAGACCTTGAAGTGAGAGAGTTAGAGTGTTCTTTTGTGGTCAACAGAGAATGTAGCTTGGCAAGAGGGTGCATCTGCAAAGTCAGTCCAAGCAGAAGAGCTTCATCTGCTCTTGTAGGTTTTGAGTAGGGGGCAGCATGAGGGAAATGACACTGGAGGAGAAGCAAGCAGGGAGATTTGATTGGGTGGGGGGAATTGCTGAACTGTGAAGCTACACCTGAATCTAGGTGTGATTGATGATAGTTGCAAGAAAAAATGCACAGAGGTTGATGACTGAGTAGATAGATGTAAGGGAAGGAGATGGCTTACTCATATGTGATTCTTGTGATTTCCTTAACTTTTCCCACAACATGCATGCAAAACTATTAGCTAAGCAACATGCCGCCTTATTTGAATGAGCCTTGATCATGTTGATTTCTAATTAGAATAGGATATTGTGCTAGATGACCATACAGACTCACATGAGATTTGAAGTTCAGTCAGGGGAGCTATATGAGTCCCTCTCTCCTTCCCACTTCACTTTCTGAAGTCATCGATCAGCCTCTAAGAAACAGGTGGAATTAGATGCCTAAGGAAAGCTTACCAGGCGGAAGAGATACATATTCTGTCTCAAAGGCTACAGGCACATATCACTTCTAGAGAAAGCACTTTTTAAAACTGTTTTGTCTCTTAAAAAAGAGAGAAAACAGCTAGCTAACATTTATCTTGCACTTGCTCTGTGTCAGTCACTGTTCTCAGCATTTTATCTGTATTAACTCATGTAATATTCATAATAATCGTTAGGTTATTATGATCACCCTCATATTATAGATGAGAGCACTGAGGCATATAGAGGTTAAGTAACTTGCCAGCTAATAAGTAGTAGAGCTGGCATATGAACTTAGGCAGTTTGGCTCCAGAGTCCATGTTCTTGGTTACTGTACTATACTGGGGGCAGCTATTAGAGACCTTTACAAAAAGTACAGTCTTCACTTATTTATGTAGATGTCTGGATGTATTATACACACATACACATGTATTCATATATATTTAAACATTTAGAGATTGTATTTAAAGTTTCAGTGTGTGTGTGTGTGTGTGTGTGTGTGTGTGTGTGTGTGTGAGTGAGTGTGTGTGTGAAAGTATAGGAAATAGAAAAATCTCAAGAGGAATAGAAGGAACCATTAGCGGGGGAAAAAGGTTGGCAGATAGCCACAAGGAACCTAAAATGCAAAAACAATTAGAAGATCTGACTAAAGGATACTTCAAAACGGAGAAAAAATTAAACCTATTTGCAAGATTGGAAATAGGGCAGGCTATTGTTCTATTAAAATACTGAGGTTAAAAACAGACTTAGAAAGGTCTTAAATTACCTTGAAAATCAGGGTCTGATTTATGTGAACCACAAATTGCTAATATTTTTATTAGCATGGCTAATAAGTTTTGTGTGGGAGTGGGAGGTAGGTGGGAATGTAGTGTTAGGAAGTTTGCTGCATTGTGGTTCTGTAACCGGCAGAATAAGGTAGATAATCCTAAAGTAGATAATAATCTTCAGTAGGAGCAGGTTTCTATTAGAGGCTCTATACATGACAAATGATCTGTCCTCAAAAACATCATTGATGTGATGTTAGAAAGGCCAAAACAGAATAGCTCTACACTCCTGTAATCACTTAAAATTCTAATGCTAGCACTGTTGCCTGAGCCATTGGTGCTCCCTGGCACTAGCTGGGTTTGAATGCAGTGCAATTGGAATTCCTTATTTACACAAGGATTTGGCCTGCTGTGGGCTGTTCCTCCTCACACCTGGGCCTCTGGTCTATCTTACAGAAAAGCTAATGGTAGTAGAGTCAGGGCAGACGGAATTAATACTGAGAGTCAAGGGCTTTTGTAGGCTTCTATGTATAAAACTGACTGTTGGGGAAAATCCCAACTACGTAGTGTCTGTGGGGTTGATAATTTTGGAATACATGGAATTTTTTTGTTCAGTTAAAGAGAAAGGTAATGGTGTATTTCAGATTATGTAAGAAGCCCAGTGCACTCCAAAGTGTTGTCATAGAGTATAAAATATAACGCTATCAACTGATAATATAACTGTTGTCCTCAAATAATTAATAATGATTAAGTTTGCCACGTTAGACAATTTGGGGTGGGGTGGAGTTAAAATTAGTTTAATAAACTTTATTTTGAAGTAATTTTCTATTTACAGAAAAGTTGCAAAGATAGGACAGAGCATTATATATACCCCTCACCTAGTGTCTGGGAGATGGTTTTGGTAGTCCTGGTCTCAGGAGAAGTTTTCAGAAAAGTTTGAAATGTTTTCTCTCCCCTGCCCCAATGTATTTCCCTGTATTTGGCAAAAGCAGTAGAACTCCTTGTCCTGATCTTAGAGCTGGGTCCAAAATAATAGTCAGTAAATATTTGGTGGAGACAGTGGGAGGTTTTCTCCAAATGAAACATTTCTAAGATACTGGTTCATAGTTTCTCCTCTTTACCTCCTTCTTCAGATTAGTCAAAGCTACAATTCCAGTTGTTTAGTGTCAGACCTAAGGGGAGCAGCAAGGGCTGTTAAATCTCTTTCTCAGTACTTTTTAAGATAAATTATAAAAACGATTACTAGATCATATTAGCAAGCATGGTTAGCAATGAGCTGTGTTAGCTCACTGTCAGAACTACTGAGATGGAAGTATCAGTATTGATAGGGAAGTGGGTCTCAAGTGTAGGGGCCCCCAAATTCCTGCAGCAAGAAAACTTAGCAATGTAAGAATATACTCTACTCTGTATTCACAGTATACCAAGTAGTTAAGAATGTGGCCTTGGAGCCACACTTTCTGGGTTTGCATCCCAGCTTGGCCATTTACTACCCTTGGGTAGTTGTAAGAATTCAATGGATGAATACGTGGAGTGTAAATAAATGTTTGATATTTTTACTCAGGGTTCTTATTTTTGGCCTCTAGGACTTAGAGGAGTGAATTAAATGAACCACCAAAAACACTGGCTGATGATAAACTTATTTCTTATGCTTTGAACAGAAACTCAGCCACCAGTGACGAATTTGAGTGTTTCTGTTGAAAACCTCTGCACAGTAATATGGACATGGAATCCTCCTGAGAGAGCCAGCCCAAATTGTAGTCTATGGTATTTCAGTCATTTTGGCAATAAGCAGGATAAGGTAAGTTTTCTAGAACATATGGCATTGATGAGGTAAGGGAACACTATGAATTAAAGCCAAGAACAAGCCAAATTCTGATCTTACTTCAAAGTAGAAATTTTTTATTTGGGGCTGTGTCCAAATTTTAACTAGGAAAATTACAGAAACAACTGTTGACAAAATTGCACATTTGAAAATAATTGCTAATTATGTGATAATCAAATGCAATTGAGATTCTCTGATATGAAATACTAGATATCTTTATTTATTAGGCACTCAACAAATAATTATGGTAAATTGGTTCCTGTATTCCCATCTGTCACCTTGTATCTATGTAACACTTTCAATTTCTTAGGGAATGTTCACATTCACCATCTTGGTAATCACATGCACAGATAGGCAAGGTGAAAAATATGGAAGGTGAAAAAAAATAAGATGTTGGTGGGGTTGACTAGGTGCCTGAGGAAAAATGAGAGGAACTTTCAGCCTTTCTAGTGAGATGTAGTCGATTGATTTAAGTGAATTTTTGTCATCTGTTCAGATCTGTCTCATATCTTTATATTTTTTTCAGTGGGGGTGTGTGTGGGAGAGGGGGGATGTTTGGATTGACTTTTTCCAGGACTTTGAGGGGGCCAAATGAGAAATTGTTATTAACAGTAAATGTGAATCACCATGTTCAAGTAGCTAAGAGGCAGGAAGAGTCTAAGGAGAACTAAAGTCTAGCTGCTGTGCCACTCAGCTAGCTCAGTGGCCTGGAGTAAATTACTTAGATTGAGAAGGCCTCTCTGAGCCTCAGTTTCCTTGTGTGTAAAGTGTGGCTTTACTCCCCTGGCTTGCTGGGACATAGAAAAATAATGTATGTGAAGGCTTAATAAAGTAAGGATGGAACAAGCTCTTTCACTGGAGGGAAATTTGTTTATCTGCCTTCTTGGCCCTTTTCCTGCTAAGGTGTTAATTAATGTTTATGTGTTAATTGATAAAGAATTGAGTCAAAAGTATATACATTGTAAAAAGGGTCCTCTAAATGGGTAAGCCTATAATATTTCTCCCAGTGAAACTAGTAGTCAAGTTCCCCTTCTCATAATGTTTGCTTCCTCTTGTTCCTAAGGAGGGCCTTAAGTTCTGTCTTGAGAAATTCCAGGAAAGACCCTTGGAAGTCTCCCTAAATATCTAACTGAAACCCTGAGGGGAGGTCACCTTTTTTTCTAACAGGTCAACCATGCTTAAGGATCAGTCAGGTAGACATGATATTTTAGTTTAGAAACATGGTTAATGCCTCAGTATACTTACAGAAATTTAGACTTAAAAGTAACTTTAGGAGGTAGTGAAATCAGAATTGGATTTGAAATTTTGTCTTGTCCCTTTTAAGCTGTGTGATCTTAGACAGGTCACTTATCCTCTCTGAGCCTCCATTTCCTTGTTTGTAAAAGGCTTACAGAGATTAGCTAATAACAGTAAAGATGACCCTTGAACAACATGGGTTCAAACTGCACAGGCTCACTTATACATGAATTTTTTCAATAAATACAGTTGGCTCTTGGTATGTGCCAGTTTAGTATCTGCAGATTCAACCAATTGCTGATGGAAAACAGTATTTTCTCATTCCCAACAGTGGTTTTCCAACTGCGGATCGAAAATACTGTTTTGACCCGTGGTTGATTGAATCTGCGTATTCAAAGGGTCAACTATAGGTCAAAAGTTATATGAGGAGTTTTGACTAAGCAGGGCACCATAGTGCCTTCAACACTTACGTTGTTCAAGGGTCACCTGTACCTACTTTACATGAAGGGCATGTGTATTAAAAGGAGATGATGTTTGTAATACACATGATATGGAGTTAGTATCCAATAATTGTTAACTCTTATTATTATTACTATTGTTAGATTGAACCAGAAGTGATTGTCAATTTAAAAAAATTATTTATTTAAATTAGTTTCAAGTATACAGTACATTGTTTAGACATCTATATAGTTCATAAAACGATCCCCTCCCCTGATTGCTTCCTCCCTCCCCTGGGTTTCCATTTAGCCAAGATGTTAATGCTAACCGCATTTCCTCTGCTGTGCTCCCCATTCCTGTGATCAACTACCAACTACTAATTTGTATTTCTTTAACCGCATTCTCCCAGCCCCAACCCCCCCCCTCTGTCACCAAATTGTCCACTATAATTGTGAGTCCGTTTTTGATTAGTTTGTTCTTTTTGTTCCTTAGATTCCTCATATAAGTGAAATTGTATGGTGTTTATCTTTCTCTGTTTGACTTATTTCACTCAGCATAATAACCTCTAGGTCTATCCATGTCATTGCAAATGGTAGGATTTCATTTTCTAATGGCTGAGTAATATTCCCTTGTATATATGAACCATATTTCTTTATCCAATCATCTGTTGATGGGTATTTAGTTTGCTTCCATATCTTGGCTATTGTAAATTGTGCCACCATGAATATTGGAGTGCATAGATCTTTACAAATGCAACTGTCACTTTTATAAGTTATGCTTATGGTGCAACTTAATATTGTCATTTAATCTTGTTTCCTCTATTTTGCCTCTGAAGAGACCATAAAGGGTGACTTCTGCTTAAAGCCATTTATCCCTGCCATTTGACAGCATTGGTGGCTATCAATACTGCAGTTGTGATAAATAAGAATTATTTCTTTCAATCAGTTCTGGGAGATTTCCTGTCTGGACCTTTTGAAGTTTATAGTCTTGAGACTGAGAATGAATGGTAGAAGTGATTTTCCTTTCCTCTTTCTGTCCTTTGGACACGGCATTAACATCATCAAACAAAACTGGGATGCATTATCCTTTGAAGCATATTGAAGAAGTGGCATTATGATAGTTTGTATGTTAAGGGGCTTATGTGAACATCTCATGTTCTCAGGTTGCTAAATGAGATGAAGCTTTGAGGTCATTTTCAATTTTGAATTTCAAGGACCATTAAAACGAGTCAAGGATTCATAGATGATTTTTTAAAAATAAAAAATTACCTTAATTTGCTGTCTTCCACCACTGTTTTAGTAATCTGTAATAGTTTCCCAACCTAAATAGAAGAAGGATCTGTCATTAGATTTTTAGATATGTTTCATCACCAAGACATAGGCAAGTCTCACCAAGTGAATAAATTAAAAGGTGGTTGTTCTGTCTAGGCATCCTAAGTAGAGCTGAAGCTGGCACTCTGTTCCTTCTGAGAAAGGAATCTGCAACTAGGAAAGGTTCAATCCAGCCAAATGAACATTGTTCCTAAGGGGGATGGATCAGTTCAGGACTCTGGCCTTGGTTTTTGATAAATTTTCAAAGGAGGCCAGATTCCCTTAGGGGTGGAGCATAGTGTCATCAGTTAGCTACCAGTGGAATGAGTCATCATAGCTGAAAGTCACATGGGAGCCATTATATATACCTCATCAAGATCTGCTAGGAGGGCTCCTTGTCTGATAGAGGGAGGTTTGCTTGACTTGGCAGTCATTGACAATTAGGATTTCTATTTTATTCATGCCAACTTAATATTAGTTACCTTGAGCTTTGAAAAAAATTTTAATAAATGATTCTGTATTTTCCCTTTTCTCTTTTTTCTAAGTCATTTTATTATTCTAATGCCCAAAACATAAGGTTCAAATTTAGGTACAAAATTTTTTTTCAATTAAAATAATTTCATTATAAACAAAATATGGGTGTAATAAAACTCCTCAACCCTCTCACTGAAACAATATCTAATATAATAAGAGAACTGAGATTTTTTTTATGGTGATCCTAACTTAAAGCATTTGACCATACATTTTCCCCACTGCCATCCTCAAAGGGCAAATGAAACTTCCAAAGAAGAATTATCAAGGGTCCTTGGGTCAGGGTGGCTCCTTCTGGGGTACACAACAAGTCTGGAAATTCCATCCTTTCATTTAATGTCATTTTGTCATAATGTTGATGAGCTACCATAGGAACTAAACTTTTGTTTATATCGATTGGCCTTTGGTAAAATTAGTTTTATTATTTTTCATTTCACTTAAAGTCACAGAACCTACTGATGATGTTAAGTGAGGACTTACTGTGTAGGACTTGTACTTAATAAAATTGTGAGGTTGGTGAAATTTGTATTTAGAGCTCTCCTGCCACCATTGCCATGATCCTGGGGCTGGTCTTCAGCTTCACAGGCTGAGAAACCTCATTTCTTCAGCACATATTCACCTCTCAAGGGCCACTTTCTTACTTTGCCATGAAAACTATAAAAATGAAACATTCTAGAAAGCCTTCAGTCAGTCTAACTGGTACGTTCTATCCCTGTAAACAGCAATTGTATGGAAAGCCAAATGATAAGTAGGTTTCTTGGCAAGGAATCAGGAATTAGTTGTGAAAATGTACTTGTCTAAGAATATCTGGAGGCCTCACTGAGCTTATATAGCTTTGTTGGTGGGACAGAAATAATCAATGTCTATGGAACAAATGACTCTCTTTTGTCTCTCATCCAGAATTTTGCTTACAGACTTGTTTTTTCTTTCCTTCCAGGGCTTACCAACTAATTTCCTTTTCGGAGTGCTATCATTCTCAGGCCTGAGAGCTGTTCAGCCTCTGTAAAGTGATTTTTTTCATGTCTTTACTGTGGTTCATGAATTCTTGACTTGCTAGCTACCTCGCAGAGGGCATCTTTATGTCCTGGTTTTGGGATTATCTTACAGTTACCTTCATGTTCAGCTGGCAACATGTGTGTAAATGGCAGAGTAGCCCATTAGGGTGGTAAATAGAGGTAACTGACAAATTTTTCTCTTTATGACCATCAGCACATATATAAAAGGAAATACTGTTTCCAACTTGAGTCAGAAACTATTGCAAAACAGGAAACTCCTTGAAGCTCTGATTAAAAGCAGTTCCATTCCTAATTATTTTAACTCTAACACCTTGGGAAATGTTTATTTCCTGAAGAGCCCTTTAATCTCATTATTCTGAATCATAATGACCAGATTTTTATGTCTGTATGCTGTCTATAAGTTGGCTTTCTGTGGTTCCACAAAGCTTATCTACTTTTTACAATAAGAGTGTGGTATACTCAGTGTATATAGCAACCCTCAAAATTTATATGTGTATGTGAGACAGTCAAAATGGTCAAACAGTAGAAGATGTTTAATTAAAAGTCTTTCTTTAACCCTCAGGTCCCCCTTCTTTACTTCCTCTCCTCAGAGGTGACTAGGATCACTGGATTCTTAAAGTAGTCCCATTTACCTTGATCTTGATGGCATATGGTGTCTGCTTGAAATTGAGTTGTGATAATCTTATTGTGTTTTCTTTAGAATTGCTTTTAGACAGTTGAAGATTTTAGTATGGTAGGTTTATAGGTAAATGTCATGATGTTTTTATATCTAAAATGTTGGAAGTTGTCTTTATACCAAGGTTTCTCAATGGTGGCCCCATCAACATTTGATGCAGAATAATTCTTGTTGGGGAAAGGGAAGGGTGTCCTGTGCATTGTACCATGTTTGGCAGTATCCTTGATCTTTACCCACTAAATGACAGTAACAGTCCTCTTCAAGTTATGACAACCAAAAGTGGTCTTAGACATTACCAAATGTCTCTCAGAGACGGGTGGGGAGCAAAATCACCCCAAATTGACATGACTCATCTATACCATTGAATAACTTTCCATTGTTTGCACATATGGACATGCTGATGTTTTATTATATAAGTGTATTTCTGTGTGTTTGCTATAGCAATGCCTATTTTTATTTCTTAACCTTAGAAAATCGCTCCAGAAACTCATCGTTCAAAGGAAGTGCCTCTGAATGAGAGGATTTGTTTGCAAGTGGGGTCCCAGTGTAGCACCAATGAAAGTGACAATCCTAGCACTTTGGTGGAAAAGTGCATCTCGCCACCCAAAGGTAACAACTGAAAGCAATTTCTCTTGATATTTAGAGAATAAATCTAAATTGATATTTAGAAATTATCCAGATGTTTATATTCAGTGTTCATTAATTCATTCAATTTCAAACATTTGCTGAGTCTAATAAGTTCCAGGCACTTGTACTAGGTGCTGACAATGCAGTGATCTATATGAGGACATCCCTGCCTTCAAGGTGCTCACAGATACCTTGAATAACAATGCCTAATAGTTATATAGCACTTATTAATTTAGAAAATGACACATACATACATACACACTTTCCCTAAATCAAGCCTCACAAACTTAATGAACAAGGTGCATATTATTATTACCCTGATTCATTTTATAAGGATGAAAGGAACAGAGTTGCTGTAAGTACTCAGAATCTAGGTCCAGTGCCTCAGAAAACCCCAAAATATATACTGTCTTACTCATTATATAGAGAGCTTAGTTTGATATACAGGATACCTTTGGGGAATGATGTTTAAAGGGAAAATGAGTATACTGGCCTGATTTCAATTCAAGACTAGCCCTAGGACAGACTGTCAGGTAGTCAGGTTGATCATTGTCTCCCAACTGCCTTCCCACCCATCACTCAGGTCCTTTTGGCTTTTATGTTACATGCAGGGGGTAGTGTATACTGATTAAAAGCAGGACTACCAGAGCCCAGATGTTCAAGTTTAAATCTCAGCTCTGCCAGCTGCTAGTTATGTGACCCTAGGCAGATCACTTAGCCCCTCCTCCCTTCAGTTTCCTCATCTGTAAAATGGGGATGATGATTGTACCTGCCTCCTAGGACTGTTGAAAGGATTACTTAAGTCAGTATATATGAGGTGCTTAGAATAGTGCCTGGCAAAGAGTAAATTCTCTGTACTTATTATCTATTAGAATTATCTTGCCTTTTGGTTGTTCAGGGTCCCATCTCCGACCTCCAAATCTTAGCACTGCATGGCTTGTTCTCTAGACCATTCTGTCTACCTGTCTTGCACTGATCAAAACTATGTGAAGTAATATTTGTAAAATTATAAAATTCATACTGCTAGGAGGCTGGGAGCATAGTTTTAAACAACTTACCTTCCTTATTCTCAT
The DNA here is from genome assembly GCA_004027375.1 of Macroglossus sobrinus. Classification (NCBI taxonomy): domain Eukaryota; kingdom Metazoa; phylum Chordata; class Mammalia; order Chiroptera; family Pteropodidae; genus Macroglossus; species Macroglossus sobrinus. The sequence goes on along the minus strand of PVKZ01001804.1, from coordinate 45,907 downwards.
TTCTTTGGGAATTTCATGAATAATCTGAAAAAAAACCTAAATTGTATTATGATGTAAAATGGTTGATGATGACTCAATACAGTTCTACTTCAAGGGTTCTGAGGGAGAATAGGTTTGCATTTTAAACAGAGACATTTAATTTAGAGACACATTGCCTTAACTCACAATACTGTATAGAGGTGGAGACTTTAGGTCATGAAGATTTTAGGGCTCTTAAGGTCATAACACACAATAGGCAACCACTAAGAGTTATGTTATGCTTATGGTTTCCTCAAATTGCTTCAGGAAGAATGTTTTTTAATTTTTAACACAAGATGTGTCAATATTGATCAAAAGATGGAAAGTAAATTATAATTCGATAGTTTTTTTTAATATACGTAGATAGAGGGATTGTTTATATTTTCACATTCATTTTGGAATCCTGTAGTCATTTCCTATTATTGAAATATTTTTTTACCTTTAAAGCCTCTTTCAAGTTAGGGATATAAGAGTTAGAGGTCCCTCCATGATGATAAAGATGTTTTCTTAGTATCAGGAAGTGAGAGAGAAAGTTGTGAACATTTTAGATTTGGGTAAAGCATCATGAAACACTCTCCTCATCCCCATGCCCAGAGTGACTGGTTAGTTTGCCTTACAAGGAAAGAAGGGTCCTGAACTCTTGGCTGGTATTCTAGGTGATCCAGAGTCAGCTGTGACTGAGCTACAATGTGTTTGGCACAACCTGAGCTACATGAAGTGTACTTGGCTCCCTGGAAGGAACACAAGTCCTGACACTAACTATACCCTCTACTACTGGTGAGTATGGACAGGAGACTTATAGGGGAAGGACTGATCGTGATGGTGTTGGGAGCCTTTGGATATGACCTAGTTAAAAAAAAGAATAGCCTATTTTTAGCACATCCAAGAAGACAGGCAGTTTGCTTAAGTGGAAAATGCATCTGCTTTGGGGGACTACTTTAAAAAAAATTACAAATAATTATAGATGCACAAGATGTTGCAAAAAAATGTGTAGGGAGATCCCATAGACCGTTCACCCAGCTTCTCCCAATGGTAATATCTTATATAACTAGAGTATGATATCAAAATCAGACAATTAGTGTTCATACAATCCACCAACCTTATTCAACTTTGACCAGTGTTACATGCACTCATTTGTGTGAGTATGTGTATGTATGTATAGTTCTATGCAGTTTTATCACATGTATAGATATAAAATAGTTCTATTACCACAGGGATTCTTTGAGTTGCCCTTTAAAACCACATCCACCTCCCCTCTGTACCCCCTCCCCCTCTGCATCTTTCTCCTCCTCCTGTTCCCCAAGTCTCTAACCTCTGGCAACCACAGATCATGTCTTCATCTCTATAATTTTGTCATTTTAAGAATGTTACTGGAATGGAATTATACAGCACATTTTTTAAAATCTGCATAATACCCTTAAGATTCATCCAAGTTGTTGTATGTATCAATAGTTCATTCCTTTTTATTGCTGAGTAGTATTCCATGATATGGATGTACCAGTTTGTTTAACCTTTTATTCATTGAAGGATACCATGGTTATTTTAATTTTGTTATTATTAATGAAACTACTATAAATATCTATGTTGAGGTTTTTATGTAAACATAACTTTTCATTTCTCTAGAGTAATGCCCAAGAGTACTGTTTCCGGGTCATATGGTAATTGTATATTTAGTTTTATAACAAACTGCCAAACTGCTGTCTAGAGTGGCTGTACTAATTTACATTCCCACCAGCTCTGTAAGAGTCATGGGTGTCTGCCTTAGAAAAGGAAAATTATACCATGCCCAGGGTTGAAAAGTAATTTAGCTTCCCATAAAAGAACTTCTATTTGATATCTGTGACTGTAGCTACAAAATTTATTACATTTTAAAACTAATCCTTAATCATTTTCTTTCCTTTAGAGCCTAGAATTATTGTCAATAGAACAAGGAAGAAAAGACCAAGTTAATCAATTTAGTTCAATAAAACTTTAATTAGCGCACATTGTGGGTAAAGCACTGAATAAGCAGCTGAGATAAGAAACATGTCTCTATGTTCCTAAAGCTTAAAATGTAGAAAGGGAGACAGATCCCAACACAATTACCTATATAAAAAGAAGAGTTTATGATGAAGGCTGTTGCAGAAGTATAGACAAACTTGTGAGAAGCTAGTGTTGAGCTTGGGGTAGTGTGGCAGGGAGAGGCTGTGAGGCTTTGATGAAGGGGTGGATAGCACAGATGGGGGTTTTCTCAGAGCCTGACATTTAGGAGTCTTGTGAGAAATGGGGATATTTTTTCAGGGTGGGAAAGTGGGATATCTAGTGTTAGCAATCTGCTTTCCACATGGCCTTGTTTCCCTTTCTCTTGTTTATTCAAAACACTTCTGAGAGAATGGAGTGTGGAGGACCATGTCCAGGAATTCTAAAGCTATAAGGTAAACATGGCCTTTCATCCTGGAGTGTCCATTTTGCCTGGTGACTTGATAAAAAAATATTTTTAGTATATTAAAATACTCAAGGCTAGGTCATAGAATAGAATGCAAAAGTTACATTAATTTCTGAATGAAAACTTCCAAAATTACCTGGGAGTTTGCATTCGCTTGTTCCACAGGATACTCTTGGCAAAGTTGAAAAGACTTGCAGGTGAATCCAGGCAGCACTGAGATTGCGTGGTTGAATTGGAATGGTTTTTCTTATATAAATCATTCTCCTTTGAGGTTTTGTAATGTCACTTGTACACCTGTGGTACCTGTTGTTTTGCCTTTCCTTAAAACCTTCTTCAGTGGCTTCCTGATAGCTTTGGAATAAAGTCCAAACCTTCAGCTTGACAGGCAAAGCCCTTTATGGCCTGGCTCCTATTAGACTCTCTAGCTTAGTCTCATCTCCCTCCATGCACACCCCTACCCTTCTTGTACCCTACCATTCAGCCCACACTGCTTTCAGTTCCTTAAACTGACTCTTCAAACCCTCAAACAGAATAATGGAATTCAAACAGAAGAGTGGAACCATTCTATGTTCCATTGCCACCCATGTCTTGCCTTGTCACCTGGATGCCTCTTATTTGTCTTTCTTATCTTAGCTCAGACATCACTTCCTCTCTAGAAAGCCTTCCTTGACCTCTCGGGTCTAGATGTAGGCCCCATCATTGTTGTGTCCCATGGTACTTTGTACTTTCCTGTGACAGTACTAAGCACATTGTGTTTTCATTTCTTGTTTACTTAGTGGTAGCCCTCCCCAGACTGCAGTCTCCCTTGAGAGTAGAGTCTGTGTCTTATTTTCCCCAGTGCCTGACACATGGCAGGTGCTCCATAAATTTTTCAAATGGTAGGATCCAAAGCTAGAGAATATTTGGAACTTGGGTGAGGATTTAGAAGGGATAACCAATTCAGAAGCATTATAGTTCAGGAATAAAAAGAGAGGAGAATTGAGTTGCTTTGACTTCTCAAATAATTGCTAGTGAAGAGGCCAGAGAACTACGCCTTAAAAAGAGTAGCCTGGCTCTGATGATGCTTCACTGAAGTCCACACAGAGCTGTTACTACAGGCTTTTAAGAGGTTCTTAAAGTTGGTAGCATCTTTATGTTTATCATGCTGTTAAACCCTCTTGCTTTCCCTGGAGTCATTTATGGTAAAATCACAGGGGAAGCCTTTAAAGAGTCTATGTCTATAGAGTGGACAGGGAAAGGAAGGAAAGAAGTCTTAAAACTGTGTTTTATTCCATGGCATACTGCTCAGGAAAGTAACTCAAATATAGGAATCCTGGTGACACTAGAGGTAGATGGTGGCCTAGCCCTTGGAGTTCTTATAATGCAAAAATAGAAAAGTGCCTAGGGACATATACTATCACAAACCAAGTCTTAGAGCAAATTGCAAAATGTTCAGCCATCCCCCATTCATAAATAAATTATAAAAAACTCGACTGACCAATTTGAAATAGCATTTTTCTTTCTCTGACTTGAAGTATTCCTCCTCCTCTAAGCTGATGCCATGTCTTGCCAAAGCTGACAGCAGACAGTGCTTGGGCTGGCTTTCAGCCCTCAGTTGATACCTTTGTGCAGAGCAGAATCTACCATCATTGGAGGTGCTGCAAGAGACCATCCCAAGAGAGTGGTGGTTCACTAGTACCCAAGGGGACAACAATCAGGGATAGCACTTCTTGTCATACACATTACCAGAGTTGGTCATCAGTGTGAACTCTTGTGTAGCGTCTACCTGTGCTGTCCAATATAGGAGTCACAAGCCACATGTGACTATTTATATTTTAATTTAAATCAATTAATATTAAAGCAAATTAAAACTTAAGTTGCTCAGTCTTGCTAGCCAATTTCACACGTGACTAGTGGCTTCTGTATTGGACAGCACAGGTATCAAACATTTCCATAATCCCAGAAAATTTTGTTGGATAGTGCTGATATAGATTCTGTATCTTCTGCCCTTACCATCCTGTAGCTTATTCTTTTCTGGAGCCACACTGCCTGGGTTCAAATCCTGGATAAAGTATGATTTGGGGCAAGTACCTTCTTTCTGAGACTCCTTTTTCATTATCTGTAAAATGGGGGTAGTAAAAATAGTACTACTTCTTAAGGTTGTTGTGAGGGCTGCTATTGTATAAAAGTGTTTAGAATCATGCCTAACCATTAATGTGTAGAGTAAGCACTCAGTACATGATAGTTATATTGTTTTTTATTATTCATTCCCACTCCCTTGCAGATGTAGCCACTATACATTTCAAGCTTCTTCTCCTACCTCACAGGATTAGCACATAGCCCATACTTCTTCCTCCTCTGCTGTCCCCTAGAGAGGTTCTTTCTAATCAAAACCACAAAAGAAAGGGAGACACTTGGTTCATTCCTTAACAGACAATTGGAATTGATTTACATACCAGTTTAAATTATGTCAAACTGCCAGATTGTTTCCCTAATCCCCAATCAAAAAATGTGGTGTCATTTAGATGTTCCAGGGCAGTGACTAATGGCACTATAAGCAATAGTCTGGCATTGAAGGAGCCTGATCCTAATAGCTACAGACTAGTCATGCCAATGAATTTTAGGTACTTTCTTACTACATTAATCATCGTCAGAGTTTGGGAAGTAGTTTTTCCTTTGCCCATTTCCTCTTTATGTCTGCATTGTGAGTCTGGAGGATTTCAGTTTGTGAATTTTAGCAGGAAGCACCTGAATGCTGTCTATCTTAGGTTATCCAAACTTTCACAAGTCCCAAAATATCGTCTATTCAAAACCAATACTTTTCATTTTCTTATTTGTTCTAAATTAAAACGAAAAAAAATTAAGTTTATACCTGGGGTCCATGAGAATATGTAAAATACTCAGGGTCCAAAAATGAAAAAGGGATTTCAAAGACTGCCCATTAGAGGATTTCCTTTCATTATTTGAAACAAAAAATATCTACATTGTTTTGTTATATAACAAAAATGTCATAAGTATCTTCAGTTTCTGTTTCTGGCTGTCCATAGAAGACATTCCAGGCCTGTCTGATCTAAAAACTAGCCAAAGCAGCAACTTATTTTTTAAAAGACTGTTTTCATTTATTAACCAATGGGGCCTACAACTAGGAGAAAATATTATGTACTATTTCTTAATAGACAAAAGCATTTTCTACATTGAAACATTTCTTTGCACAGCCTTTGAAGGATTAAATATATTAGATCTGAATTTTTCTTTTCTTTTTTTAAGGCTTTTTTTGGGAAGCAGTTCTATGTTTACAACAAAATTGAGAGGAAGATACAGAAATTTCCCATATAGCCCTGTCTCCACATATGTATAACCTCCCCCATTAACAGCATCCCCCAGCAGAGTTTTACATACCAAGGGTGAACCTACATTGAAACATCATTATCACCCAAAGTCCATAGTTTAACTTAGGGTTCACTCTTGCTGTTGTACAATATATAGGTTTGGACACACATAAATCAACATGTATCCACAATTATAGTATCATGCAGTATCACTGCTTTAAAAATCCTTTGTTCTCTGCCTAATCATACCATTCCCCAACCCTAACTCCTGACAATCACTGATCTTTGTATAGTTTTGCCTTTTCCAGATTGTCATGTTGTTGGAATCATATAGTATGTGGCCTTTTCAGATTGTTTTTTTTTCACTTAGTAATATGCATCTAAGTTTCTTCCATGTATTTTCATGGCTTGATAGCTAATTTCTCCTGAGGGCTAAATAATGTTCCATTGTCTAGATGTACCACAGTTTATTTTCCATTCACCCATTGAAGAATATCTTTGTTGCTTTCAGGCTCTGGCAATGACAAATAAAGTGGCTATAAACATTTGTGTGAAGGTTTTTGTGGAAAAAAATTTTCAACCCCTTTAGGTAAATATCAAGGAATGGGATTGCTGGATTGTATGGTAAGAGTATGGTCAGTTTTGTAAGAAACTGCCAAAATGTCTTCCAAAGTGGCTATACCATTTTTGCATCTGTACCAGCAATGAATGAGAGTTCCTGTTGTTCCATATCTTCACCAGCGTTTGGTGTTGTCAATGTCTGGATTTGGGCCATCTGATAGGTGTGTAGTGGTATATATTGTTGCTTTAATTTGCATTTCCCTGATGACATGATGTGGAGCATCTTTTTATATGCTTATTTGCCATCTGTATATCTTCTTTGGTGAGGTGTCTGTGAAGTTCTTTGACTCATTTCTTTAGTTGAGTTGTTATTGTTGAGTTTTAAGAGTTCTTTGTATATTTTGGATGATAGTCCTTTATCAGATGTGTCTTTTGCAAATATTTTTTGGCAGTTTGTGGCTTGTTTTCTTACTCTCTTGATATTGTTTTTTGCAGAGCAGCGGTTTCTAATTTTAGTGAAGTCTAGCTTATTACTTCTTTTATAGATCATACCTTTGGTGTTATATCTAAAAACTCATTATTATACCTAAGTTCATATAAGTTTCCTCCTATATTATATCCTAGGAGTTTTATAGTTGCACGTACCATATTTAGGTCTGTGATTCATTTTGAGTTTATTTTTGTGAATAATATAAGGTCTAGATTTATTTTTTCGCATGTGAATGTCTAGTTGTTCCAGTACGATTTGTTGAAAAGACTATCTTTGCTCCCTTATATTGCCTTTGCTCCTTTGTCAAAGACCAGTTGACTGTATTTGTGGGAGAAGATCTCCTGGAGAATTGCTGTCAAAATGCTGATTCCTAAGTCCTGGACAAAGCCTTCTAAGTAGGATATTCTGGGAGAGGGTTTGAGGAATCTGCCTTTTAAATGACTACAGATGATTCTGAGGTAACAGATCAAGGGTCTGGGACTCTTTACTCTTAGTTCATTTTTTAAATCGTTTCCCTTTTCTGGAGAACTTCTGCACAGCTCCCATTGTGGCTGATGATATAAGTCTTGACTCTGTGTCTTCTGCTGGTTACTATAAAAGAGTCCTTTAATAGTCTAGATGAAAAAGTGTAATGAACACGTTCTGTCTGCTTGCCCTGTGCCAGGTGCTGATGATCACTGGGGAAAGGTATATGTAATGGTTTTCAAAACGGAAAATAAGATACCAACAGTACTGGTTATAGAAGGCATTTAAAGCCACACTTAGAAGTAAGATGCTCAGTGTGTTCTGGAACATTGACCTGGCAGTGATTGGAGGGAACTAATAATGAAGGTCCAAGAGGTCATTCTGGAGAAAACATGAAGCCTGAAGTGATTAGGACATGAAACAGGTTGAGGGCAATGGAAATTTCACAGAATAGAATCCAAGAAGCTTTGTAAAGGAAGAAATAACAAAATTAGGTGATAGACTATAGAGAAAGGAGAGGGGAAAAGGCAATTTCAAAGGCTCTAATCAAGGAGCCCAGAGAAAATAACTCTGACTGATGGAAATTGAGAAGGTTAGTAGAAAAGGCAGTTTGTCATGGGAGAGGAGGCATGTGTTTTGGACATTGAATTTGAGGCAAGATTAGAACACTCAGATGGAATAGTTGGAAGTCTGAGACTGGATCCAAGGTGAGAGGTCGTGACTAGGAATCCCCAGCGTAGAATTTCTAGTCAAGAGATGGAAGTGATAAACTGTGGGTGAACAGATGAAAGAGTAAGAAATAGACATGTGCAGAGAGCTGAGGACTAGATGGGAACCCTCTGAGAAGAGGAGAAGGTAGAGGAATAAGACAAAACAAGGAAGGAACAGACAGAGGAACCAGAAGAGAACCATGGAATTCAGCAGATGGGATATTTTTAAGAAGCATAAAACTTCTCATCCTGGCCTCATGACATCTCGTATACAAAAGAGGAAAAAGAGTAAGGACCCCTATAGTTTCCACAGTTATTAAAAGTACCAATGTTTATAAAAAAAAGAATATTTGTTTCTTTCTAGAGTATGAAATAGAGCCACATAAAATAGAGTTTTAGAAAAAGCTATCTTGACATGTTGCAAACATTGTTTTTCATGGACATCTTCAGTATTTAAAAACAAAGCAAAACAACAAAAATACTTCTGCCTTTGTTTCTTGAATATTTAATAATATTCTTATTAAAAATGATGCAGAAGATTGTTTCATTTTATCTTGTAGGCATAGCAGCCTGGGAAAAATTCTTCGATGTGAAAATATCTATAAAGAAGGTCAACACATTGGTTGTTCCTTTGATCTGACTAAAGCAAAGGATTCCAGTTTCGACCAACACAGTGTCCAAGTAATGGTCAAGGATAAAGTAGGAAAAATCAGACCATCCTTCAATATAGTACCTTTAACTTCTCATGGTAAGTTTTAGAAATCCTCTATGCCAGTGTGGATAAAGTGTTAGGTCTTTTGAGCAAACAATACAAATAATTTTTAGAAAATGATTTTGGTTTTAAGGTCTTTTCAGACAAAAACAAAACAAAACTGTTTCTTATACCTTTCTTTGATCTTTTTTAAAGAACCAAGCTTGGAAATTCTAATATTGAGCTCATGTGCCACATACTTTCTTCTTGTTTATTCATGAATATACTGAAACTGAGAGCAAGCAATTATAGAACCAAGATTGGAACTCAAGGGTCTCTGACTCTTAAGATCTACTCTCTTATACTTATAATACATCATTGCAGGATGATGCTATAGAATAAGTATAATTGAACATAGTTCCTGAATAATCTACCTCTTGGTTAAAAGAGAAAAAACTTAAATTAGAGGTGGAGTGATTGGGTTGATATTCAAATTATCTAACATTCTGGGTGGCCCAGGCACTGATCAGTCAGAAAGGCCAGTGCAGCCAAGTATCAACTATTAGAAAGAGCCCTCTACTTGAAAACAAAAGGTCTTAGCTTCTTCACTTTGGACAAGGTATATTCTCTTGTTAAGTGTTTTTTACTTATCTGTAAAATGGGGTACATAGTCCCTCTTTACCTCAAGGGATTGTACAGTTGACCCTTGAACAACACAGGTTTGAATACTATACTGAAAGTGAAAAACTGTAAATGTATTTTTTCTTCTGTGTGATTTTTTAAATAACATTTTCTTTTCTCTAGCTTACTCTCTTTTGAGTACAATATATAATACATATAACATACAAAATATGCATTAATTGACTGTTTATGTTATTGGGAAGGCTTCTGGTCAACAGTAGGCTGTTAGTAGTTAAATTTTGGGGGGAGTCAAAAGTTATATGTGGATTTGTGACTGAATAGGGGGTTGGCTCCCCTAACCCGAATGTTTGTTGCTTGAAGGTCAGCTGTAGTAAGGTACAAATGATGTGAGGTGTATAAAAGTGTTTGTAAATCTCCAAAGCAGACTACTATAAGTATCATGTTTATTTATCTATTGTAATACCCCAACAAGGTGCTCAGGTTCTGGCTAAATGGTATACAGAAAATGTATAGGCAAATAATCATGAATTGACAAAGGATCCCAAGTCTGTGAGCAAAGCACTATTTACTGCCCCTTCAGATAGTCATGGAAGTAAATTCTAATAGTGGACAAAGGCAGCTTAGCTTGTAGGCCAGGAGAGTGAGGTCGCAGTAACTTGCCAAGTGGGATAATCTGAATCGAAGCCCTCCTCTCCCTTGCTTGGAAAGTTGTCCTTGAGAGACCTTTTAAAGCTCATTTTGCTACTTTTCTTCCCAGAGATGAGTGGTGACATAAAGGGAGATCTTTCTCAGCTAGATGACATCTTCAAGTTGTTTTCTGTTAATTATCCATTTTCTTCTCTTCACATGGTTGTAAGCATAGTTGACTTCCAAAAAAAACTATATTTATTAAGCTAATTTTTTACTTTATTTTAAATTATGGTTATAATTACGTAACAATAAACTTAAATTTTAACCATTTTTAAGTGTACTATTCAGTGGTGTTAAGTATATTCACATTGTTGTGCAGCTCTCTAGAACATTTTTCATCTTGCAAAAGTGAAACTTGGTATCCAAAAACACTAGTCTCCCCTCACACTTCCCCTAGCTCTTGATAACTACCTTCTTACTTTCTGTTTCTATGATTTTGACTACTTTAGATACCTCATATGAGTAGAATTGTATAATACTTGTCTATTTGTGATGGGCTTATTTCACTTAGCATAATGTCCTTGAGGTTCATCTATGTTGTATCATGTGACAGAGACTAGGCTAATGTTTTAATTGTGGTCTTTTATTGGCAAAAATGAGTGGCAGCTGAGAAAACCCATTGTACCTGGTGCCTCTTGTTACCCATCAGGTGGAGGCACATCTGGACCCAAACACTTCTTTATTCTCTGTGTTGCAGCTATGGATGTCCTGATTATACCCTAATCATGTTCTAACCAGATGCAGATCAGAGTTCCTGTCACCTGCCAGAAACCCAAAGATGTTCCTTAGGTTCATTTTTCTAGGAGTTTAACATAAGCTTCCTACATTAATCGTGGTTAATCAGAAATCTAGAACTATATATCTGATCATATAAATTCATTAAAAGTATCAGTCCTATTTTGATTTAACTTTGTGACCTTCTTTATCTGTACCCATATACATATATCATCAAAATAAACTCTGGAAGCTAATTTATGTTCATCCATTTCTATCTTTCAGTGCAACCTGATCCTCCACATATTAAATATCTATTTTTTCAACATGGTGACTTGTACGTGCTAGGAAAGAATCCACAGAATTTTGATAGCAGATGCTTATCTTATCAAATAGAAGTCAACAACAGCCAAACTGAGACACATTATATTTTATCTGTAAGTTTTTTTTATCATTTTTATTTGGATATTTTTTTTCACTTGAATTTCTTACAGTGTAATAAAGTATTGATGAAATGATACTTTTGATTTGGCACATGATGATGAAACTTCTTGTCTGAAATAGGGTGGTGAAAAATTTGAGGTTTTATGATAGTATTGACTGCAAGGTTCAAACTATACATTAATTAATTTGCTCAACAAATTTTTATTTGTCTACAATGTGTCAGGCATGTGACACCTGATGAAATTTTTTTCCATGAGGCCTACATACTAGAAAAGTATGTAAATGAGCAAGCTAATTTCAGAGAATGGATACTATGAAGATAATTAAACAAGGTGATGTAGTAGAGTGATGGGTGGGCTTGAGAGAATACTGGGTAGGGTAGTCATCCTAAGTGATGACATTTGAGATGAGACCAGAATGATGAGCAGAAGCTAGCCATGTGAAGATCAAGGGTTGGATGAGACAGCAAATACAAAGACTGAGGCAGGAATGAACACGGTGTGTGTGAAAAACAGGAAACTGGTGTGGCCTAAATATATTAGGAAAAGATGTCTAAGCATGAGACTAGGGTCAGATCAGGTAGATATTTGGAGGCCCTGGTACGGCCATTCAGTTTTCTTGGAGTTTGTGGCAACTAAAGTAGTCCAATTTGAGTAGTCATTATTGGTTGGATTATATACAGTTTTGCTATTTGGAATCTAATACAAAACATGGGGCATAACAGGATGTGACATAACCTCAGGGCATCAGTTTCATTCTTACACTTAAGAGGTTACAAATCAGACCTCAAACATTTTTGTATGGACCATGAAGTGGGGTTTTGTTTGTTTATTGAATTTCATTTTTTTGCCCAGATTTAAAACTGTGGTACCTGAGGAGTATAGTTTCTATAAGGTGGCACCTTAACACCACAGGGATTGTGCCATTCATTTGTGTACTATGTAGGTATGTTAATAAGCATTTAATCTAAATTGTCTCATTTAGTCTTTATAACCTCAAAGATCTAGATCCCATCATTTTGTCCCTATTTTACAGGTAAGAAAACTCAGTCTCAGAGTTTACTTCTAAGATCACATTTCTAGAAAGTGGTAGAGTCAAAATTTCAGCAAAAGTCTAACTCTAGTGATTTTGTTCTTAACCACTGAGGACCACCTCAGTACTTCCTCTTAATAATAGCCATCATTTATTGTTTATGATATGCTACAAATATATTTTTGTGTATTTCTTATAAAGTAGCTCATAATAATTCATGAAAAAGGTTACATTTTATTGAGAAACTAAAGCTCAGAAAGGCTAAGTAACCTACTATAGGCCACACAGCTAATAAGTATGACTTCAAAGATTGGTTTCCATGTTTTAAACTTTTATCAAGAATATCTGATATAACACCCTTTGCTTAGTCATCACTTAATAAATTTTTGTTGAATTGAGTTACCGTTTTTACAAACTTCTGAACCAAAGAGAACACACATACTATGGAATTTATCCACCTAAGTCAGAACTATAGTCTATATGGAATTAACTCTGTTTATACACTTGAGTTTAATGAATGTTCTCTCTCTTAGCAGATGGTTACCAGATGCTTCCTTCTCTAGAATGTCATCAGTCTTATGTGTGCTCACTGATCTTGAGCTCTGCTAGTTAGACCCTTTTTTTGTCTTTTTGCCAAACTTTTTGAACAATTATTTTGCCTGGTATTCTAGTTAAGAGGGGGGAATAGGCTGGAACATGAACTGGTACCATCACATGGTGGCTGTGGAGAGAGGTTGCTCATAACAGAATCATAAAGTAAGGAATTACTTGTCTTTGACCAACCCCATTCCTGCAAATAGTCTATTTGGTGTTCTGTGCTCTTGTTTTCCTTTTATCTCAGAGGTATCTGAGCCTCTGATAAATAACCCAAGAGGAGTTACATTTAAACAAATGCTCAGAGTCTTCAACTGACACAATGATTTGTTGACTTTGGAATATTAAAAAAAAATTATGTATAGGAGATGGTCCAGGGGTGGGGGGACATCAGCCTATAACCCAATTGCTCAAGTACTAGTTGACACTTGTGATTTCTCAGCAGGCCTCTGATTCCAAATGGGCAGCAATGGGGTACAGTAGCCCCTGAGTGGTTTTTTCTATGCCCCTATATGTGAAGTATTGATAGGATGGCCCTTCACCATTCAGTTGGCCTTTCAGCTCTTCACAAATGCTTGTAGAAACCATTTGGTGAATGACATTGAATGCCAGAATTCATATGTATTCTGGTCTATGACCCATGTTTAAATATCTCTTTGATAGAAGCTGACTATTTTTTTCCAGCTTTGTTGAGGTATCATTAACAAGTTAAAATTGTATATATTTAGTTTATATAATGTGATTATTTTCAAGGTATACAACTTGTTGATTTAATATACATATGCATTGTGAAATGATAACCACAATCAAGCTAATTAACACATTCATCACCTCACACAGTAACCTTTTCTTTCTTTTTTCTTTTTTTTGGTATTTCAAGTAAATAATGCAGTATTATTAACTACAATCACCATACTGGACATTAGTTCCCCAGAACTTATATATGTGTAAGTTTGTACCCTTTGACCAACATCTTTCCATTTTCCTTATCCTCAGCCTCTGGCAACCACCTTTCCACTCTCTGCCTCTATAAATTTGACTTTTTAAAATTCCACATATAAGTGAGATCATATAGTATTTGTTTTTCTCTGCCTGACTTATTTCACCTAGCATAATGCCCTCAAGTTTCATCCATATTGTCGCACATGGCAGAATTTCCTTCTTTCTCATTGCTGAATAATACTCTATGGTATATATGTTCCAACTATTCTTTGTCCATTCATCTATTGATGGATACTCAGGTTGCTTTCATATCTTGGCTATCGTGAATAATGCTGTAGTGAATATGGAAATGCAGATATCTCATCGAGATCTTGATTTCATTTCCTTCAGATATATACCCAAAAGTGGGAATGCTGTATAATATGGTTGTTCTAGTTTAACTTTTTTTGACGAACCTTCATACTGTTTTCCATGACTGCATCAATTTACTTTCCCACCAACAGTGTATAAGGGTTCACTTTTCTCCACAGCTTCTCCAGCATTTGTTATCTTTTTGGTGATAGCCATTTGAACAGGTATGAGATACCTTATTGTGGTTTTGATTTGCATTGATGATTAGTGACATTGAACATCTTTTTATATGTCTCTTGGCCAGAAGTATTCTGAAATATTTGCATTTCAGAAACTGATTATCTTTTTATATCAGACAGCAAATGATTTAAATTGTGTGGAAGAGAATTTTGCATTATACTTGCTTTTATGTAATCCAGTCATTTTTTATTTATTCTCTACAAGGAAGACTGGTCTCTCTATTTCTTTTTTTTTAACTTTCAATTAATGTACTATAGAAAAATTACACAAGTCATTACATAGAGTTCATCAATTTTTCACAAGTGATTTTCACAAATTATTTTTTATTTATATAACCAGCACCCCAGAAACACCATCGTGACTTTGGTCACTACTCTCCCAAAGAGCAACTGTATCTTGACTTCTAATCCCATAGATTAGTTTTTTTGCCCCTTTTTAAACTTAATATAATTCAATTATAGAGAATTTACTTTTTTGTATGTCTGTGTTTTTTCATTCAGTGTTATTTATGTTTATGAGATTGACTGATATTGTTGCCTGTGGTTGTAGATGGTTCATTCTCATTGCATTCATTCCATCGTGCCAATATACCACACTTGATTTATCCATTCTACCATTAATGGACATTTGGATAGTTGCCATTTTAGAGTTTTATGAATAGAGTTTTTATGAACATTTGCATACTTACCTCTTGTTGCACGTGTGCATACATTTAGGTTGAGTATATATGGGTCACAGGGTTACATCTGATTCTCTATAGTGGATAATACAACTTTTCCCAAGTAGTTGGGCTAATTTGCACCATTAAGAACAGAAGTTGAGAGGGTTAGATCCTTCACACCCTCACCAACACTTGGTATTGTCTGGTAGATGTGTGTATTGTTATATTGTGGATTTAATTTGCATTTCCCTGATGATTAATGAAGTTGAGCACTTTTTCATGTTTATTGGCAATATGGATATTTTGTGAAATGCCTATACAAGTCTTTTGCCTGGTTTTTAAATTAGGTTTTCTGTCTTTTCCTTATTAATTTGTAATTTTCCTTATTAATTTGTATAATGTATATATGTATAATGTATAAATATATTATATAACATATGTATACAAGTCCTTTGTTAGAAATTGCAAATATCTTCTCTAACTATATGCCTTACCTTTTAATTTCCTTAATAGGATATGTTTTGAAATACTGAAGTTTTTAATTTTAATATAGGTGATTTTATAAAAAATTTTTCTTTTATATTTAATATTGTTTAGTCCTATTTAAGAAATCTTTTCCCACTTCAAGATCATGAAGATGTTCTGTGTTTTCATCTAAAAGCTTGCTGTCTTTATGTATTTATTTGTTCATTTATTTCAACTTTCACATTTTTATCCTCAGTCCATCTGGAATTAGCTTTGTAAATAGTGTGAGGTAGGGATCAAGATTCTTTTTCCCATATGGATATATAATTGACTCAGAACTATTTATTTAAAAACCAACCTTTTTTCACTGCATCTGGTTCTCTTTTAATGGGATAAAAGGAAACCTTGTTAGAAATGGTTGAACAATGTAAAATATGGCCTTTTTAAATTCGAATTTATTCTTTTTTATATTTTCAAGGTTGAAGAACCTAAATGTGATAATTTAGAATTTGAGAGAAACCTGGAGGTCAGTAAATTTCATTTTAGCTATTTGGGCTTAAACTCATAAGAATAATTGGGGATGGGACAAGGTAAGCATAGCCTAAATTTGAACTGCTTTGAGAAAAACAAACTATTTTGTGTGTTATTGCCAATTTTTTTTCAGGAGTTAAAGTCAGATAATTTGGATTACAATTCAAGTCTTAATCATATACAGAATTTAGCAGATAATTATATTTGGGATTCATAACAAAGAGAATAAACTGATAATATTTCTTGTGTGTTATTATTTTATATCTAAGCATACAATTTGTTTCTGGGTCCCTGGTGTTCTTCCTGATACTTTGAACACAGTCAGAATAAGAGTCAAAACAAATAAATTATGCTACGAGGATGATAAACTCTGGAGTAATTGGAGTCCAGCGATGAGTATAGGTAAGAGAAGAGGATTTTATTACAATTTAAACCATTGATACATGGAAACTAAACTGAAGCAGAAAATAATATGGGGAGAAAGGACTGTTCTACATTCTTAATATCAATCGGAGAGTATTACAATTGAATTATTTTCTGTTTAATTACTGTCATATCACCTAGCATTAATTTGTAATATACAGCTCTAAAAATTCACAACCCAAATGCTGTTTTCCTCTCTTCTGCCCTGTCTCCATCTTTTTCAACAACCTGCAAAAATATAGAAGGCAGGCATAATTAAATCTGCAGATTATACAAAGCTTAGAAGACCAGCCTATATGCTGGTGACAGAATTAAGAATAGAACAATGACCCTTGATGGCATTTAATAGACATAAACCTGTATCTAGGTTTGAAAAAAATCTGTTTCATTTATACATTGAGAGGCTGAATAAGCCATGTGCCAGGCTCAAGTATAGATTGAAAAGGCCTGTGCTTTATGAATGTGTGTGTTGTGGGTTGGGGTATAGGGTTTAATTTGACTGC
This sequence comes from Macroglossus sobrinus, assembly GCA_004027375.1. NCBI lineage: Eukaryota > Metazoa > Chordata > Mammalia > Chiroptera > Pteropodidae > Macroglossus > Macroglossus sobrinus. The sequence goes on along the minus strand of PVKZ01001804.1, from coordinate 29,007 downwards.
AAACTCAAAGTGACTCAACATTGGACCCTTAAGCATCCCCAAGTCATATGTAGTCATAGGCAGCAGTGATAGTACAGCACTGAGAACAAGTGAATGCTGCAGTATGGGGCACAGTGTTCTGGTCACATCAGAAGTGTGCTGTATTCATTTTGGGTACAACATTGTATGTACTGCATCAACAAACTGGAATATATCCTTGAAAGGGTAATCAGGATATTGAATAATCTCAAAATTGGGGAGTAACAGTTGATTAAGTAAGCTTGAGGAGTCATGATTGCTGAATTCTAACATTTGAGGTATGATCAGGTAGAAAAGGGAATAGGCTATTTTTTTGTTGTTGCTTCATGGAGCAAAATAGGATCAACTTAAGGACTTTCTAACAGTTGTCTAACAATCAGAGAGATAGGTCGTTAAGGTAGTCAGTTCCCTATTAACTGAGAGACTGAGCAAACTACGTGCCAAGTATGTTTTTATTAGTTATCTATTGTTGTATAACAAATTACCCCCAAATTTAGTGGCTTAAAAATACAAATACATATTTACCATCTCACAGTTCCTGTGGCTCATGAATCTGGGCATGGCTTAGTTAGGCAGGTACTTCAGGCTCAAATTCTCTCAAGGTTACAGTCAAGCTGTCAGCTGGTACTACTGTCTCATCTGAAGGCTTGACTTGGGCTGGAGAATCAACTTCCAAGTTCAAGCTCACTAATATGGTCATTGTAAAGCCTCAGTTCCTCTCTGGCTGCTGAATGGAGGCTATAGCAGGCTGAATCGTATCCCCTCAAAAGATATGTTCAAGTTCTAACTCCTGGTACTCGTGAATGTGACCTTATTTGGAAATAGAGGTTTTTCATATGTAATGAATTGAAATGAGGTCATACTGGTTTAGTGTAGACCCTAAATCCAATAACTAGTATTCTTACAATAAGAGATATACAGAAACAGACACACAGACACACAGGGAAGACCATGTGAAGATGGAGGTAGAGATTGGAGTGATGCAGTTGCAAGCCAAGGAACAGCAAAGATTCCTGGGAACCACCAGAAGCTAGGAAGAGGCAAGGAGGAATTCTTCTCTAGTACCTTCAGAGGGAGCATGGCTCTATTGATACCTTGATTTTAGACTTTTAGCCTCCAGAACCATGAGAGAATATATTTCTGTTGTTTTAAGCCAACCAGTGTGTGGTAATTTGTTACAGCAGTTCTAGAAAATTAATAGAGGCCTACCTCAGTTCCTTGCCACTTGGACCTCCCCACAGGGCTACCTCATGACATGGCAGCAGCTAGCTTCCCCAAGTGAGTGATCCAAGCAAGAAAGCATATATGAGAGAATACCCAACATGAAAACCACAGTCTTTTATAACCTGATTTTGGAAATGATATCACTGTTGCTATTCAGTTCTTTACAAACAAGTCAATTAGTCCAGTCCACCCTCAAGGAGAGAGGATTACACAAGGTTGTGAATATCAGGAGGCAGGGATCATTTGGAATCATCTTAGAGGCTGCCTAACACAATGATGCTAGACCCTGATGACGCTTCCTAGATGTTCATGCCCTAGTGGTGTAGCAGGGCAGTTAATGAAATGTTTTAGAATTAGACAGTGCTAGATTTGAGGCCTGACTTTATCATTTACTAAGCCCTTTGGACAAGCCAGTGAACCACTCTGAGCCTTATCTTTCTCATCTGTATAAATGAGAGATAATATTATCTATCTCTATAGCATAGATAAAAACATGTAAAAGCACATAGTATGGTATCAGGCATATAATAGGTGCTCAGTTAAGAATAGTATTAGTGGTAGTTGTTAGGATAATTTTAGGTGTTCTAATTGTATTAAGTAATCAATAGGAAATTATAGTCACTGTTAATGAGATGATGTATTTAACAGATATAAAATCTTTGTTAATAGTGTCTAAAACCAGTTAAGATATCCTGGTTTTAGATAATCTTTAAGATGTTTATTCTCTCGTGGAATTTTAGGCACCAGAGCAGGGCTATTTTTGTTTTGTTTGTTTTGTTTTGTTTTGTTTTGTTTTACTATTAAGATAACAGAAGATAGGATTATTGAAGAGTTTTGGAATATAGGTTGGGCTAGAGGGCAGAAACATCTGTGACCTCACTAGTCTAATAGAGCTAGTGCTTGGTTTATTTCTAAAAGTTTTATTTCTCATATCTTTGTCTGCTTTCCATTTTCTAGGTAAGAAGGCCAATCCCACATTCTACATAATCATGTTACTCATCATTCCAGTAATCGTTGCAGGTGCAATCATATCCCTTCTGCTCTATCTAAAAAGGTAAGGCAGCTATCCAAACATGCTTGACAGTTTCTGTTAGCCTGGTTACTGTGGTTATTACTCTTTGCACAGGTTTTTTATGTTTGCCCAGTACGTTAGAAGCATTTGGGCTATAACTGACTTTTGGTGGTATATCATGGCAAAGAAGTATTATTGTGCCCATTTTCTGGTGCAGAAATTGTTGGATGTGTTTCCCAGAGCTCTGCTCAGGTGCTGCTCTCTTTGCATGTGCCTAATTTATCAGCAGTTGGTAGCTGTTGGAGACCATTGTTAGAAATGGATAACATTACTAATTAAATGAGTCATATGGTATGAATGCAAAGTAGATTGTTACTTAATGCTGTAGGAAAGAGAACTTCACCAGGTTGTCTGTGATATACGTTACTCATTCCTTGAAAATGCTTTATTTTATCTCACCATAAAGACTGGTCTTCTGCTATTATTTGTTCTTTCAGTAAATTCCTATGGTCAGAATAAGGTTATTAGCTGGGCCCAGAACTAATATTTTATCATATGTTAATAGTTGTTCAACATACATTTGAGTGCTAGTCACTGTCCTAATTGCTGGTGTTACAGAAGTGAACAAGACATAGTCCCTATCTACATTCTAGTGTGAGGGATTATCTATATATCTGTGTCTATATTTATATATCTAGATATCTATAAAACAAACAATAAATACTGCAACTTCACATAGTGTATAGTAAAGCTTTGGGGGTTGGTGTGAAGAAAAGCTAGGAAGTGATATGAGACTTATGCTATATAGGATGGCCAAGGAAGTTCTCTCTGAGAAAATGACATGTAAGGAGAGACTTTAAAGGAGTGAGATATTCAGAGAAAGAATGTTCCAGGCCAAGGGAACAGTAAGCTCAAAGGCTCCGAGGTTCGAATGATCTTCCTGTGTCTTGTTAGAGCAGAGTGTGTAAGGGAGAGAGTGACAGATGAGGCTGGAGAGGATCTCAGGGTCAGATCATGTAGGCCATGGTGAGGAATTGAGATTTGATCCTAAGCATGATAGGGAGACATTGAAGAGTATTAAGCAGGGGAAGGATGTAATCTGATTAACTGTCATGAAAGATCACTGTAATTGTTGAGTGAAGAATGGGCAAGAATGGAAGCAGGTAGTTTAGGAGGCATTGCAGTGTTGGCAGGGGTAGGGAAGATAAGGGTGGCCTAGATTATGTGGTTGGCAATGGAGGGACTAAGCAATGGTCTGATGTGAGATATATTTGGAAGGTAGAATTGATAGCACTAGCTGATGGCTGCTTCTCTGTGGAGGGATGGGGGAAAATGCTATTTCAAGGATAACTCTTAGATTTTTGGCTTCAACAACTGAGTGACTTCTAGAGCCATTTTCTGAGGTGGAGAAGAATGTGAGGACAGCTAGCTTTATTGTAAAGGTGGGAACTTCAGTTTTGAACATAAGTTTGACATGCCTATTAGATGTTCAAGTAGAGCTGTTAAATAGGTAGTTGTATACATTAATCTGAGGATTTATTTAAGGGAGAGGTCTGGGCAGAAGATAAAATTTTAGAAGTACTTGGCATTTTAATGCATTTAGAGCCCTAAGACTGGAAGAAAGCACTCATAAAGTACATGAGATAAAGAGGGCAAAAAGCTGAACCCTAGGGCACACCAACATTTAGAGACCTAGGAGATGAGGTAAGTCCACCAAAGTGTTCTATAAGATGCAAACTGAGAAGTAAGAAAAAGAAAAATAAAGAAAAATAAAATGGGAATGTACCCTGTTCTCAGAAGATTATTTAAAAAAATTATAAACAGCAAGCTCCCATCTCGTCTATGATAACTAAAACATTATTGTTATTTAAATGACAGGGTTTCACACACAATCATAACTATATGAGATGATGGAGATGTTAATTAGCTTGATTGTGATTATTTCACAATGTATACATATATCAAAACATCATGTTGTACACCTCAGATATATACAACTTTTGTCAAGATTATCTCAAAACATTTTAAATGATAAGATATAAGTAGTTTGTTTATTCTAAGGGCTCCTTTGCTCTACCCATCTTGATGCTCTTTGGACATTGATTTCTCAGATTGCTTTAGAAATTTCTTCACAACTGCTCTATCACTAAAGATGACTTGTGTGCCATGTCTTTTGTCCAAACCTTCTTTTAATATGGCTGTACTTAAGTGAGATGCTCCTATTGGGTAGAAGATTTGATTTTAAAAAAATGTCTCTGTTTTCTTAAAGGCTCAAGATCATCATATTCCCTCCAATTCCTGATCCTGGCAAGATTTTTAAAGAAATGTTTGGAGACCAGAATGATGATATCCTAGTAAGCACTGACTCCATGAAATTAAAAAAAAAATAAATTTTGAGGCTATGGGATTTAAAACAATTTTTGGCAAAATATGCATAACATAAAGTTTATCATTTTGACCATTTTAAGTGTACAGTTCAATGGTGTTAATCATCACTATTTCTAGAACTTTTCATCATCTCAAACAGAAACAGAAAAGTTATTGGGGAGCCCAATAACTCCCCATTATCCCCAGTCCCTGGTAATCTCTATGCTACTTTCTTTCTCTTTGAATCTTCCTGTTTTAGGTACATCATTATAAGCAGAATTCTGCAATATTGTGCCCCTTTGTGTCTGGCTTCTTTCACTTAGCATAATGTTTTCAAGGTTCATCCATGTTGTAGCATGTATCAAAATTTCATTTCAAAATTGGTTCTTTGAAACTACATTTTATCTAAAGATTGAAGAAAAGTTAACTGAAAATGTATCAAAGACCTAGTATAGCATTTAAGAAGTCTTCAGAACACTTTGTCCATCTCATATCACTGGGCTTCATTCTCTCTGTGGGGTAAAGAACATATTTGATCTAAACATGAAGGGGACGGAGCCTCTATTATGAAACTAGCCTATAGACAGGGCTTCTGACTCTTGGATAATTTTTACAACTTAATTCTGGGAAATATAAAAATAGTCTAAACTATTGAAATAGATTTTGTTCATGCTATTGCCTGGAAAGCTGACCTCCAAATTTATGGAAGAAAAGCAAACATGTTAACATTTATTTTGCTGCAGACTCTCATGCTAGAATTTGTGGCTGGGAAACCTAAGACTTATGGGAACAAAGGAGTTTGAAGTTTCTCTGATAAATACATTCACCCAAATAGAATGATAAAGACATTAAATGAAGTAAATATTAATATTATTATATATATCTTAAATGAGTAATAATAGGCGTAGGGCAGTTAATTTAGGGAAGTAGTTCAACATAGTAGATAACAGCCTGAGCTCTGGAGTTGGATTGTCTGGATTCAAATCTATGCTGTGTCATTTACCAACTGTTTGACCTTAGGTAACTTCCTCAACCTTTTTGTGCCTCAGTTTCCCCATTTGTAAACTGCAGGTAATGATAACATCTGTCTCATAGTATTGTTATGTGGATTATATTCATTTAATACATAAAAACTGCTTAGCATGCCTGGCACATTATATAAGCGCTTAATTAAGTGTTAGTGATTAGTATTACTATTGATAATACCTTCCATTCATCTTTAGGCTCCAAACAATTCTTGTAATAATGAGTGATTCACAGTGGCAATGATGATATGTCTAGGGAAAGAAGGTAGAAAAGTTGACATACTAGCCAAGGACAATTCATCTGGATCACTTTTTCACCAAGTCATGGTTACAGACAGTGGGTATCTCTGTCAGATGCTAGGGTAGGGTACAACTAGGAAGAAGTCAGCTCCCTGAGAAGGAGATAGTACACTCTAACTTTAGTTATATCACAATCAACTGAAATGCTTGTAAAAATATATAATCCTGGGCCTTAGCTCCAGAAATTCTGATTCAGCAGGTCTGGTCTGGGGCCCAGGAGTCTGCATAGTTAGTAGGAGCCCACAAACGGTTCCTATACTGGCAAGATAGTCTGTGGACCAGACTTTTTGAAAATCACTGTTATGGTTATTTGTCTTAGGGTTAACCCTGTCTCTTTTTTCATTTTACCAGCTACCATGATAAATTCTGGAGGCTGGGAATTGTGAAAATACTCAAACAACAATGCTAAAGAGCAATTGAAAGTCTTCTCTGTGCCAGGCAGTGTATGAAGAGCTTTGCTTATATTCCCTTATCAAATCTTTATAACCACTATGTGGTATAGGTGCTGTTAGTACCATTTTACAAATGAAGAAATGGAGCCTCACTGAGGTTAAGTAACTTTATTGAGTTCACAGAGCTACTAGGTGGGTTTTGACCCAGCACTGTCTGATCCCAGAATTCCCTCTTTCCACTATGCTGCATTGCTTCTTACAAGGTAGAATGCTTATTCACAAGAACCTCACTCTCTTCAAAGAGTTCTGTGTGATAGAAGGAGAAGGTTGGGGTATGAATGTTCTGAGAAAAAGATATGAGGTCACGTTATGGCTGGCCTTATATGAAAAAGTATTAGGGATATCATTCTGACAACAATCCAAAGGGAACAGATTAGAAAGGGGAAGCACTGGCTTGATAGCAAACTGGGAACCTGGTCCTGCATTTGTTCCATGGATGTTTTGTTTAGACAGTGTGGTTTATTTAATTTTTTTTTAATTTTGAATTGTAAGCAGGGCACAGACACTTTATTTCATCTCAGGTCCTAACATTCCCAGTTCCCACTGTGATTTCACACGTTGACCTAACATGCCAAAACCCTGAAAAGCATTTGAGTTTGCTACCGCTGTTAGCAGAATGAAAAACAGACAAAGTACCATGGTACAAATGCCTAATATCTGTGAAAACATGTTTGGACTCACTAATATACACAAGATATGCCAACCAAAGCATTGATGAGATATAAATTCCTAGCCTAATAGATTTCTAAAAAGTGATAGTATCCAGTGTTAGTAAGTGGGTGGGGAATGGTACTTTTCATGCACTGCTGGTGTGTGTGTGAGGGGGTGTAAAATGGTATATAATTCTGGCTTATGGCTGGAGAGAGACTTGACAAAATGTAACAAGAATCTTTAATCTTGTAATTATTCTTCTTGGAATCTATTTTAAAGAAATAATCCAGTAATGGCACAAGGATGGTCAATGCAACATTTATTTCTAATGTGAAAAATTAGAAATCAATGAAACATCAACAATAAAAAATTAGTTTTAAAGAGGTTTTCAAAGCATTTAATATCATAGTAAAATATTCATGATATGAAAGTAAGAAATATATCATAAATGTGTAGTACATGACAATCCTAATTTTATAAAAAAAATGAATATATACATAGAACAATGAGTGGTAGTAAATGGGTCAAAATGATCATTCTCTGGGTAGAAGGATTATAAATAATTGACATTCTTTTTGCAATTTTCAAATTGCAATTTTCAAATTGCCTAAAATGAGCATGCATTACTTTTATGATAAAAAGAAACCCAATATAAGTTATTAAGGGGAAAGAGAACATTGTTGTCATCTAGGTCTGAGAGATAATAGGAACTTGAACTTGGGTGGTAGCAGAGGAAATTGATACAAGAGACATTATTAAAGGAAACTCATTATTAGACTTGGTGACCTGTGTGGGTAATGAAAGGTGGAGAGAGTAAAAAATAATTTCAAGCTTTCAAACCTGGGTAATAGAGTGAATGATGGTAACATTGGCAGCAAAATCAGATCAGTTATCTTTCTTAAAGATGAGAAAATTGCTTTTTTTTCAATTTGCTGTTCAGAGGATAATACATTATCCCAATGAATCAGATAATTCTATAATTTAGTGAGGCGGATACACTGACAAAATGCACTACTAAAAGCATACAATGTTTTTGTTTGTGATGGTTGCAGACCATTAAATAAAATCTGTGTTTCAAACTAAAAGTATAATAAAAATGCCAGACAGGGGAAAGGGTAATAGAATAAATTTTCATGTTTCCTTTTTAATCAAATGAACAATTCTCTTTCTCTACATGGCAGTAATCCTCCCAAACTGATCTCTTTCTCTACATGGCAGTAATCCTCCCAAACTGATCTGTTTATGCAGCAGAAAAACTAATCTTTTACTTCTAGAATCAAATTATAGAATGAACATGACCTTAGAGGTCATCTAATGAGGTGGAGGTTTACATGGTTAATTATATTTCTTTAATTTTATAAATTTTCAGAACTCTATAGATCCTAGTCATACTCAGTTGGGAGATAGAGACATTGGGGGCCACAGGGAAATTTCTGAAGGGCTAGTACATAGAGAGATAATTGCAGAACCTGAACTAGAAGCCATTATAGCTCAAGTTACTGACTCACAAGCCAAAGAAATAATTCTTGCCCATTCTAAACACTTCTTCTTTCACATTACACCATCAGTAGTGGTCCTTAGAAAACCTCATTTAGGTGTGGCCACAAAAAAAAATATTCTGTATAGTTTTCCTTAAGGTTTCTAGTGTTTTGATAATGTTTTGTTCGTTGCTGTAGTAACATTTTGGCCAAAAGCATTTCTTCCTGTTACTTTGCTGTTTGCCTTTTCTCTGTGACTGCTGGCCATAGCGTGTGTAGGTGGTGCACACAGGGAATTGCTCCTCCTTTATATCTGCATTTCTTTTTCATCTATAAAAAATTATCTATTCTTCCCCCGCTTCTTGGAAATCAATTATATTTTCAGTACTGTGCCAGTTTTGCATTCCTGATTGGAAATCAGCTGTTTAACTTGGAGTTGACTTCCAAAGACTGCTGAATTTTTTTTTTTTACTAAAGTATATCTATTTAAAAACTACGAATGCTTTCCTATATGGTAAAAATAACATATCATAGTTTAAAAATCATTCATTCCTTAATATCATCTAATACTCAGTTTGTATTTAAATTTTTTCTAACTGCCCCAATTGTCAAGAAACAGATAATATCCGGTTATTCCACTGTTAGTAAAGCTAAGATTGACCACTTTATTTAAGGTGATAACAGTGTATTCCCTCCTGCCATCTATACTTATTTCCCCACTTGTCACCTTCAGACAATCTGTGTGGAATTATGTTAGCACACCATCAACTCTTCAGTTAATGCTTTTTATGCCAGTTGGTATCCTTGCTTGGATCACTAATTTCATTAAAGGTTGTGAAATGATGATTTTTCTTATCTATCATCCAATCTGCATTTATAAGCTGGCTTTTTTTGATACAGTACTTCTTCCAGCCAAAGGCTAGGTTCTTTGAAACTAAATTAAAACAGACTCACAGATACAGAGGACAATCTGGTGACTTCCCGAGGAAAGGGGGTTGGGAGGCTGTAAGGTAAAGGTGAAGAGATGAAGAAGTATGAATTAGTAGTTACAGAATAGTCACGGGGATGCAGAGAACAGCATAGAGAATATAGTCAATAGAATAGTAATGGCTGTGTCTAGAGCCAGATGGGTGACAGAATAATCAGGAAAACACCATAAACTATATAAATGTCTAACCAATGTACTGTATACCTGAAACTAATAAAAAAATTTAAAAAACTAGGTTTGTTGGTTGTTCTGAAATTCAGTTTCTGCTAGGAAGGCAGGATACATATTTAATTCTTTCCCCATAATTATCAATTTTTAAAGTGAGGGGTTGGATTATTAGCCACCTCAAATGGTACCAAGTTAGTCCCTGCCATGCCACATTCAAATAGTTCTTTTTGAAGCTGTAATGGTTTTAAGGCACAGAGATCTACAATTCATATTGCACAACTTTCTGTTGTGAATGTTGATCTGAAGAAGACAGGTATGTAATTGATTGACTTGTATACAAAAGGCCAATGTTTTGTGTGGTGTTCAGGTGCATGGAACCCACTTCACTTCTGTGCAATATTCACTGTGGGAAAAAACCAAATCTTGAAAGTACTCTTAAATTGAGACTTGATATTCTATTATACTTGAAATTTGTTTATTTCTTTAAAATATAAAAGCCTGTATAGCATGCTGTTTTTCTAGGATATAGATGGCTAACAAATAAAAGTCAGTTGTGTTAGCCTCCTGAACACTGAGTTTTTTCATCTATGATGTTTTTTATCTTTGGCCATTATTCTGTTGTTGATTATCTTATTTAAAAAATGGCAGTATAAGAGTTGAATTATGGACTGGTAATTTTGTGGATTTATTTTTTTTCTACAAGTAATTTTAAAATTAGGCTAACATATAATGCACAAAATTGAAGAATAGATTAGAGCCTTTCTATTTGTTCCTTTTACCTTACATGACCATAGTCATAGAAGCAGAGCTTGGGAAAAGGCCATCATGTTAATGATGGGTAAAAATGAGAGTAATCCAAGTTTCAAAAATGAAAAAAATGGCAATTGAAAAATTGACTGTATTCTTAGAAGCCATTTTTGCTACAGTGTTCACCTCATTAAAACAGATTGCTTTTTTCCTGTCCAACACAGCCAAGCATTGGGTCTCATGACAGAAACCAATGAAGGTGGCTCAGGGTACATTCTTAAAAATTAAAGTGTTTTAAAAGCAATACATATTTGTGGTAGAGAAATTAGAAATAAAGGTAATCAAAAGAGAAAAAAATCAATCTTAATCCTATCACCCAGAAATAACCATTTGTAGTGTTATGTGAACAACATAGAGAAATGGAAATATTTTTATTGGTAAATGGAATAATAACAATAAAACATTAATAATAGTTCATACTGACTAAACTTTTACTATTATCAGATACTTTTCTAAGCACTTCCCTCATTGATTTGTCCCCATTCTGCAAGAGCTATTATCTTCATTATACAGATGAAGAAAACGAGGCACCAGAGAGATTATGTGTAACTTTCTCAAGATTATACTGCTGGTACATAGAGAGTTAGAATCCAAACTTAACGAACAAGTATCAGAATTGGGATCTGTAGCCAAGCATCCTGATTTGCCATTCCATGCTTTTAAGCAATCATAGTACATAATATGTTTTAAATAATATTCTTATATTTTATTGTATTTGAATTTAACAGATAGAAATATATCAAAGGAATTTCTGAACTTCTGACAAATTATAAAATAATGTTTAATGATTATTCAAAAGAGCAATTTTTCCATTTGTTCTCCATTTTCTCCCCATTTTTAAAGTTGTCCAGTACATTGTTGGTGCATAAAGCCATTAATATTATATTGTTTCCTTTTTAGCCCTCATTTAGTCTTAATTCTGTGTGTGTATGTATTTGATGCTCACTACTGGTCTTTATGTCTCTCCAGTCATTTGATTGTTTGAAGCTCTAAAAGTTTTCTCAAGAAGGATTCATGGGATCAACATTTCCTAAATTATTTATACATTGATTGAGTTTGCTACATTAATAATTCAAAACAATTTTAGCCAGCTATGAAATTCAAGGCTCACACGTTCTTGTGTTGGATACCTTAAATATGCCATCTATTTTCTTCTGGCATAAAATGTTGTCGAAGTCTGCTGACAAAATAACTTGTTCTGCATTAAAACATTTGGTGTTTTTTGCCTGGTTGTCAAAATATTTTATTTTGTCAAAGTCCAGTAATTTTATTAGAATTTGGCTTGCTATAGTTAGTCATTATGGGTTGATTTCCCAAGGTATATAGTATGCCCTTTCAGTATGTAATTTCAGATCTTTTTTTAAAATTTCTGTAAAAATTTCTTCACTGATAGATTTTAGTTATTCTGTTCCCTTTTCTTTTTGCTTAATTGTTTAATTATCAAGAGAAACTATTCCTTAGTCCAAATATTCATGTTTCCATAGTTCAAGAACACAGGTCAGTAACAAACTTCGATGGAAGCCAGCTCAAAGAAATTCTTTGCATTCCAAAATCACTTTGCCTCTGAAAGATACTTCTTCATCTCAAAATCTTTCATGGAATCATAATTTCTGTAGAAATCTTCATATGCCTTCTTCCTTGGTTCAGCTACAGCAAACTTATAGAAAGCTGCAAAACCCCAAGGCTACAATGAGTACTCCAACAATATGCAATCACAGACACTTGGCCAGAAGTGTCTGAGGTTTCTTCAAAGCACCAGAAGGCCTAGTAGTTATATTATCCCTTAATACCACTGTCCTTCCTGATGGAGAAATGTACCTGTTCCTATATTTTCTTGCCTGTCTTCAGTATTTGTCAAATTCTCTTGAATAATTTTAAATAATCTTCATCCACCTTTATTTCTTTTTTATTAAAAAAGTCATCCCTTTATCTTCTGTTTCTCTTAATATATCATCTATTGTTTATTTTGCTCCTGTGTTCCATTTAGCTTTGTTTTTATTTCTGAAATGATTATTTTCCTTTACGGGTAATTCTTTCCTGAGTTTTATCATGTCATTTCTGAGTTGTTCTTACTCTGAATTTTCATATTTTTCCATATCATATAAATTTTATATCATATAACTTTTTCTTAATATATTTTATAAAATTTTGTAATATTAGATTTTAATTTTTATTATTTTTGATAGACATATCTTTTCAGCATGTTTTAATTCTATAACGATATTCCATTGCTTATTTCTACATGAAATTAGTTTCCCTGAAGGTTTAGTAGTTTTTTTTTCCCCTAACTTCTTGGCTGTAGAGTTCCATCTTTTCGTTTTTTTTTTTTGAGAATTGTTCAAAATTACAGAATTGTTCAAAATTTTCTATTTTATTTCTTTTGTCCTTTTCCTGGCCAATGTGGAATCTATTTCAACCAGTTTCTCCTCAGAGTGGGACTTCACTCTGGAAGGAAGCTTTGGATGGTTTTGAGAATTCATGGGGCCCAGGTGATCCCAGCTATACCATAGACTCCTTAAGAGCACTCAGTCACTCTTTGAAGGTACAAACTCCTGCCAGTCTCAGTTGTTCATAAATGAGCTTGTTGAGGTTTGAATGAGTTATTTTACAGTCCTCAGATCTATTAGATGCCATGCTGATTCTCACTGCAGACTCTTCCATAGCTGATACCATTTTGCTCTTGTAGCTTTCTCTAATTTGTCCCCATCCACTCATATTTCAGGGTTAATGGAAGAATCATTTTCATTGTGTTTGTTGTAGATCGTGTCCATGGTGTTTGTTTTTGCTTTCCCACTTATCTTTTCTACTTGTGGTTTTTTTGGTTGCATTTGAGGAAATTAAAAAACTGTGCTGCCAACCAGAATCTTCCTCCCAGGAGTTCTCTGTAAATAACAGACCACAGTCTAAATCCTGCTTGCTGCTTGTTTGTGTAGAGCCTGCAAGCTAAGGATGGTATTCATATTTTTAAATAGTTAAAAAAAATCTAAAGAATACTATGTCATAGCATATGAAAATTATATGAAATTCAAATTTCAGTTTTCATAAATAAAATTTTGTTAGAACACAGCTGCACTTAATTCATTTATATATTATCTGTGGCAGCTTTCATGCTACAGCAGCAGAGTTATTGGGACAGATACTATATGGCCCTCAAAGCTGAAAATATTTATTATCTGGCCATTTACAGAAAAAGTTGGTTGACCCTGGTCATATAATATACTTTTTAATGGCTAAATAGTATTCCATTGTGTGTATATATCATAGTATTCTTATGTCCCTATTATTGGACATTTAGACAAATTCTAAATTTCATTATTATAGCCATAATTTCATAGCTAATATTAGCATATATATATTTTATTACTTTCTTGGGATAAATTGTTACAAATAAGATTGCTGAATCAAAAGAGATTATGTGCATTTTAAACACTTTTATTGATACTGACAAATCATCATCCATAAAGCATATGCAGGTTAAATACCTATTATATTAAGGATGCTAGTTAAATAAGTTATAGTACATTCATACAATGAAATTTTTTGTAGTGGATAAAGAAAATGAAGTAGATCTATTTTACTGGTGTGTAAAAATATATAATGTATGCTGTTAAACACTCTAGTTACATATGTAGGGTCTAATTCCTTCACATTAAGGAAATGTGAGCACTAGAATACACATACTTAAACATTTTACAAGAAGCATAGATTACAACTAGATACTACCAATTTATATACCTACCAGCAGTATGTCTGAATTGTTGCTTTGGCATGCTTTTGCCTGAATGTATCTAATTTTTAAAATTCTCACCAATTTGATAGATGAGGGAAGGACGTGTTTTATTTTTACATATCAACTTTTATATTGTTTCATATGTTCATTGGCTTGAATTAATTCTGTGCAATTTGTGTTCATTGTCAATTTTTTTCCCTGTGATAGTCTTCTCTTCCTTAGTGATTTGTAAAGCTCTTTTTATATATCTCATCTTGATCCTTTGGCTTGTCATCTGTGTTTGCATTTGTATTGTATTTAAGATGATTAATGATATACAAAAGGTTTTTTCTTTTTTATGCAGTCAAATTTTTTTTTAATTTTTTATGAGTGAAAAGCCCTTTCCTACTTCAGACTTATATAATTGTTGCCCAATATATTTTTCTAGTACTTATTTGATTTTGTTTTTCAGTTTCGATCTTTAATCCATAGAAAATTTATCCATGTAGGCTGTGAGGTAGGGTTTAACTTTATTTTTCAAATGCTTAGCCAGTTGTCTTAGTGACATGTATTCCATTCAAGATATAGAACTTTTCAGTTTGCTCCCTTGTGCTCCTTTACAGTCAGTCCGCCACCCCCACCCTATACTTTTGCAATCATTGATCTGTTTTCTGTCCATAAAGTTTTGCCTTTTCCAGAATGTTATGTAAATGGAATCATTCAGTATATAGAGTTTTCGAGTCTTCCTTTTTTCTTGGAATAATGCATTTAAGAGACATCCATGTTGTTGCATGTATAAATAGTTTATTTTTTTATTACTAAGCAGTATTTCATGATAAGGCTGTATCATCGTTTATTTAACCATTGACTTATTCAAGGACATCAGGATTGTCTCTAGTTTTTGGCTTTTATAAATAAAGCTGCTAAAACATTCATGCAGAGAAGTACAGCATAAGGAATGTAGTCAGTAATACTGTAATAACTGTATACTGCTAGGTGGGCACTAGACTACAGGGAAATCTTTGTAAATTATAGAAATGTCTAACCACTATGCTGTATACCTGAAACTAATATAAAATAATATTGAATGTCAACTCTAATTTTTTTTAAAGTATAAATATTAAAAAATATTTAATATTTGTCTTTGTGTGGACATATTTCTCTTGAGTAAATACATGGGAGTGGGATTTCTGGGTCATGCAGTAGGTGTATGTTTTGTTTTATAAGAAACCATAAGACTTTTCCTTAGTGGCTGTACTATTTTACATTTTCATCAACAATATATGAGAGATCCAGTTACCCTGGATCTTTGTCAGCACTTGGAATTGACAGTATTTATTATTTTAGCATTCTATTAGGAGTATCAGGGTTAAGTAATTTATTTAGAGTAATTTGGATGTTTTAAGCAGCGTTTCCCAACTCATCCTTCCATAGGCTTTTTAAGCCTGGATGCTCTTCACTTGCTCAGTCCATCTCCAGTTGCTCAACCTGAGGCAGTTGAGTAGCCATTGTTGCTCTTGTTTCTGTTTTTCTTCTTTCCATTTCCTTTCCTAGGCATATAGAACCACAAACCATCAGCTGAAAAGGAGCTTAGAATAATTCAGTGCAGGTGTTGGCAAAGTTTTCTGTAAAGGGCCAGATACTTCTGTATCCATGGGGGATTGGTTCCAGTGACCTCTATGGATATCAAAATCCAGGGATGCTCAAGTCCCTTAATAACATGGCATAAAACAATGCATACAGGTGGCCCTCTGCATCCGTGGAGTCCCAATCTCAGATCAAAAATACTGTTTTTGATATGTGGTTGATTGAATCCATGGATGTGAAACCCACACATATAGAGGGCCAACTATAAATATTTTTGGTTTAGCAAGCCACTTGGTCTTTGTCACAAAAACTGAAAGCAGCCATAGACAATACAGAAACAAGTGGGTGTGGCTGTGTTCCAATGAAACTTTATTTACAAAAACAAGCAGCCTCCTGGGTTTGGCCCATAGACCATAGTTCACCAACCTCTGGTTTCATCTAATAACTTAATTTTACAGATGAGGGGACTGAGCTCAGGTTTTATCCTTTTCCTTTTTTATAAGTAAAGAAAGCAAGGACCAGAATATTGGCTCTCACCAGAAGAGGTACACTTAAATAGAATTCGAGATGAACTTAATTTATGCATAATTCCTTGTTCTAGTAAATGGTGTTACATGAAGCTGTTAATACAGAGTCTTAAAAGTTTTAGCTGCACTAGGCTTTTGGAACATTTTATATTGTCATTTAGCTAGATGGTAGTTGACTTTTTGAACCTGTTATATCTCTGGAGCAATGGTCAAATTTGTGTAGTAAGAAAATAAAGGTAAAAATAGTCAAAGTAAAAAATGCATGCCACCTTTTCTTCTTCCAAAGACTTCAATTTCAGAGATGTCCCAATGTGTTTATCTCTTAAGATAGCCATTAAATGTCACATAACAATCCCATGCTTTTTTCCTCTTTAAAGTTAATTCCTGATTGTTTTATATCATTGAGTATTCAAATATATGAGAATTCTTAGTTCAAAAAAAGAAAAAAAAATAACAGGAAACATACACTTATGGTTTCATGCATGCAAATCTAAAAATAAGCATTAGCTGTGAGAACTCAGGGAAAGAACATTATTTAGAAAAATAATTGTATACTTGTATTTTTCTTTCTTCTAGCACTGGAAGAAATATGACATCTATGAGAAGCAAACCAAAGAAGAAACTGACTCTGTAGTACTGATATAAAACCTGAAGAGAGCCTCTCAGTGATGGGGATAATTCATTGGAACCTTCAATGTGACCTTGTGAAGATTCATCCCATTCTCCATTTGTTAACGGGGAACTTATTAAATGGAAACTGAAACTACTGGACCATTTAAAAACAGGCAGCTCATAAGAATCACAGGTCTTTATGTTGAGTCATGCACCAAAAAAAACAAAAATAATGGGCACTTTGGAGAAGAGAGTGGAGTCATTCTCACTGAATTATAAAAGCAGATATCTTTTATGAAGGTTCAAACTAGAGGACAAATCAAAAGGCGATGATCACAGTAGAATTAATCTTAAGAGTTGTGACAACTTCCTGAGCTATCTGTGTCTGTTTTGTATTCTTTGTGTCATATAATACCAACAAATTTTATTTGTGGGGAAACTCATTTTGGGTGTAAATGCTAATGCCAAAGTTGAGTCACAGAGAACATCTAGCAAACAAAATTGACAAAATCTGTTGTTTGGGATCCCACTAAGTAATGTTTGTGGCTGTTGAAACTTAAGAGTCTGAATCATCATCTCTTCAGCAGCATTTTTTTCTCTGCTTTGAAAGGCCCAGACATCAGTGTTGGCCATGATGATAACTACAGAAAAAGCAGAGGCAGCCCCTTTTTACCAAGACCTTTAAAAGCCATTGCAGGCTTTTCTTTTGTCTTCTCTCTTTTTTTAATTAAAAATTATTGAGGTGACATTGATCAATAAAATACAATAAGTTTCAAGTGTACAATTCAACAGTATGCCTTATATATATTCCAAAGTGTGTTCACCATCCAAAGTTAGATTTCCAGGCCTTTGAAGGCAGGAAAAATGGAATGACTTATTGAGTATTAGACTTTGAACCATGCAGTCTCTAATGATACATTGTTTTTTCTTTACCTCTGTTAAATCAAGTATTTACTATATATCCAGATTGTACTGGGCACCCAAGTGTGAGGCACCAACTCCCTCAAATGGTTGGCAATTCTGATTGGGACTCCTCAGTTCTTACCAATTTATTTTTTTCCACAAATCATACTTCAGAACTTTTAACTCCCCAATTCCCAAACTAATATCCTATTTTACATTCTCCCTCACTGTAGTCTTTCACCTTTCATTATATATTAGAATAGAAGTCTGCTCCAAATATCTAGGGGAGCAGGGAGTGAGTTGCAGCTCAGGTGAAGTGTCAGTAGACTAAGAAACAATGACGAATTCTTGCATATTTTGTAACTTTTTTGTGAGTTTGCTTTTATTTAAAGATTTTCAGCACTTACTATATTTCTACATATTTTCTAAACAGAAAGGAGGTATTATCTTCACTTAGAACTTTGCTATTTGCTTGATAAAAAGAAGAGTTATATCTTTTCCTCTTTCTCTCTACTGCCACAAATAGTTATTAGTAGGTTTTGTGTCTTATATTGATAGTCAGTATCCAGGGCTCCAATGTTTGTATGTGTTTTTTGCATGTTTGGGTTCTATTCTCACCCATCCTCACAACATATGTATTTCCCCTGCTCCTACTTCCTCCAAATTTAAAGAAGTATGAAAATAAGATCCACCACTTCACCCCCATGATTCTCTCCTTACAGACATAGAAGACTTGGATTACTGGTAGGAACTTGAGAAATTTGTATCGCCAGTTCTCCAAATATTTACCCATTTGTATTAAGAAGATGATACTTCTTGCAATTCCTGCTCTTGGGGAAGGGAGATCCCTGCTCTTCACAAGTTTGGGCAAAAGTAGCAACCTGCTTGCACTGCAGGGGAACACTGTGCCCCAGCTTTTCTGAGGAAATTGGGGTTCACAGTAAGGGTAGATAAATATCAAGGTGCTGCCTCCCTGCACTTTTATTTTTTAGGTCAGATTGAGCCTGGGAGACAGGTAAAGTGGATGTTCCACTTTGTTCTGTTCTCTAAAAAGAACATTTAATTTTCATTTGTAGGAATGAGATTACTTCCTAGCCAGGTGTTATAATTTTGGGAAGCAAAACACCTGAATGCCTCACCCAAGGTCATTTTTCCTGTTACCCTATTTAGATGGCAATGAGTGTGTATGTATGTGTGAGGGGGGATGCTTTGATATTCTCATTACCCAAGGAACTACTGATGCTGACAGTCATGCATACTGGGAGTGGAGAAATTTTATTTGTTTCCATCCTCCTCTTTTAGCAGTAAGATAGTTAAGCGGAAGGGGGTCAGTAAGTTATGGGAGTAGCTATGGCTGTTTTATAATTGCTGAAAAGTGATCCCAGGTCTTGGGAACTCTTTGAGTCTTTAATACATCAGTGGGTTCTCATCACCTGTAGGTTCGTTTACTATTTTATGTCTAATCTATACAGACTTTTTTCTCCATATATCTAAATGACCCCACTGTAAGAATGCTCATTCTTATTCTTTTATTCATATTGTTTTCTTCATCTGGGCAATAAAGGGATTTGTGAAACAATGTTAAGAACATTTTTGGTAATGCCTTCAATTAGGGCTCATTTTGTTTAACTTCTTATAGGAAAGTTGAATAAAATAAATATTGTCTTTTTGTATGTCACCCAAATGTTTTCCTTTTGTTTTATTTTGGGGAAAGTGTTATGAGGAGTGGGTGGCAGAAAAAAATTGGAGTTAAAAGAATAAATGTGAAAAATTCCAAGACAGCTATTTTTATCTTACAGTCATTTATCATAAGCTTCTCTGCTGTTTTCAGTATGGCTGTGTTTTCTCATATGGGCATGCACTTAGTTTAATATTAGTACAGCCTTTGCAAGCACTACCTAAAGGGACATAAGTATATGGTAAATTGTAATTATGATAATTAAGGAAAATGGAGAACTGGTCCTTTCTAATATTAAGCTTAGAATAGAGTACAATATACTTAAAGAATCTGTCATGGTATATACAAAAGGGTACCCCTACTTACACATTAATTACATTTGTGACTAATGTGATTTGTGACTTAAGAAAATCAGTTCTCAATAGCTGTTCTCCTAAGAGACAGTGAGATAGTTTCATATTTTCTATAATGACAGCAAAATGGTTTGAATGTCAGAGGGTTTTTTCTCATTTGTGTTAAATTCTAGGAGTGGGTCTTTAGCAAGACCACATTTGCTAATTACTCCGAGTCTTTACAGCATCCAAACCCTAGGGATAGAGGATGCTGGTCTTACTTCTGTTAACTAGGATTATCCAAGAAGATTCTGGAAATCTACCTCCAGGTAAGTATAGTTTGTTTTATTTTTAATAAGAAAACTTTTGGTCAACACACTAATTATTATGGCAGAAAACAGTTAACAGGACTTTTTAAGTCATATATCTGAGATCTATAGAAACACACTCACTTTATCTCAGGGGGAAAAGAGCCAGAATGATCTAAGCACATTGATTTCCAGAGTCTCTTTTGTTTTAAACCCTAATGATTAGATTAAGCAGTGTGTGTGTGTGTGTGTGTGTGTGTGTGTGTGTGTGTGTGTGTGTGTGTGTGTGAATACTGTGGCTAAATCTTGGCATGCTTTTACTTTAAGCAAGGGAGGTTTACTGACATTTAGATGTGCTAGCTATTTTTGATATCAATCCCCAAGATGATTTCTGCTTGACGGTTCTGTGGTCTTTAACTCTCTTTTCTAATGGCCACACTTTTAGTTTACTGTTAGCAACAAGGAAATATTTCACTGCTAGTTTTCATCATTTATTAGGTAGGCCATTACATAAAAAGAGAAAATTAATGGTTACTGAATGGCAACTGTGTGCCAAGTTACATGTATTATTTCACTAAATGCTCATGCGAGTCCCATGAGATAGGTTGCATTATCATCTTAATTTTATAGGGGAAGAAGCAGACAAAATGATTGATTTATGTGTGCAAAATCACATACTAGTAAATGACTGAGAAAGAATTGGAAAGCAAATCAGCCTGACTTAAGAGCTTATGTAATATAGCCAATGATATATTTATTTGTCCTAAGGAGGCAACTACCTAAAGTAGAAACATTTCACTGTATTACCAAATTGCTGATTTACTTTTAACTGGAAGACTGCTTGAGAATTTAAGCCATTTAATTGTAAAGTAAGCTTTTTAAAGTGTTTTAATATTCATATGTGCATTTATTCATTCATGTGCTGGGCAATGTGCTAGGTACTAAGAATTTAGAAATGAATAAGATTCAGCTTAGTATCAGGCAGTTAGTCAGGTAGTTAATGAGTTCCAAGGGACTTTGGGCAGGTATTTCTCCCTGTCTGCATCTGCTTTGCCATCTCCAAAATGAAGATGTTAGACTTAGCGATTTCTCATCCTGCCCAAGGCTCATAACAGTGGTCATAAGTTATGGAACTCATTTGGAAGCGAGGACCATGGGCAGATCCCTTCTCTCTGGGCATCAGTGTTCTCATCTGTAAAATGAGGAGATTGAACTAGATTAGCTCTATTCTGACTTCCAACAAAAACTAAGATGACTTCTGTTTTACATATAGAGAAAATATGTTTACAGTCATCTCTTAATCTTGCTACTTAGCTATTAGCAGTAACTGCCAAAAATAATCAGACTAGGTCCTTTAATAAAAGAAACTGATACATTGGATGACCTTGTGGTCCATTCAAATTAGAGTTTCCACAAGGGCCCAGCCAAGGTTGTACCTAACAAATGTTTCTTAAGTTTTGCAGATCTTAGGTCATTTGGCTAGAAACATAAAAATGGATTTTATATAATATAGATTACTTGTATAATGACTACATTTGATACATTACCTAAAATGGTGTCCATTTGATTTCAATACTTGCAAATTTGATTATTGAATTTAAACTTTTGGTTTTTGGTTGATCAAAACAAAAATATGTACATAATTAAAAAAGTGAAAGAGTACCATGAAACTTGTAAAAACAAACAAACAAACAAAAACAGCAGTGCCTCGCCACACCCCTCTTTGCCCTGATTTCTGCTCCCAGAAAAGAAGCCCAAACCCTAATTCCTGGAACCTGTGAAAATGTTATTTTACATGGCAAAAGGGACTTTTAAGATGTGGTTAAGATTACGGACCCTTAAATGGGGAGATTATCCTGGATTATCTGGACTGGCCCCATCTAATCACTTGAGTTCATAAAAGCAGAGAAATTTCTCTAACTGGAGTCAGAAGAGGAGAGATCCAAAGTACAGGAAGACCTCAAAGTGCTGTTGCTTGCTTGAGGATAAAAGAGGCCATGTAGAAAGTGTTAGAAAGAACTGGATCCTGCCAACAACCAGAAAGAGCCTGGAGTCATAATTGGTCCCAGTGCCTCCAGATAGAATCCCAAGTTTACCAACCTCATGATTTTAGAATTCGAGCAGAAAATTCAATCATGCTGTGCTGGACTTCTTCTTTTTTAAATTGAATTTTTATTGGCCAGATTGGGAAGTTAGAATCTATTTTTTTAAATACCTATAAAAGTATAATATGTACACAAACTATCAGTCTTAAATATATCTTAACTTTTTTTTGATCTTGTCATAATAGTATACATTTAAGATCTTAGCAAATAAGCAAAATTTTGTATGGTTTTATTAAGAAAAAAAAAGTAGTATTTGATCTCACCACATCCTTGATAGGTAAGAAATACAAAGGAGTGAGAAATGAATAATCTATTTGAAAAAGCACTTTTATTAGTGGGAAAAGAAATATAATTTGAATTGTGCTGGACTTCTACAGAAAAAAAAGTGAGATAATAAATTTGTATTGTTTTAAACTGCTTTTAATGTGTTTAACTGTTAGTGTACAACTCTTCTCAACATCCTAATAATGATATTTTTATTTATATTTAGAAATAATATATTTCTAAATTTCTGTTATAGAAGGTGAGGAACTAGCTCTCTTATCCAACACACATGCATATGTCACATGCACTCACAATTCTCTTCCACAAATACAAAAAAATTTGGTTAAAATATACAACATTTGCTTTATCCCAGGGGTCCCCAATCTGCAGGCTGCAGACAGGTACTGGTCTGTGAGTGGTCTGTGAGCTTCATCTGTATTTGCAGCCACTCCCCAGCACTAGCATCACCGCCTCAGCTCCACCTCAGATCATCAGGCATCAGATTCTCATAGGAGCACTGGTCCCTGGTGCCAAAAAGGTAGTAGACTGCTGCATTATGCCATGTAATTATTGCTCATAGTTGATCTATGTAGAGTACCATTAATTATATATTCATTTATTTTGTTTTTCCCAAATTGTCCCTTTTTTGGTTTGATTGTTTTTTTCTGTGTACCTGTCATGAGTTTAGCCCCAAACTTTCTGACAGAACCATGAAACTCCACTCAGTATGGTCAGATATGTTAGGTAATCTATGAGTTCAATTTCTTTATCTTGGAGACAACGCTCATGGAATTTGCTGCCCTCCTGATCCATTCTGGAATGGTTGCCCTCTAGATCTGCCACCCAGCTGTCATCCTGGGAATTCCTCTGGAAACTCTTCTGTGTAGATTCTATTTGCTAGATCTCAAGTTGTCCTCTTTCTTGCTTTAATGACCTAGTTTTGCTGGACCACACCCTACACTAATTTTCTTAAAAAGATTGAGTGGGAGGTAATTTTAATAAAACCCTCTGTGTCTGAATATATCTTCATAATAATTAAAATTTTCATTAGGTGAAGAATTCATAATTAGAAACAATTTTCTTTAAGAATTTTGAAGACATTATTCCAATATCTTCTTGTTCTTAGTGTTGCTTTTGAGAATTCTGATTTCCTATTGATTTCTAGTTTTCCGTATGTAACTTCTTTCTCTGCAAACTTTAAAGGTTTTCTTTTAGCCTCTAGTATTTTTAAATTTAACAATGATTTTCCTTCTTGTGCATTTTGTTTCATTTACTGGCTGAGCTTTTGTGAGCCCTTTCAGTCTAAAAACTCATCCTTCATTCTCGAGACATTATATTATTTCTTAAGCAATATTCTTCTATTTTCCCTAATTCTAGAGCTCTTGAACTCCTAGTTGGATATTTGATATCCTGGACTGATTCTCTGATTTTAATCTCTTTCTCTCATTTCCATTTAATTGTTGGGTTCTACTTTTTGGGAGGGTTCCTTAACTTAATCTGAGCCTCAGTTCTCATCTGTAAATGGTGATAAAAGGACCTACCTCTTAGGGTTATTGCATGGTATCAGTGACATAAACCATATAAAGTGAACTTCAATAAATGGTAGCTGTGATTGCACATGCTGTTACTCTGGCACCAATTTCTTCTTTCTTCTTATGTGAAAATGACAATCTTGGTGGCAGCAATAAAGCTAGCTTTTACAATATTATCTTATACCTTCCATTAACCATTGTACTAAATTTATAATGGAATGACATTTTCTAATTGTGCTATTTTAGGATAAATCTAGTTAGCAATATTAGAATGTTATAATTTGAATCTCAAACCATTTATGATTTTAAAAATGCTTCAAATCAAAAATCAAAAAAGTAGTTTATTATTTTTTCCTATTTTTAAAACTTTTTAAGTTGTCAGGAAACAAACAAGCAAATAAACAAACACATATCTACTCTCTCCCCTCACCCCTGGAGTAGATTAAAAACTGGAAAAATAATTCTCCCTGACAGTAAAATAAGTAGTTTGGAGCCCAAATTAACCATTTTCTCAGGATGGTAGTTCAGTGCAAACCTTTAACATATGAAAATTAATGTACATTCTGCCATGCAGCCCCAAATAAGGTTAGCCAGTACCTGGGTACCACTGAAGAGGCTAACAGACAATTGATAAATCTCAGCCCCCAAAGGAGGCCTGGATTAGCCGTGTGCTTCACAATTGAGAGCTGCTCTGCCTGCAAGTAAGGCTCTATGGAGACCAGAACTAGAATTACAGAGGAAGAAGTTCTTAAATTAGAAACAATCTAACTTTGTTTTTGCTATTTATTTGTCATTTTTTTTCTAACCAGTGGTATTAAAACTATATAACATGGGTACCCACCAATCAGATCTGATACCAGCTGTAATTTCTTGATAAGGTCATACTAGTATATATTAATCCTAGATTCAACAGGTGTTTCTTAAGTGCCTACCATATGCCCACCCTATACAATGCTGGGCTAGTCAATTTCTTGCTCTTAGTTTCAGTTTTCTCACTAATAAAAAACAGTTTACAGGGGCCCATTCAGGTCTTACATTCACAATCAATAAAATGATAACTTTTGATTATTTAAAAAAATGATGGAAGAAGATATAGAAAAACAGCTGCTGGCCCAAGACTTGTAGATTTGAAAATACTGACAAAAACAGAAAATAGTTTATGAGTTATTGTTTGACTTGAAAATTTGACTAAGAATGAATTCTAAATGTCTTATCCCTACAATATTTTCAAAGTCACTAAGAGGGAGAGAAGGATAGCTCTACATAATGAGTGAGTTTGTTTTACACCTTTGCCATTCAAACTTCCTCCCATCAGTCCCCACCAACATGCATACTCAAGATATCTTCCCCTTCTTAGTCTCTTATGTTCTTTTAGCATTCTCTCTCAAGCTTCTACCATCCCCAAATGCTCTCTTTCAGTGCCTGACAGTGGCTTGTCTACTCTGGCAAGAGTCCATGATCCAGGACTTTCTGAATTTACTCTCTTCTCAGGTATTTCCTGCCTCATTTCCTCTTCCTTTTGGCCTCTGCTTCCTTATAAGATGTTTGATCAGTTCACCATTGGCAATGTGGTTGAGGAAGGCTAAGATGTTTGTGGATTATTATTCCTAGATAAGATTCACATTACAAGGAGAGGCCCCAAGCCATACTACCACTTCAATGGTAGGTTTTGAAATAATTTTATTATGGAAAAGTTTAAACATAAAATTAGAGAGGCTATTACAATGAATGACCAACCATATGCCCATCATCCAGCTTCAAAAGTTATATTGTAGTTAATCTTGTTTCATTTATACCTCTACCCATTCCTTACCTGCACAAACAATGAATGATTTTGAAGTAAATCCCAGAGATTGTATCATTTCATCTGTAAATACTTCAGTATACATCTAAAAATTAAGGACATTGAGGAATTGGATTAAACATGGTGGAGTGAGAGACATTCCAAGATCTCTCCCCTTGAAACAACAATAGGCTGAACATCTAAAACACAACAAAAAACACCCAAACTGCACACCAACACATCTGAGCATGGGATCTGCACACAAGACCTACCAAGGTCAGAACCCTGGGGTTCAGGCAGTAGACTGGTAGAAATAAATCAACTGCCTCTTGCAGCCACTGGAGCTCCATGTAGGGGAAGGGAGAGAGGAGAAGATGCGCTGAGTTCCCTGAACAGCATTGCCTGAGAGTGCTGTGAGTTCCACGCAACCAGTGGCAGGGCCCAGTCATCAAAGCAGAAAGCAGAGAAGCGGGATGGGAAGGCAGAGAAACAACAGTTAATTTTTACAGCCATGGTTGCAAAACTGAGGCTGAGCTGCATCCCCCAACCCTCACCCCGCAACCCAGAGGGCCCCCTCCATACATTCCGAGACTGATCACCACAGAGCCCCAGGGGAATCTGAGTAAACGCTACCCACACTGTCGCTAACACTGACAGGAATTGAGACTGAAGGTAGTGAGCATGATTAAACATCTATAAGGGGAAAAAACACATTAGTAAGACTATATAAAGCAGAGATCCAAGAGGCTTAGACACCATTTACTGGAAACCAAAAGAAAAACACCTCCTTTGCAATAGGCTAGGGACCATTATATAATAAATCTTTCTGGGTAAAAAAAAAAGCAGAACACACTTTCATTAATGCCCAGGCAGAGAAATAGTCCATTAAACACCATGAACAACCGAGGTGACAAGGCATCTCAGAAAGAAAGAGAAAAACCTCCAGAAAATAAGCTTACTGACATAGAAATATGCAACTTGAATGACAGAATTCAGGATGGTACTTCTGGAAAAAAAACCTCAAGGAAATCCGAAATGAATCTTATCAACAATTTCAGGAATTGAAAAATCAACTAGATGAGCAGAATGAGTTGTTTAGCAAGGAGAGTGAAACCCTCAAAAAAAACTGAATAGACCTTCTGGAGATAAAGAACACACTGCTAGAGTTCAAAATTGAAATAACAAGTTTGGAAAATAGAATCGACAAAATGGAGGAAAGCATCAGTGATATCAAAGACAGAACTCTAGAAATAAGTCAGAAGAAAGAAGAGAGAAACCGAAAAATGAAAAATAATGAAAAAGAATTCAAGAACTAGCTGATACCATCAGGAGAGGAAACATAAGAATAATGGGAATTCTTGAAGAGGAGGAAAAGAAGCAGGAATTAGAAAAGCATTTTCAGACAAATAGTTGAGAAGATTTTCCCAAATCTAAGGAATGAGCTGGAATTTGGAATTCAAGAAGTCAACAGAACATCTAATTATATCAACCCTAAAAGGCTTTCACCAAGACATATTGTATTAAAGTTATCAAAAATTAATGACAACGGCAGGATTTTTGGGGCAGCCAAGAAAAAGAAGATGGTAACCTATAAAGAAAAACCCATTAAATTATCGTTGAACTTTTCAGCACAAACCTTACAAATCAGAAAGGAGTGGAATCAAATATTCAAACTATTAAATGAAAAGAACTACCAGCTAAGTTCTCCTTTAGATATGAAGGTGAAATAAACACCTTTTCAAACATACAAAAATTAAGGGAATTCTCCACTATGAGGCCTGCACTACAGGAAATACTGAAAGGGATCAGCTCACCTGAAACAAAATGACAAAAAAAAAACATAATTAGGAGTAACAATTAGGAAAAGAGAAGCAGAGGACTGCAACCCTTACTAAGAACAGTGAATTATAAGCTTAAATAATAAGAGAATTGCCATAGCAAGATAGTAATGAATGTTCAGCATATATAGGGACAAAATCAGATAACAATGACTGAAAAGGGGAGGATTCAAAGATTGAAATTCATAAAGGTGAAAGGAGATAAGGCACATGTAGAAGAAAAAAAAATATATATATCCTTTTCGTATTCACAAGGTAACCACACACCAAAGATTCAGAATCGAACTATTAAACAAGAAGAACCAGAGAAAAAGCCTACAAAAGCCAATGAAAATAAAGAAAACAGAAACACAAGGACAAGGAAGCAATGGAAACATCAAGTTACCAGAAAGCAAAAGAAGACCTCATATTTCAATAGTCACCCTAAATGTAAATGGACTGAACTCACCAATAAAAAGGCACAGAGTTGCAAATTGGATCAAAATACAAAACCAAACCATATGATGCCTCCAGGAGGCACATCTCAGTTTCAAAGAGAAATATAGACTCAAAGTGAAGGGATAGAAAATAAATTTCAAGCAAATGACATTCAGAGAAAAGCGGGAGTAATGGTGCTAATATTGGACAGAATAGACTCCAAAATTTAAAAAAGTAAAGAAAGATAGGAAGGGGCATTTCATAATGATAAAAGGAATCATGCACCAAGAAGACATAACACTTATTAACATCTATGCTCCCAATCAGAGAGTCCTGAAATATATAAAGCAATTACTAACAGAACTAAAGGGAGAAACAGAACAAAACACTATCATAGTAGGAAACATAATACCCCACTATCAGATATAGACAGATCATCCAAACAGAAAGTCAATAAGGAAATAACATCCTCAAATGACACATTAGACAAACTGGACAAAATTGACATTTACAAAGTGTTTTATCCCAAAACAGCTGCTTATATATTCTTTTCTAGTGCACATGGAACATTCTCAAGAATTGACCACATATTGAGACACAGAGATAGCCTTAACAAATATAAGAGGGTTGAACTCATACCAACCATATTCTCTGATCATAATGCTATGAAACTGGAAAAAGAAAGGGTAAAGAGCTAAAAATACATGGAAATTAGACAACATACTACTGAAGAATAACTGGATAAGAGAATAAATAAAAAGAGAGATCAAGAGATTCTTAGAAACAAATGATAATGATAGGACAACATATCAAAACTTTTGAGACATGGCAAAAGCGGTCATAAGAGGAAAGTTCATATCATTACAGACTTGTCTCCAAAAAACAAGAATGAGCCCAAATAAACAACCTAACGCTTCATCTT